>JAOYFF010000063.1:16164492-16175308 GCA_025773925.1 Cryptomyrus ogoouensis
TATTTAAACTTTATTTTACCAGGTAAATTAACTGAAAACCAGTTCTCACTGCTTTACGTGATATTCGGGAGAAATAGATTACACATGGTGTCAGTACTAATTAGTACTGACGTAGTACTAATCAGTACTAATCAGTACTACGACATGGCGTCGTAGTACTGATTAGCACCGATTGAGACAACCTGCTTTGTCAACCGCGCATTCGCAAATTCACTCCGGGTTAAATCTGATTTGGTTAAACCCCCTTCGTAGTACAGGCCTCAGGTATGGGAAGTGACAAACTGAGTAATGAGACACGTTTTTAAGATTTACCTAAAAGGGAGATGGAGGTTAGGTACCAAAATCTTTGTGGGGGTAAGTTCCAAAGTTTTGGAACCATTAGGTGCATACAGGAAGGTCAGCAACAATTACCGGGAAAACTGAGACAAGATGGGACTGGCAGAGATAAATCCTAACAATCCTAGTCATAACCACTTTTGTAAGGCTAATACATCAAAATATATTAGGAAAAAAATGTTTTTGCTCATTGCAGCACCCCCAGTGGTCAAATGAGAGGAACTTTGGTGCACAACCCAATGGTTTGACCGCAAGTCCAAGTACCAAGTTTGGTCTCAAAAGATCAAAGCATTGCTGAGATATGGTCACATATCCTGATTGGTGGCTTTGCCATCAAATTAATTTGGCCATGATGGACAAAGGGCTTTGAAAATCAAAAATCCCTCATGTAGGCCTTATGTGGCTTGGTACTAAGATTATCTCTGCTAAATTTGGTGAAGATTGGACAAAATTTGTGAACTGTAGAAAATTCCAAATGTTTTCAGTTAAATCCAATATGGCAGCTGCAGAAATTTAGAGGACATGAAAATCCCAAAGTATCAGACTCTGCCCCTCCTATAGTGTTTTTGTAAGTCAAACCATTCAACAGTTATTAGCCAAAGGGCATTTTTGCTTTTTGCAGTGCCCCCTAGTGATGGAATGACACCATATTTGGTGACCGTCCTAAGAATCGTGTTCCAAGTGCACTTGCCAAATTTGTTTTTCAAATATCAAAGTCACATGTCCCTAACCTTAGTTAATTACTCCCAGCTGTTGTGTGTTAGGTTCAGTGTTTCCCATGTATATAAGTGCTCCCTAGTCCTGTGCTCCCTAGTCTGATCATTGTTGCTTGGGCTGCCTTCCTGAATAAAATCCCCTATGTGGGGTTTAACCTGCAAAATGTTACATAGTCAGTCTCTGCCTGCTCGTCCACCTGCTCCTGCCTGCCTCCTTGTCAGCCCCTGCCTGATCGCCTGTCAGCTCGCTTTTCTGCTTGCCGGCTAACTTCTTACACCAGTGTTGCACTGGTCAGACAAAGGCATCATGAGAGCAGTGAAAGACAAGGAGACTTGCTTGCCAGGACAGAACACACCCTTTATTACAGACCTGAACATGACTGTAACATGCATCCAGTAAGCACCAAACCCAAATACACGCAGCGGAAACACAAGGTGGTCAGACGCTGAACTGTAAGGTGTACACATGGTGGGAGATTGATGCACGCTAAGAACTTGCAAGGAACAGACAGGGTACACACAAGACACAGGCAAACACATGTGCAACAATAGGGAAATGCAACCGTTAACAACAACAGTATAACACGGGTTATTTACCGGCGAGCATGCTGGGAAATGGGCTACACTAATAATAGTGAAAAATACAAACAGCTACGGTGCTTGCCCCCTAATAATAATAATAATAATAATGATGATAATAATAATAGTGAAAAATGATAGCAAAAACTATAGGTGCCTAAACACCTACGGTGCTTGTCCCCTAATATCAGTGAAAAATACTAACAAAAACAATAGGTGCCTACATATCTATGGTGCTTCGTCCCTAAAAATACTAGCAATTACAACAGATACCTATGCACCTATGGTGCCTGGCCCCTCATAATAATTATAAAGCTGAAAGCAGCAATAATGGGGCCAAGCAGAATACCAAGGCATAGTTGCTATGGAAATAACTTGTCATTTTGTCAAGGGGTTGGTTATATGCACTCACAGCAAACTTTATGTTAATTGACCAAAGAATTTGAGCTCTCTTTTTTGCTTGGCATCTTCACCGGCTAATTTGATAGGCAAACAAATGGTTTTGAAAATAAAAATGATCTGAAATCGTTATATCCATCCATCCATCATCGTAACCACTTAAACCCCACTGGGGTCGCAGGGGGACACCAACCCTGGGCGTGTGCCAACACACCGTAGGGTGCACACAACTACAGGGCCAATTTAGACACACCAATTAGCCTATCCTGCACTCTTTTGGACTGTGGGAGGAAACCTGAGTCCAGGACGTTCTTGCTGTGATGCAGCAGTGCTTTTTCTGTCGATATATGCTGCCTTGTCGAAAAATGCTACCGTAGTGCTAATCGATAGCCCTAACCCTAACTCTTACCCAAACCCTAACCCCCCAAAACCCATAAAACCCTTACTTTAACCCTAACCCCTAAAACCTAACCCTAATCCCAAGACGGTGGAACTGCACATGCGCAGAAAGGATGATAGCACGTCTCGATAGGTAGTATTTTATGACAGAACAGTGCTAACCACTGCGCCACCGTGCTGCCCGAAATCGTTATATATTACTTTTAAATCATGCGCTACCACATGTATTACGTATCTTGCATTTTTCAGGAAGGAGCTGCTCATATAAACATTGTATCCAATCAGAGTCAACACGAAGAGTGAGTTACCCTTACTCAACATGGCCGCCAATAGAGAGAGACAGTTGATTACATCACGTGGTGAAGTTGCTGTAGTCATGAGGTGTCAGATGCCCTCACTCAACATGGCCACTGATACATTGTGACGGTCGATCTCATCACGTGGTGAAGCTCCAGGCCTTCAGAGGGGTAGGAGAAAAGGCAGATTTGGTATTCTAGCTCTCACTTCCTGATGATAGAGCTGGGTGAAGGTCCACAGTCACACAGCGGCTCTGCGATAATCTCCGCTACCCGTATTTATTACTACTGCTGTGGTCAGACGTGACGGTGGGATCGGCTGCTTAAGGGAGAAATGGACTACTGGGTAAGTTTATTGCATGTAACCTCATTTGCGTGCTGTGAAACCCCTTGGATAGGGCTAAACTGTTAGCAACATTAGCAACTTGCTGGACAAAGGCGTAAGTGGTGCCTCATAATGTTGTAAGAGCTGTGGCCGCCAGTGTGTCACCGGCTGGAGCTGCTCCGGGTCTCTGTAGGGTATGTCCCTGTTACCATGCAAAAGTATAAAGCGTCCGGGCACGTCTCCGGTAAAGGGGCTGCCCCGTCAACGACTTCAGCAGCGAGGGTTCCGATCCGGAGCTGCCAACCATTAGGAAACAAACACTTGAAAGCTGCATGAGTAAATCACAGGGACGCATTTGCATACTGTATCAAATTTCTAGATAACTTTCTATCATTACTCTCATTCAGAGTAATGTCTGTGTCTGTAACATGTCATGATTTATTAAAGTTTCTCATTTCATAAATGGAAATTGGTGGCCTGCTTGCAAACCGTTAATCACGTTTGTGAGGATCGTGATTTTAAAACGTTCACATTAAACCTTGCCATGCCTTTCAACAGAAAAAAAGAACATGGATCCGCCTTTACATTAAAGACCGTGAAATAGACACGCTTTTCCAAGCGAAGACGTGAAGTCACGCGCTATCTTAGATGTCACTGGCTGCGGAGTTGCGGAAAAATAACAGTATTCCATTGTGCGGGGAATATCAACCGGAACCGCCCAAATAATATCAGCCTAATAATGAATAAAACTCCATGTTAAAATAACTCTTATGGATGGTCGTTAAAGACTAAACAGCTGAGTGAAGTGTCTTCGGTTTTACTTAATGGTGTTTAAGGGATTATGTACGAGTCATATCAGGTGACAAGTCAACCCAAAATCAGGTCATTACAAGACGTGAATATTTTAATAAAGGACGAATTTATATGACAAGAAGTATGCTTTTTCATTTTCTCTAATGTAATTTCCCGGAATTATTATTCTTTAAAATGCTTTGGCATGGTGGTGCCGTAGTTAGCACTGTCTCCTCACACCTCTAGGACCTGGGTTCAAGTCTCCACCAGGGGGCTGTTCCACGAAGCGACCTTATAAAATCGAGGATTATTTGTAATAGCCTCGCTTGAGTTAGCCTAACAGTTCACTTCAGGCTCATTGAGTTCCACGAACAAAATTCAGGTGTATTTAATCTCCGCTAATTCAAGCCAAGCTTGACAAGCGAGGCTCGTGCGCGTCCACGCGATATAAAAGGCAGCCTTGTTAATCGATGCTGGATAAGTAAGAATGGAAAGAAAGGAAAGAGCTGCGTCCCCCCCAAGCGGAGCAAGAATTATTACTGCAAGCCTATGGGGATTACATTTTTAAAGAATTCATTTAAAGCCCACATTGCATTGTATAATTTAGCCACCAAAAAGAGAGCTGCGGCTGCTGCAACTAGTGGGGGCCCACCTCCAGCAGCCTGTGCTCCAGCCGAGGTGATGGCCCTTGCACCGAACCGTACACGGCTAATGCGGCTATTTAGAATGTGAATCGCGATCTTCGGGTGACAGCGGTACTACACACCCCCGATGCAGGTAAAACAAAGTAAGGTGACATGGTTTGATTTTTTTGATTTAACCTAATTTTGAAAAGACAGATTACGGATTTAGCCAGCGTTTTTTCGTGATTCTACATTAAGATTTCAGCAAGATAAAAACTGAAATAGACGCGAAAAGTACGCTGTGTCGCTGACAATGCACTCCACCCCAGAAGGTTAAAGCATGCGAGCAGAGCAATATTCGGACCATAAGACGCACTGACTTTTTCTCCCCACTTTTGGGGGAGAAAAAGTGCGTCTTGTGGTCCGAAAAATACGTTAGGTCTTTACTCTGTTTCCCCTCTCTGTCTTGCTTTCTGTTAAATGTCTTAAACAAATATTCTAATGCATTACAGTAGTGGATGGTTTCTTGACCCTCTTGGATTCTGAACCAGTCATTAGAATCTGTTGTGAGTTTAATCATATACTTTAATAAACTGCAATAACTGTGGGTTTTATATTTAATGTTTCAGTCCAATGCCTTCATTTGCTGCTAATTCTGTCATGTGGTTTTTGTTCACTTAAATTAATTCTGTAAGTTAAGTCCTGCTTCTAATGGAAAAGTTTAATTTTTAGTTGTACTGTTAATACTTATGGCCAGGCATTGTACAGCAATAAGCATACCACTGCATGTCATACTTTGTATGAGATGCAGTCATACAAAGTATGCAAATTATGCAACAAATGTTCCCTTTTTGCAGATCGCAAGGCCATCCACGACACAGGAGGATGAGGAAACAATTTCTGTTTGCCCAGAAATGCTAGCCATATGAACTTGAAACTATTTTACAGTGAATAACATTTCTCTTCCTTATGAACCCATGCAGTATTTGCTGTGGACAGGTAATGATTAATGTGTTGTAAATGACTAGATGTTTAAAGATTCAGCACCATTAATTCCAAAGAAAGTTTCCTTAATGCCAAGAATGCCTCTGTGGCCAGGAAAGGTAATGAATATATTTAAAAAGGACTTTAATGCAATGTAAACCTTCCTGTTTCATGGCACACTGTAGCTTTGCTTAAATGTTCAGCATCCCCAACACTACAGAAATGAACCACTGGCAAAGTAATGCAAAGTGATACACATAGACTGTGCAACCGTAAGGGCTTTAGAGGGACGTGTGTTTATAGAAATGTAAGGTTCCAATAACTGACACAAATATGTAATACTGCGTCTACTCAATCTACAGTGCTCGTACAAATAATCATCCGGAAAATGCAACGGATCTATCCTGGGCTGAAGTACTTGTGGAACCTGTTGCCTTAAAGTTCTATGAATGACCCGCGTTCCCTCATCAACTGAATTATGAATAAACGGGCACGCCATGGTTATTCATGTAAAAGCCTTCAATGCACTCCTTGTCATTTTGTACTTTTTGAGTACAGTCATCCCTCGTTTATCGCTGTTAATCCGTTCCAGACTCTACCGCGTTAAATGAATTTCCGCGAAGTAGGATTCTTTATTTCTTTATTATTCGGCTGCACCTGGCGTTGAAGGATTTGTGGGGGTGCTGGAATACATAGGCCTACAGTCCATACGTACAGTCATTTTAATTGTAATACAGAGGTGTATAATTGACTCAGACAACCGAGCGCTGAGCTTTTCACTATCAACTTTTTAATGAATAAATGTATTTGAAAAAGCCGCGATAGAGTGAAGCCGCGAAAGTCGAAGTGCAAAATGGCGAGCGACGACTATAATTGGAATCGCCTGCATGTAATCTGTAATAATTTTATATTGGAGGGTCGATGTGTGTGAAAGTGGGAGAGAACAGCAGCAGAATAATCCCAGCCCTGCAGAATGTCGTGCTGAGACATCACATGGCTTGTCCAATCGTATTCATCAAGCTAAGCTAAGCTTCACAGCTAACCTGCCATGGAGCAGGCTTGTCCAAGAGCATATGTTGACATCTAACTAAGCGGAGCTTCAGGTTAGCCTCGTTTGTGGAACCGAATTTGGAAAAATTAAGCCAGGATTGTCAAAATAAGCCTGGCTTTTGAGGTTAGCTTGCTCCGTGGAACAGCCCCCAGGTCCGGTAACTGTTCTCTGAATTTGTAGCATGTTGACACTAACCAGCTGTTGTAGAGATTGAAGCACGAAATCGAGAGTTGAATGCTGCCCCCTTTCGCACGGAGTACTTCCATCTTGAAAACTGCAATACATTAAGAAAGCTCTAAACATTTAAAAATTAAATTTGTCAATGCTTTTGTTTTGATGTTTGTGTTTTGTTAATGTTGATGTGCTTCGCGTTGCTCACCAAGGGGAACAAAACATTTTTCGACGTGTTAGGGTTAACTGTACATAATACAAATATATATCCCAACTCTGGGACACACGAATACTTGATTCGATTATTACAACGCTGCTTACGGGCCCCCTCTGGTGGCTATCGCTGCACCTTACTAGGGATGTTGCCCTTGGCCATGCAATAAGAGGCCTTGTTTACAGAAATTTGAGAGACCTAGCTTAAGCTGAGTTTTGTGCCTTACTACAGTTCCCCCATCCAAGCTCATCATTGAGGTTAACACAGAGGAACCTTGGATAGCAGGACAGGAGTATATTGTTACCTGCACTGCCAAGAATGCCAAGCCAGCTGCTGATGTCACCCTGTTCAAGGGTACGTGCCTGTCCCATTCAACCGTATTCCCATATATTCCACTGTTTTATATTCTTGCACTGTTTCTGTCATGGATGTGACGACATCATGGGTTCAGATTAGCGAAAGTGAGCTAATTTTAATGGCATTGCTGAACGTTTACAAAATAGACTTTTCCAAACATTACACACTGTTCTAGTCTCTGATGTCTTCCAGTGACATTTGTTCTCATTTTCATTTAATTTTCAAAGATGAAAGCAACATTACTTTGCTTAAGCAGGTATCCAAATTTCAAATAAATGAATGATCCATTCAAAGTAAGAGGTTAAAGCAATATTATTAATTCTTGGAAAAATTAGCATAGAGGAGTATATGTAGTACATGTCATTTTTCTTTTTGTGTCTCTCCAAGCAGATGGAGTGGAAATGACTGGAGCAGATTCTGTCACCATGTCTGGCTCAGAGAATAAGTTGGAGAATACAGAGGCCATGGTGAAGTGTGTGGGCGTTTCATTGCTTCATGCTATAGCTTCCTAACTGCATATTTTTGTGAAAATTTAGCAGGGTATATTCAAGATGCTTTTCCCTTAAGTCATGCACAGTTAGCAGTTTGTAACACCAAGGCAAAGTGCATTAAAGTGCAGGAGGAAATTTTCTTGCTTGTATAAGCTAGAATAAAATAACTGACTTAGAGAGAATCTACAAGGGAAAATTAAAGCTGAATTCCATGTATTTTATGATGTCTGACTTGTCTTCATAAGTGGAGCTTAAGAAACAGGTTGATAATTTAATGAATTTATTGTTAGAGGCCTTATTATCCTCATTTTCTCTGTTCATATTTTTATTTTTAGGGTCTACTACAATAGATTTACATGCTTTGATGTTCCAAAAAGACATTATTTTTCTTATACTGTACATCTCTATTCACTCTGTCTATAACTCTGTCTGAAACACTCTGGTAGAGCTTTAAGCCCCACCCCTAATGAGCCCATTGTGCTCTGATTGATCAGCTTGTCTGATTGGTTAGCTTGCCCTAAATGTTCCGCCCTTGTTGGGAAAAGTTGCTGAGCAGGCTGCAGTTTTCTGAGAGTGTGCCAAGCTTACAGGTAGGCAGCCAATAAGGATTATGATATGATTTTTTCCTCACCGTGTCACGTAAGGGCTGGAATTCTAACGAGGCGTTTCAATTAGATTAGAGAAGAGTGGTTTCTGTGGTGAGAGGTACACCCTTTGGCAATTACTTTGGGCTTTAAGACTTTGTAGATCATGTACATGCACATAAGGCTATATAGGTTATATAACACACTAAAGGAAAGGGAAAAAACAGAAAAGCATAATAGGGCCCCTTTAAATGTCACTTAAAATTACTCATTAAATTGATTAATTTTTTTATTCAAATAATTTAATTAATTCAATTTTACTGAAGATCACGTTTCAGTAGGTGACATGATGGATTGAAGTATTGGGGTTTGAATCATACCGCTATGGTTTTCCTGCCTCAGTCTCACTTGTTCATAGCGTTGTGGTGTGTGTGACTGTGTGCCCTGTGATGGATGGGCATCCAGGAAGTCCCACACCCAGTGCTCTGACCTTGCTGGGATAGGCCCTACACTCACAATGACCCTGCATTTAATTGGTTATGGAAGAAGGGTGGATAGTGATATAATAACCAAATCTAAGATGTACTTTCTTATCAGACCTTTATTGAAATATGCTTGGTAACAGGGCCGGCCCTGGGTGTTCTGGCGCCCTAGGCGAGATTCTGCTCATTTATATTTAAAATATTTCAGTAGCACAGGGTATCTAGCTCCTAGCTAGCTAGCTAGCATCTGTTTCACAAGAAAAGCAGTGAAAAATTAAAACTAGTGTAAATAACCGCAATGTCATGGAATGTAACTACCGGCAGTTTTTCTGATTTTTTTTTTTTCCACTCTTTTGCTCCCTTTAATCACATGGCACCCCTAAGCGATCGCCCCTGTCACCAACTGAGCAGGCTGGCCCTGCTTAGGATATAACCTTTCACCATGAGGGATAGCAAAATATCCTCGTGGTAAAATATCTAGCCTTTATCAACTTTATAGTGAAATGTTGTGAGCAATGGAGATGACCTGTGGCAAGGGTCTTTAAGGCTATTAAATGAGGCTGGTTTGACTAAGGATCCTGCTTCCAGGTTTGTTGCCCAGAGCTCAGACAATGGACAGCAGGTGGTGTGTCGAGTGAAGCATCCCGTCTTATCACATTCCCTGGAGACCTCCATCATCATGAATGTATACTGTAAGGATTTTCTCCCATTCCACCTCTTCTTGCATGCCTAGAGCAGGACTGGGGCACTTAGCAATCCTCTTAATCTGGCATGCTGAGTATAACATCTGATGCCTTTCCAGTCTGTTACACTGCCCTCAGTATTGTGATGCCTCCTTGACTGACTGCAGCAATAAAATAGCCACCACACTGTAAAGTGTTTTATTGTACATCTTTTATTCATTGGCTGGGATTTGTCTTGCATTATTCTTCAGATATTTGTCATTTGTTCATATGGGGCTTCAGGCAGGGGGCGAGTCTCTTGGTGTTTCAATTAAAAGCTTGCCAAGAGTCATGTTAAATGTGTGCAATTTAGTGATGGCATCCTGACATATTAAGTTATGTTCAGGACTATTCATGTTGGTTTTTCCTTCTGTTTTTCCTGTAATTTTCATCTGTCTCTCAGTCCCCCCTCAGCCTCCAGTGTTAGAGGGACTGGACACAGAAACAGTGCCAGCTGGGACCAGTCTTAAACTGGTGTGCATTTCCCATGGAGGAAACCCACTAGCCATGCTGCACTGGACCAAGGTCAGCAAGAAGGAGCGTGCCATGACTTGTGGAATTGTCTGAGGGCATGAATTGTCATGCCATGAAGCATCTCTTTCATGGTTCACAGGCGTTAGGCTGCTGGTAATGTTTCAATGACAATGACAGTATTTGAGCAGGATTAGGATTTTGAAGACATTTGGTTACCTCTGGAGATTAGTTCAGTATATCAAGATTCAGAAAGGCATAGGTTATTAAGCAGATTAAATTAACTGAGATGAGATTTGCAGTTTTGTCTGAAGTTACAGCCGTGAACTTTGCTCCTCACTCTTTCTCTCTGGCTTTGCGTTCCTCCCAATATTGGCCCTCAATCATCCCCACCCAGAATGGGGAAGTATTATCCACCAGCTGGGAAGTCGACACGTTCTCTCGCAAGGCTAGCAGCATCCTAACGCTACAGGTGAAACCGGAGGATAACCACGCCGAGCTGAGCTGTGAGAGTGTCAACCAGGTGTCCCCACAGCCTTTTGTGCTGCTCCGCAGACTTATTGTCCTGTGTGAGTCCACTGCCTACCTTCTCCTATTGGAACCATACATGGTTGCATGGTTAATGCATTGCATGGCTACTTTTTTCCCAGGGTCTGTATATATGTGTGTGTGTGTGTGTGTGTGTGTGTGTGTGTATGTATGTATGTGTGTGTATATAATACACAGACACACACAGTGGTACCTTATTTCTCGAACTTAATCCATTCCGGACTCCGGATCGAATCCTAAAAAGTTCGAGTTCTGATCGAATTTTTCCCATAAGA
>JAOYFF010000063.1:16197334-16207456 GCA_025773925.1 Cryptomyrus ogoouensis
GGCTCGGTGTTAGGGTATGTGTAGAAGTTAAGGTAGTGGGAGGCGGGTCGCGGGGAGGGGGGGGTTGTGTGGGGGGGGGGTGGGGGCGGGGGGCGACATATTATGTACTGTCAGATTACAGTGAAAATCTTGGCCACCTGTATTAGAGATTACATACTACATTGACATTAAAGTACAATTGGAAATGTTCTGAAAGAGGGATAGATGGTGAGGCTGTAATAATCATATGTAGCAATTTTCCTGCCAAATGGAGTGGCTCATTTTCCCTAACTGTCTAATGTTTTACATCATACACAGTCATTAATATTCTCTCTAATGAGTAAAATTCCATTCTGTGTGTTAAATATTAGTGAAGTGACACAGAGCACATGCTATGCCTCTGAGATGAAGAATGGTGCCCTTTGAACTTTGATCATTAGTGCAGCTATTAAGTAGGAAATATCCCCTCAGCACCATTTCAGTTGCAAATGGAGCCTGAAGTTGTGAAATTCCTTGTTCCGCTTGTTCTCCTTGTTCTTACATATGGGACTGAAGGAGGACCATCAAACACAGGTAGGACATCTGCAGGAGCATCTTCTGCTGGATGAAACCTAACAGAAGTCTTACTGACATCAATACAGGCCAGGCTGGTAGCTGATGTAAGACCTTTATGGGGCTTGAGAATCGCTTTCTTTGTACTGTTACTGTTACATCTACTAGATCATTGGGTCTTTTGAGTATTAAATTAACTGAATTGAAGATTGAGGCCAAAAACACCAGTGCTACATATCACAGTAATTTATATTGTAGACTGTGACCACGCTATTGAATGTTCAGATCTTGGATTTGTGTTGTAGACCATGACCAAGCTATTGAACGTTCTGATCTTGGGTTTGTGTTGTAGACCATGACTACTCCGTTGAACATTCAGATCTTGCCCTGAGCGTTGATGAGGCTCTTCTTACAGTTCACAATCAGCTGCCAAGTGGACTCAAAGTCTCCTATGTCTCTGATTACTGCTATAAGGTACTGATCAAATGTGTACTGAACAGGAGTGGGAGTGGGATATGACATTTTGTTGCACTCCATTTATGTATCATGTTTAATGGACAAGAGTTAGGGTTAGAGCTAGGGGATAGGGGATACATACACAACAATAATGCACTCTTAATTACTTAAACGTGTAACAGATGCGATGTTTTTTATCGACAGCTGTTAGTTACATCACACTGAGTTAAACTTGAAAATGCTTGTGCAAAAATATACGAGGATTTTCTTAAATAAGCTCAGTAATATATAATACACGTTTAAGTTAATTTCTAGGCAAAGCATTACCAGCAAAGCAGTGCTCAATGATACAGATTATAAAGTTTGCTGGACTGCATTGGCATAATTTAGCAGGGCTGAGAGAAAGTGAGAGCTCCCCTAGTGGCTATATGAGAGCATTTCCCTAGAGCAGATATAATGGATGGCAGTCTCATTGCTTTCAGACCACAACTTGGGATAGAAGAACAAATCAAATCATTTTGCTCAATTAATATTTAGATTTTTATTAGGCTTAATTTTTGGAAAGCCATGCTTAATATTTAGAAACCCACCGCAATTGAGGATGGAATGCCAAAGACATTAGCCTCTACCATTTTTTGTTGTTAATTATCCTTTGGGGTACTTTTGCTTGCCTGAGTTAATTGGTAAATGCCAATTGATCCTTTGCCTTTAGTATAATAGTGGTACTTATAGCTTTATTACTACAATGGAATCCTGAAGGATTCTCTTCAATAGGTTGGAATATCAAGGGTTAGTATGAAAATGTCTTAAAATATTTTTCTTGAGTCCAGTTTATCTATTCCATCCATGGTTCATTCCCATAGGTAAACCTTATTGACCTCTCACACAGGAATCCCACCAGGAAGGTCAAAGTCTCTCAACCAGTCACTGACCAGCACACAAGGGCAGATTCCACCAAGATCCATATCTGTGGCTACAGTCAGCAGCCAATATGTTTTACTGCATCTGGGGTTTTATACTTTTGCCTTTCAACATCATTGCAGTGGATTTTAAAAAATTGTTAAAACAAAGGCAGGACTATGTCATGCTATACAAATATACATCCACCACCACTGGTCTACAGGGGAGTGGCCAGTTCCAGGAGCTGCACAGCAAAGGGCGTCACAGCTCTCCTAGCACCTTTCTGCATATATTACCCATCGCCCAAGGCTACAAGTAGTGATAAACATAACAAAATAACATTTCATGAAACATTCTCTGTATTTTTTGACTCCATTAGATTTTAAACGTGAAATACTGCACCATTGACTTTAGGCTACATGTGACTGTCACGGCAGATGCATGACAGTTGGAAACCCTGTTATCAGCATTAATTACTGTAGCTGGTTAATAATTTCAGTTAACACAATGGAATATATTTCTTTAATTATAAACTAGCATTTAATGTTTTAAATGTTTACATCGGAACACTATCATGCCTGAAGTTTTGTAATTACCAAAATACACATAACAGTAGACACACTTGTCACTTGCCATGTTATTGAGTTGTATCTGAACTACAAGTTCAAGTACTTTTACTTTAATACTTATTTACATGCAGTAGAAAGGCCAATGGGTCTTCAACATTTACTAGAGTACATTTTTGCTTGTTTATTTGTACTTTTACTTAAGTCAATTGTTACCACATACATGAATGTATAATTCATCACCTGTGATTCTCTCCTAGTGTCTCCAGCAGCCATTGGTCATCATTGATGATGGTAACAGCAATTCATCGGTAGTCATCGGCACCCGTCATGCGCTGACTCTGTTTGTGAGTGTGGAAAATGCACTCGTCTGCAGGTAGTGTAGCTCCAGCCTCCCCCCCCCCTCCCCAATAGCATTTTGTGCTAGACTGAAAGCTTGTTGAAGATTTATTTGAGGGGTTAAAGGAAGCTGCCATTCTGTGATGGTGAAACACTTCCCTTTAGATACTGAATGAGGCTTCCATAGTGATGTGGAGGTTGTGTTCCTGGAGCTGTACAAGGCACATGAAACTGGGGCTTGAGGTTTCATTTGGAGCACTTCCTTAACCAGCTCAGCAGGATCTGATTTCTGAGGAGAGTGCTGCTTCTTCTACCTGGATGTGGTGAATGACTTCTTCAGATCAATGTTGAGGTTCCTTAGCAGGCGACTATTGATCAGGCCCTTAGAGCACTCTAAGTGATAGCATGATATGTCTGCCCTGCTCAGTCAATATGGCTGCCTGATGTACCTTTTGGCGGAATGAGGCCAGAGCTGTTGAGGCTGCTGTGAGCGGTTGCACAGTTCTCACACAGCCTCTAGGCGTCACTGTTGAGCTTGTTAAATCACAGAGTTAGATTGCAAGAAAAAAGGCATAGAACAGCGATTCTTAACTCGTGAGTTGAGACCCAAATTTGGGTAACAGCAAGTTCTGAAAGGGCTGCAAGGCAGAATTGGAAATAGAAGTGTTTTAAAGATGTTAGTTCCTATGCTCGTCCATTATCAGTTTTCCTCTTCCCAGTCTTAGAATTAACCTAGGCCAATATATACGGGTCTTGGGTCTGCAGCTGCTTAGCGCAAAACTAATGCTAAGCTTGCTCATTTGACTTCCTCTGCTGGCCCCTGGAGGATGGGCTCCCCCTTTGAGTTTGGTTCCTCCCAAGATTTCTTCCTTCTAGGGAGTTTTTCCCTTGCCACTGTCGCCTCTGGCTTGCTCACTGGGGGCTTTGGGCGGGGATAATGTAAAGCTCTCTGAGACAATGTAATGATGTGAAAATGTGCTATACAAATAAAATTTAATTGAACTGAACACTCAACCAGTCCAAGAAGCAAACCACAGATGCTTAATTTAAAATTTACTGACATCCAGATTTGTGCGATAGGCATTGATTGGCATAAATTGCAGAGTGCACTGCATGCTTGATCATAGGGTTCATTTAGACCTATACTTGATAAAAGGTTGCGACTGAGCTTGCATGGTAAAAATTGGGTCGCAGTGCAAAAACATTGAGAACCACTGGCATAGAACATGATTGTCTGTTGAGTTCCTTGGAAGGATTGCCTTGATAAATACTTAGATCTGTGATGCCATTTTGGGTTAAGTATTGGGTGTCAAATGAAACTGGATGCAAAGAGTTTTACAGCGAGGTTGAGGTATTACTGGTGGCTGTTATCCTGATGACAGATTATTTTGTCTATCTCAGCTGGACTGAGTTGTATGGAGAAGCAGGACATTATGCAGTGTGGGTGCAGCAAAGGAGGGAACCAAACATCACCTGCTCTGTAACCATGGACAAGGAACCCATTAACAGTTATATCCGTGAGTGACTTTCCCTATTGAATGGCAGAGATTGCAGTGTGTGAATTACTCTGAATTACTGTTACTATGTTTTAAATGCTGAGCTCTGCTACTTGCTCATCAAAGTATTGATTTAAACCCCTTCATTGCTCTGACCCTAACCCTAACCATTTATTGCTCTGACCATATCCCTAACCCTTTACTGCTCTGACCGTAACCTCAACCCTAACCCTTTGCTGCTCTGACAGGGATGATAAAAAGGATAATACACTTTCATTAAAACATTTTCATAAAAGTATTAAGTATCAAATGTTTCATTCCTCCATCCTCCAAATGCTGATCCAGGTCAAGGTCGTTGTTGGGTGGGGGGGAGGGCTGCAAGTCAATAGCTGAGGCTGGCGCTCATAAACGGGGGAGTCATTGTGACCATCCATCCGGAACAGTCCAGCGTGCTGTCTGCCAAAGCCGTAATGCACCAATTAACATGCTGGGTTTTCAGGCAGCCTGATTTAAGTGATGACTGAGCTGGCAGTGTGCTGATTTACAGTGGGTCTTGCCTGAGTACAAAAGCGACGATGCCATGAGGAGGTGCTGCAGAGCATGCTGGGTAAGGGCGTGGTGGTGGTGTAACATCACACGTTTAAAATTCGGTGGCAGTGACAGGCCCCCAATAACATATAATTACGGAAACCATCACCCATTGTTTAGCTGCTTCTGCCCTTACATGAACTGAGGTCTCCAAGGGGGCATGGCAAAATGCAATGAAGGAATAATTAACACTGCCTGCATTGTGTGGCTGTGTGAGGGTGGCTGCTGCTTCTGCCAGCTTCTACTGAATGAATGGAGAATCTCACTGTATTATGCATTTAAAACATATCCCAATTTCACACAGTTAATCGTGATTTAACACAAAATCGCAGCTCATATAACAGGGTTTGTATGATTAATGAAGGGCATGCTTAGAACAGCACCATCATGTTGACATACTGATCGCAGCCAGCAGAGGCACAGAGTTCCTGACTGCCCTGGTCTGCAGTTAAGATTGGGGACGTCTGTGGTCAGAGGTCATCCCTCTCAGGGGAGGCCAATTGGGAAGCACCCTGCATGAAGTGATGATGGAGTGAGACTTCTGTCACTCTGACATAGAGTGACGGTGTAGAGTGTGGTTACCACAATCCAAACTGGCTAAAGGAAAGTGTGTGGAGGCTGTGGTGAAGCTCCCAGCACACGGCAGAGTGCATGGGGGTGAGACCTGTATCACTGTGGATTCCCCACAGAGGAAAAGAGCAGTTGTACTGTCTATTGTGGCCAACACAGGGTCCCCTCCTGTACAGTACTTAGCTAAGCTGCTCTGCTAATACCTATACAATCTATATAAGCAGTTAAAGTTAGCATAATGATGGTTTTGTTAGATCATGTGGTCCAATCTGCAGTTTCTCTGCTCTTAGCTCTAGTTTTATGGCTAGTAAAAAATTGATCACAGTTGGCCAAGGATTTCAATGTTTAGGATATTTGAACATTTTCATAAGTACATTATTCAAAAGCAAAACTGGAAAAGATGTCATGTGTCTTTATACCCATGTTGCAAGTGGTTTGCTGACCTCCCAGGGGGGTGGCCAGTATTTACTAGATTTGCAGATTTAATCCTGGAAAGAGCTGAACAAAGCTTTTTGTTTGTTTTGCAAGTTGCAAGAATAGGGATTGTAGAAAATACATTAGAGCCACGGGGGTTAAGAGGTAATGGCACTTTGAAAGCTCTTGCTCTCATAACGTGGCTATACTAGTGAGAGATTGTGCTGTACAGCAGATCAACCTTTTAGGACCAAGAAGCCATTATCTTAGAGTGGTGTGCATTCATTGTGAATAAAGCCCACTGTGTCTGATGAGCTTCCATTATCTATGGTATTTAATGACCTTTCAAAGGTTAAATAAGAAGTTGAGAAACATGTGTAATGGTCCACTGTGGTCTTTGGAGGTCAGTGTCCTGTAGGGTTTGCAGGAAGTTCAAGGCATTTCTAGGAAGACACTGATTTCTGCCTGAAATGGCTACATCTGTCTTTAATGAATGAAATGGGACAGAATAATGAAGTTTTTGCCAATTCTGCCACTTTTCCCAGCTATGTATTTCTGCTGGCACAGTAGAAGAATGAATCAACAGAGTGATGGAGAAGCCTGAACTCGGAACCTTCTCTGTGTATTGCTCTACCTGAACCCAGAACCTTCTCTGCACAGTATTCTACCTGGTCCAAGAAATTTCTCCGCTGTGCTCTACCTGAACCCAGAATCTTCTCTGCATAGTGCTACACCTGCTGCTCACAGCATTTTAAATTGATTTTTGATCAGACCCACAAAATTCAGTTAAGAATATCCATCCATCCATCAACCACCGCTTATCCGAGGTCGGGTCGCGTGGGCAGCAGTCTAAGCAGGAAAACCCAGACTTCCCTCTCCCCGACCACTTCATCCAGCTCCTCTGGGGGAATACCGAGGTGTTCCTAGGCTAACCGAGAGACATAGGCTCTTCAGCGTGTCCTGGGTCTTCCCCTGGGCCTCCTCCCAGTGGGACATGCCCGGAACACCTCACCAGGGAGGCGTCCAGGAGGCATACTAAGCAGATGCCCGAGCCACCTCATCTGGCTCCTCTTAATGCGGAGATGCAGCGGCTCTACTCTGAGTCCCTTCCGAATGACCAAGCTCCTCACCCTATCTCTAAGGGAAAGCCCAGCCACCCTGCGGAGGAAACTCATTTCAGCCGCTTGTATTCGCGATCTCGTTCTTTCGGTCACTACCTATAGCTCATGACCATAGGTGAGGGTAGGAACATAGATCAACTAGTAAAAAGGCTCAGCTCTTTCTTCACCATGACAGACAAATGCCGCATCACTGCTGACGCCACACCGATTCACCTGTCGATCCCCTGTTCTATCCTTCCCTCACTAGTGAACCCCTAGATACTTAAATTCCTCCACTTGGGGGAGGACCCCCTCCCTGACCTGAAGAGAGCATTCCACTCTTTTCCGGCTACGGAGCATGGTCAGTGGTGGCTTGATGGTGAGGGTAGCGCACTTGTAATTGAAAGATTGCAGGTTCAAATCCCCGACCAGCAAGGCACCACTGAGGTACCCTGAGCAAGGTACCGCCTGCAAGCACCGCTCCCCGGGTGCTGAATTAGCTGCCCCCTGCTATGTGACGAAAGTCACATATGGGTTAAATGCAGAGGACACATTTCATTGTTGTGCACTGTGTGCTGTGGTGTGTTGACAATGACCACGAATCACCAAGTTCAAATTTTGGTCTCAGATTTGGAGGTGCTGGTTCTCATCCCAGCCACTTCACACTCGGCTGTGAACTGCTCCAGTGAGAGCCAAAGGTCACGGTCCGATGAAGCCAACAGAACCATATCATCTGCAAAAAGCAGAGAGCTAATCCTGAGTCACCAAACTGGACACCCTCAACGCCCTGGCGGCACCTAAAAATTCTGTCCATAAAAGCTATGAACGGAATCGGTGACAAAGGGCAGCCCTGGCGGAGTCCAACCCTCACCGGAAATGAGTCCGACTTACTGCCGACCATGTGGACCAAGCTCTGACACTGGTCATACAGGGACCGAACAGCCCTTATAAGGAAGCCCAGCACCGCATACTCCCGGAGCACTCCCCACAGGACTCCCCGAGGGACATGGTCGAATGCCTTCTCCAAGTCCACAAAGCACATGTAGACTGGTTTGGCAAACTCCCATGCACCCTCCAAGACCCTGCTGAGAGTATAGAGCTGGTCCACTGTTCCACGGCCAGGGCGAAAACCACACTGCTCCTCCTGAATCCGAGGTTTGACAATCCAACGGACCGTCCTCTCCAGGACCCCCGAATAGACCTTACTAGGGAGGCTGAGGAGTGTTGGAGCACACCCTCCGGTCCCCCTTCTTAAAGAGGGGGATCACCACCCCGGTCTGCCAGTCCAGAGACACTGCCCCTGATGTCCATGCGATGCTGCAGATGCGTGTCAACCAGGACAGCCCTGCAGCATCCAGAGCCTTAAGGAACTCCGGGCGGATCTCATCCACCCCCGGGGCCCGGCCACTGAAGAGCTTTTTAACCACCTCAGCAACCTCCGTCCCAGAGATAGGGGAGTCCACCCCCAAGTCCCCAGACTCTGCTTCCTCGTTGGAGAACTGAGGAAGTCTTTGAAGTATTCCTTCCACCGACCCAAAATGTCCCGAGTTGAGGTCAGCAGCACCTATTCCCCACCATAAACAGTGTTGCTGCTGCACCGCTTTCCCACCCTGAGCCGCTGGATGGTGGACCACAATCTCCTCTAAGCCGTCCGGATGTCGTTTTCCATGGCCTCATCAAACTCCTCCCACACCCGAGTTTTTGCCTCAGCGACCGCCGAAGCCGCATTCCGCTTGGCCTGCTGGTACCTGTCAGCTGCCTCTGGAGTCCCACAGGCCAAAAAGGCCCATTAGGACTCTTTCTTTAGCTTGACGGCATCCCTCATCACCGGTGTCCACCAGCGGGTTTGGGGATTGCCACCGTGACAGGCACCGGCCACCTTATAGCCACAGCTCCAGTTAGCTGCCCCCACAATGGAGGCGCGGAACATGACCCATTCGGACTCAGTGTCCCCCGCCTCCGCTGGGACTTGGGAGAAGTTCTGCCAGAGATAAGAGTTGAAGCTCCTTCTGACAGGGGATTCTGCCAGAAGTTCCCAGCAGACCCTCACTATACGCTTGGGCCTGCCAGCTCTGACCGGCTTCCTCCCCCACCAACGGAGCCAACCCACCACCAGTTGGTGATCAGTTGACAGTTCCGCCCCTCTCTTCCCCCGAGTGACCAATACATGCGGCCACAAGTCTGACGACACGACCACAAAGTCAATCATCGAACTGCAGCCTAGGATGTCCTGGCACCAAGTGCACATATTGGCACCTTTATGCTTGAACACGGTGTTCATTATAGACAATCTGTGACGAGCACAGAAATCCAATAACAAAACACCGATCGGGTTTATATTGGGGGAAGGGAGGAGGGGCGTTCCTCCCAATCACGCCACCGCAGGTCTCACTGTCATTGTCCACATGAGCATTGAGGTCCCCCAGCAGAACAAGAGAGTCCCCAGGAGGAGTGCTCTCCAACACCCCTTCCACGGACTCCAAAAAGGGTGGGTATTCCGAACTGCCGCTTGGCGCATAAGCACAAACAAGTCAGGACCCTCTCCCCGCGAGCAACACCCCCCCTCAAGGAGACTGGTTCCAGAGCCCAAGCCGTGCGTCGTGGTGAGCCCGACTATATCTAGTCGGAACCTCATAACCTCGCACACCAGCTCAGGCTCCTTCCCCGCCAGAGAGGTGACATTCCATGTCCCTAGAGCTAGCTGCTGCAGCCAAGGATCGGACCACCAAGGTCCCCGCCTTCAGCCACTGCCCAACTGGCACTGCACCTGACCCCTTTGGCCCCTCCTACAGGTGGTGAGCCCATTGGAGGGGGGGCCCATATGTCTTCTTCGGGCTGTGCCCGACCAGGCCCCATGGGTGCAGACCTGGGCACCAGGCGCTTGCCATCGAGCCCCATCCCCAGGCCTGGCTCCAGGGGGGGCCCCCAGTTACCTGCGTCCGGGTGAAGGAAATCGTGGATCCATTATGTTTCTCTTCATAAGGGGTCTGATGAGCCGCACTTCGTCTGGATCCTCACCCAGGACCTGTTTGCCTACCAGGGTCACCCATGTGTGATCAGCTGTTTCTGGTTGTTTTTATTAGCTCTCTGTATTTCGTCCACGTTTCAGTTTGTTTCCCCAGTCCGGTCATTGTATTGTCCGTCTGCGTTTTGCCTGCCTTA
>JAOYFF010000063.1:16211790-16224788 GCA_025773925.1 Cryptomyrus ogoouensis
AGTTATCTTAGGTCGGCGTTCACGGTTTGACTTCTGAGATTCAGATCGAGCTCTAGGTAATTTTTTTCGAACTGGTTGGTTCGACTTTTAAGAAATTCAAGTTCTAATGAGTCCGAGAACTGGAATATATCAGACTGATAGAAAACAGCTTGGCACAATCAGGGGAGCACATGTAGTTGATCAGGGGGCGTGGCACACACGAGGATCGTACGCTTAGGTCATGACATGTATGGAGCCTCTAAGTGGTCAGGGTGGGATATTGTTTGTAATAGTTTTGCGTTCCTTCACAGAACTTTCTCCTACGTGTTACTAATAATTACTGTAGGCTACATCACAGTTAACAACAACTGCAATATTACCAATACAATCACACATAGGCCTACACATACAATAAGCATGAGTAAACTTGCATACGTTGCTGTGTAAACGTCAAAGTTAATAAATATCTTTGTAATAGTTTGTTCTTTGATGAAAGACATATAGTTTTATTATACAGAAATTCAATAATTTACTGTTGTGATAAATGATGAAGAGCTGCGTTTATTTTATTCCTTTTAACAGCAACTGTAACTGCATTTCCGCAGTAAACCCCGCGAGGGCTCTTGGGATCGGTTCGCGAACCGTTCGTTTGAGTCATTGACCGAGTGTCCGAAAACCCGTAAGGTCCGATTCGTTCATCGAACAGGCTCTCGGGTTTTTTGGAGTCAGTGAGTTAGAGACCAGGTACTCGGCCGTTCGGGTGTTCTCGGCACCAGACGGAAGTCTACGAACGCAAAAGTGACGAACATAAGAATAAACATAAAAGTGATAAGACAAGCGCAGACGGAACATGAAAAATCCGAAATCGCGGGGGATGCTTTTGGATATTGAATAGCCAAAGATCAGTTTTAAAATTATTTTTAAAATCGATTCGTTCAGACTTACGAATCGGTTCAACCCGTTCACTAAAAAAACCGAGTTAAAAAGAACGATTCGTTCGCGAATCGGCCATCACTACGGCCTAATTCGATTACAGGCTACAGTTACACTTTATAATGCAAGTGTGTTAATATTAGTTTGAATTTGAATTTTTCACATCATATCCGAACGCATGTTCGAAAGCTGGAATATCGGCTAAAAAGTGACGACACTACCCTCAACCATTGGGGAATAACACCGCAGGCTGAGACACTGAGTATTTTAATAGTTATTCGTTTTTTGCTTAATATTATGTTTAATGAGCTGTATACTTACCAGAGGTCACTATTCTACAGGATCTTGTGTTTTTGTAAGGGTAGCAATGATTTTGATTAAGCATCAGAAGAGTAATTACCCACCACCCACTCTTTCAATGTGAAACAACCAGAGCTTCAATAAAGCAAACGGCTACTAAGATTTAGCGCTCTCCACACTAGACTGTGTCAGCATGGTGCCTTCGAGATTTGGCAAGCATTTGCCTTGACAAACAGCCAATGATTCCCATAAGAGAAAAAAGCATAAAGGAAGAGCCAGTGATGACAGGCAAAGCGACAGTCTGTAAACTATATATGGATGTGTGAAGGACCTTTTCAGGTGTAAACACGTCGTTGTACTTCATCTACTTGTCCTTCTCCTCAGCCATCCTGGTTGCTGCCATTGTCATGCTTTCATTGACCATCATCGTTCTTTGTTGGCCGTACATGTACAGGTAAGTCTGGATTAATAAAAGCATGCAGTCACATCGCAACCAGCATTTGCTGCAAGAACAGTATGTATTTTTTATTGTGACTGAGAATTATTGTGCATTTCTATGTTTATTATAATGGGAAGAAAAATAAGATTGTTTGGTCTAGGGAGTTTTCAAACATAAAATAAGAATTTGACAAGGTAAAACTTGAATGTTAATAAAAAATACACACAGAGATCTAAACTCTGTGCCAGTCCATTACTAATAGGCATGTAAAAGATGAGTGGATTGAATAAACTGAATAATAAAATGTGTTTTAAAAGTGTGTTTGTACTTAACAGGTCATAACATCATTATTATCTCAACAGATGGCCCTACACACAAAAATGCCTGAACGCCATGTTACGCAAAAGCCCAGGTGCTTCCCAGGACTGCGTGAGTCAAAGCTTGGTCGTATTAACCCCTTTGAATCGTATTCAGCCAGGTGTTTGTTCAGTTTTCAGCCTTATTCTTAAAGGGTTTTATTGGAAGAACAATGCTCACCATAATTCTACATGGATTTTTTGAACCGGGGCAGGTGTGAGTAGCAGATGATGGTCAGCTGCAGCCTAATCACTGAGCAGTGATCTAAGCACACTGCATCAATGTTCTGGACCTTGCAGTATTAGTCACCCGAATTCTAACAATGATGGGATAACTAAGGGCTTGGACTTACAGATAGGGTGTAGTATTACCCCACCTGTCCAAGAGACCTAAGCTTCCCAAACGCAGGGTGTAGGTCATCAGTGTAGGCTGGGGACCTTTGTCCTGCTTTGCAGAGTCCAAATCAGGACCATCTGGAAACATCACATTCAGTCTGGTGCCAAGAGGCTAAAATGTGGGAATAACAGACTAGGAGCTAATTTTGCTGACACTGGACATGATGCTGGTCAAATTAAAAAACTGCTCATTGTTATTTTCCATATGAAAAGAGAGCTTTTCTTTAATTTGTGATATTGTGGGAAGCTCTGTCTGCATGAGCTGACAGTTTATTAATTTTTAACAATTTCCTATTGCTTTTAAATGTCCTCTGAATGATGGTAGCTCTGCCCCCTGGACACCAATGGAAACCTCGAGCTGTGAACTGCGATTGTCTTTGTTGTTTCCAGTGGGATTGTAACGCAGGCTTTAACTCAGGGCTTTGGCAGGTCTGAATAGTTCCTCCAGTTTCCAAAGGAGATTTCCGTCTCCCATATGGTTTTACGATGGCAGACAGATCTGTCACAGGAAATTAGAGTAGTCATCTTCCTGTGCTGGCACTGAAATTCAATCAGCACAGAGCCACAGGCCTGGATCGCAGCTACCCCTGCAGAAAGGATTGGTCGTGGGCTGGGTGGCAGGGGATGGATAGCCAGGGGGATGGATGGACGGGCAGGGGGATATATGTACAGCCAGAGAGATGGACGGCTAGGGTGGACAAGCATGGAGATGGATGGACTGCTGGGGGCTAGATGGACAGGGGATGGGCAGGTCCGCTGCCTGGCTTGCTGACTTGCATACACAAGTGCTGATAACGGTTCCTGATTTATGGAACAGCACTGGAGCGTCTGTAGTCCGTATCTCGCAGCTTCTTATTCTAGCAGAGCACATAGCTGCTTCAGCGCAGGGCTTATTCTCCCCGGTTTGTTCTAGTCTCAGTGCTAAGGCTAGTAACGCTCTGTTAACAACAGGACACTGCCCGCCTCTGTTAGGGGGCTGGGGAGGAGGTCCTGCAGAGCCCCCTGCTCAACCACATCTGCTTCAGTTATAAGGTTCTCTCTGCCACTCCTAGGACCCTTTAAGCACTTCGTATCCTTGTCATTTATCCCCCACATTAAACTTTAAATGCGCTGGACTTGTACAGATATTAGAAAAACTAAAAAAAAAAAAAAAGTCTTAATTTATTTTATATATTAGGTAACAGTGTTTTATGTAACATTATTTTTTTCACCTAATAGTTCAGGGAATGAAAACCATGAAGAAATCATTATGTAATTATATAATTAATAAAGTTACAACTGAGACTTCTCAATCACATTTACTGTCACTGCTAAAAAAAAAAAAAAACAGAATTAAATCTAAGTCTATTAAGGTCTATTAAGGAGACTAATTAAGACTGAGAGGAATATTAGTATAATTAGTAAAGGGAAATGACAACTATTTAAGACAGTTCTGCTGAAACTCACAAAAGTATCATGGTTATTCATTTGACTAATAATAATCAGTAGGTCAAAACACAAGTATTATCTGTGTTAAACCAAAAAAAAAAAACAGTGATCACCCCACATTAGATCTTTCTTAAAATTCACAAATGCTTACCACTTGTTTGTGGTCACTCTGGGTAATATTAGCAATATCCTCATAATCAAGTCAAATATTATATTAATATGTACATGTGTTTTTTTATCTGATGTGTGAGATAATGTTGCCTCTTAAAGTTACATTTAAATGTAATAAAAAGAGAAGAACATAGCAAGGCTTATGCAGGACTTATGAGGTGGATGGGCTTGGATTTAAAAGCTGAAGCTGTTTGTAATGTGACTCTAGCAACATCTGTATCACTGTGTCTTACAGCCCTCTGCCGTGTGGCCATTATGAGGCCAGAGACTTGTTAACTAGCCATCAGATGCAGGCAACCCTGTCTGAACAGCTGTATCTGTGTGCAGTCAAGCAGGGTGTGGAAAAGCCTTTTTGAGTATTAAGTCAGACGGTTGTGGTTGTGTGTCGTCAGAGCTGTATGTTGAGATCCTGTGAATAATGTAATTTAAATGTGCCTCCTGTTTAACTTTTAGGAACTTGCAGCAAATTCTACTACACAAGCTGATTGCACCAAACCCCTACCTACACGTGTGAAGTCTCTGGATGCATTCAGAGGGTATGTGGCCTACACACTGCCACTATCTGACCCTAACCCTTATCCTTGCATGTGAAGTCTCTGGTCACTTTCAGAGGGTGCAGAAGGAAATTAATTCAATGACAGTGGTCCAGCCGGGGTTTTCTACCTGTGTGGCTTTTCGGGACTGTCTGCTGGTGTGTGACTAAGGATTTCCATAGAAGATGCACCTGTACAAACATTTCGGTGATCCTGATGGACAGTTTCATGGTATTTCCAGCATTTTCCAAGAAAGCACATTTGGCATGAGTACTTGAGCCATTTATGCTGGCTTGGCTGGTTCTGCCTGGTTTTTTGAGCTCGGCACAGCTGAGGTGTTGAATGCACGGTTTGAGGCCTGTCCTTTGCTGGATGGGAAGCACTAATTTCCTCCTGATTCGTTATTGGCATTAGGATGTAAGGGAGATGTATTGGTGCTAATACACGCTGTGTAATGGATGCTGACAGGGGTCACTGACTGGTTAGAGACCCATTTGTGCCTCAGTGGCTTCAGGCATAGTTACTAATATCTTTTGCCTCTCTGGTATGGAACAATGAAATCCTGTTGAACAGAAGCAATGTGATTTAATCTTGCATCTCAGTTCGGCTTAATTGTGGCCTGGGGGTTTTGGGCTTGGGACTCGTCGCCTGGTACAGGAAACCACCCCCCCCCACCCTAGCAGATTAGCTGATGCAATAAAACAAGGCATCAGCGTCCATTGACAGGGCAGCAAACAATGAATCTGTCCTTTTTCCTGCAGTAATGGATACGGAAGTGACATCGTTAAGGCCCATCACCGGCTGTTTGTGTGTTGAAAGTTCAGATGCAATTGCTGGCATGGTGTTTGCAAAAAGAGTCATAAAAATGCCCTCATAATTCACCATAGAAACATAGAGAAATGCACCGGTGCTGTACTGATAATTTTCCATAGATAAACAGATTAGCACCCAGGCACTTAATGTTTCTGTTTTGGTGAGTTGGGACCTTCGACCCTAGATCCCTGGTGTGGAAAAGATCCCTACTAGAACTGTCATTTTCAAAATGTAACATAATTAAAGAATCATAGTAGAAATCTTTTAATAAAGAGTTGTATTTTGTCTTCTGTCTGCAGCTAAAAGGTCGTATTTCCGCAGGGACCGGGTTATGTTTCCACAGCAACTAGCTTATGTTTCCACAGGAACCTGGTTGTGTTGCAGCAGTGACCAGGACACATTTCCACAGTGACCCATCATGTTTCAACAGGGACTGGGTCATGTTTCCGCAGTGACCAGGCCATGTTTCTGCAGATACCTGTCATGTTCCAGCAGTGACTGCATGGTGTATCTGCAGTGACCGCATCATGTTTCCATAGCAATTGGGACATGTTTCCACAGTGAAGGGGTCCTGTTTTCCTCAGTGACTGGATTGTGTTTCTGCAGGGACCGGGCTAAGTTTCTGCAGTGATCAGGTCCTGTTTCCACAGCGACCAGGTTGTCTTTCTACAACAACCCGAACCTGTTTCTGCAGTGACCAGGTTGTGTTTCCACAGTGACTATTTTGTATTGCTGTAGCGATTGGGTCATGTTTCAACAGCAAACAAGTTGTCATTCCACAGCAACTGGGCCCTGTTTCCACTGCAACCGAGCCGTGCTTCCACCATGACTGGGTCGTGTATCCGTAGCTACCAGGTTGTGTTTCCACAGTGACCACATCTTGTTTAAGCAGCGACAGGGTCGTGTTTTTGCAGTGACCAGGTTCTGTTTCCACACAGCAGCTCATTACCTCTGCATGACTAATATTTCCTAACTTAATTGAGTCTCTTCACTGTTCCTGCTTTCTGTAACCTTTCTTGGCCTACGTGGAATTTTCTCTGGTGAATCTGCCATTTAGTAGGAGATTGACAAAACAGGAGATTGAAACTGTTTGCCAGGGACATAGAGCATTCCTGTTTAATACTCCTTCCATGTATTTTTAAGAAGCAGATTATCGTCTCATTGTTTTTAATCACTATTTCTCTAATGGGAGAAGGAGCAGTCAGACTTTGTCTTCCCGCTAAACGATGCAGTGTTGGTGTGAAGTCCTGATATTTGGCAATGGTGTGTGGTGGCATTGTGCGGCACTGATGTGAAACACTGGTGCGTGGTGGCAGTGTGTGGCACTGGTGTGCTGCACCAGTGTGAGCCACTGGTATGTTGTGGTGGTGTGCAGTGGATGTGTGAGGTGCTGGTGTATGGCACAGGCATGAGGGGGTGGTGTGAGGTGCTGGTGTGAGATGGTGGTGTGAAGCACTGGTATGCAGTTCCAGTGTGCGGCATGTATTTGTGGTGCTGGTGTGTGACAGCAGTCTGCAGAGCTGGTATGAGGCACTGGTGTGAGGTGATGATGTGAGACTGGTATGCAGTTTAGGTGTGGGGCAGTGGCGTGAGGCACTGGTGTAAAGCATTTACGTGAGGTACTAGTGTGTAGTGGTGAGGTAAGGCACACATGCGTGTTCAGATTGTGTGATCGGGGATCAGGGTTACAAGCCATGTGGTGTTTGGTCGTCTCCAGGAACACAGGTTGTCTTTTTATTAATGTACAGGTCCTTGGGCTAAACATTAGCAAATTAAAAGTGATTCACTTAATATAACCACACTTTGTGCTATTTATCTTTTGGAGAACATTAAACAGCTTTTAATAATTATTAATTATTAATGAAAGAATATGTGTCATTTGTTTGTGTAAAAATGTTCATGGATCAGCATCTCCCACAGCAAAGAAAAGTGATCGATCAAACAGAAACATTACAGGGGCTGAACCCACATGGCAGGTGGGTTAATCTGCCTCCATTCACTACCAGTTACAGGTTCTATGAGCTCAGGTGCGCAGCTAGTTAAAAAGAGAATAAATAGTTTCATGTAAACATGCTATATAGTGTTCCATGACAGTAAATACCAAAAGCATGAGTCAAACCTTTTTCTAATTGAATTTGTTGTATTGACCTTCTTGTGTTATTGGCTGAGATGCAACTTTTTTTTTCCCCATTAAGATTCTGGCCCAGTTCTGAGGATGAATGCTCCTGTCCCTAAAATTTACTTTCAACCATCATTAAGAAGGACCTCCTCTCATTCAGAGATTATGTGGCTGCAGTTCTGTTCGGCTCAGAGACTGTAACTACAGGTTCTGAAGCCCTGTCCTTTTTACTATTTGTAAACCCTTAAAATGAGGTTTACACTTAATTGAACACACCAAACCCAATAAAATCATGTGTCTATAAACCCTTCAGTGGTTTCTTTGTCCCTCAGTTTCTATGACATCTCCATAAACAGGAACTGTATTCCGAGGAAAGCATCTGAGGACAGATTTATGTCTCCCACTCTTCATGATGTCCTTGGTACAGGTGACATTGTGTTGCTGATTGACTGAAATCAGCCACTGCTGGCCAATGCAAATCCACTTTGCCCTCCTGCCAGTGCTGCCCTTATCATCTGGGAACAATGTTTGGCTTCAGCCAGTTATTAGCTGAAAGGATGATGTAGTCAAATTGTCCTTCATCAGATCAGAGATAGAGCATTCTGTGACTTTTTTTTTTTTGTAAGTTTCCTTTGCCTGTTCTCAAAATAGCACTGATACACAGGGTCATCATTGATAAACATTCTTTATAATTTTAACATACCATAAAGTCCTCAGTGAGGTCCTGCTTGCTCTGTATCTGGCAATTGAGCATAATCCAAAAGTTTTTCAAGAGGTCTTTGACATTGTATTTTAATCTGTTCAAGACACTGTTTTCTGGGATAGACCAAGTCAAATAAAGGTTTTAATTTAAAAGATTGGCAATATGTTGGTATATTGCAATAATTTGCACTGAACCTAATCAGAAAAGTGAGTTAACCTTTGTATTTGTTGTCATGGAGACTAATGGATGCATTTTAAGAGGTCTGGATGAGTGTGCATGTGCTCAAGGATTTGTGCAGCTTTAATAGATCTTCTGAGATGATGGTGCATGATTAAAATCTTGTATCAGCAGGTTAAGGCTAAAAGGAACATAATGCTTTGTGTTGTATCTCTTAATTGGATTTTCTCAGGAAAACAAGAAACAGCTTGAGATACAGATACAGCAATTTGTTCACAGTGGCTTTGGAGTGGATTGTTTTAATTAGAGGTGCACTGATTGCAATTTTCTTGGCCGATTCTGCTTTCCGATTTTTTGCAAGTATGACCGGCTGATACAGATTTTCTTTCTAAGAACTATAATTGACAACATATACAGACAAAAATCAGCATGTGGTGGCAGTATTGCCACAACGGGAATCGCTTCCTGATTGCAATATGAAATAGTATTCTTAATAGTTATTACATTTAACTAAGAATTTGTTCATTTGTACTACTTAGAATGGATGCGTGTCCGCGTCACCAAATACATCAATACAAAAATGTTTTAGAACTTAGAAGTGCCAACAATTCACTACTTATATAAATAGTAATCAGCAAGTTGCCAGACTTTGCAATGAACAAAATAGATTAACAAAATGAACCAAACATTTTATCCTCTAGTATGCTTAATTGGCAGGTACAGCCTACATCTTCCATGTAAGAAAGTATCATAAAACTCAAATAAACTGCAAGTAGCCTGCGCGCTTTTTAACATATAGCATGGGGAGTGCTGTAACAAATCTGTATTTAATGTACCTAATTAATGATCAACAGCAAACATAATTGGTTGCATGGGTCGACACGTCCTCATGAGTTCGCCTATGTCCCTAAGTGTATATATTTTTTCCCACTTTGTTGTATGCATTTACCAAACTGCACATTTTTTAACATTTTTTTTAATTAACCATTCAACTTATAGCATTAATCAATTAAATTTTTTCTTGGTTATCAGTTAAACGGTGAATTATGAATACATGTAACAGTTTATTAAATTTTCCTCCTCCTCCTAAATGCTATAAACCCCTGTTCATTCAGTAGTAGTGTTTAATCTGGTTTTCTTGAGGATAAAACAAATTCTCATGACTGTATGAAAGTAATTTCCCTGGGATATGACGTGAATACTGAACAGCAGAGCTAAGTAGCATGAGGTCTATCTGTTTATCTGAAACAATTATTAAATAGTATAATAGTAATTTATTTGACCTCCAACTGTAGGTTGCGGCCTATTTAGCAGCATTTTAATTGCGTATACGTGTTAACATTATTAAGAATATTATTTGATATTGTAATAAGGAAGCGATTACGTGGATGCATTTCCCGTTATAGCAGAGCATGCACGTGACGCAGATCCACAGTGTGCAAGTGGCAGAGAGTGCACGTACTGCAGCCAGAAGCTCTTGGGATCGCTCAGCAGTCGATTCCGGTCCCTGGCCGATCGATCGGGGCATCTCTAGTTTTAATCAATATGTGACATTAACTCTGTGTTTTTCAGAACTTGCATGTGGTTGTTTTTTTATTATTATTAAAAGCCTTCCAGAAGTTACAAAAGAACCAAGCGAAGGTTAGGCTTGCATTCGCATGGCATGGTGCAAACCTGTACTACAGCCTGTTTGTACAACCCAGGCCCGATAACAGTTATATTGCTGTAATTCATTACCCAGAATCCTTTGGTCACTGCTTCAGTCTGAGGAGATTCAGAGGACAACTGCTCATTTGCTAAGTGATTCATGTCGCCTCTGTTTCATTTGTTTGCACTGCAAAGAAAAAAAAACCTCATTTGCACATTCTAACCTTTTTTTTTAAATTGTGACAAAATTACATTCTAAATTTTATTACATTATTAATTATGAAATTACACCAAATACCCAGATTATTTTGAGACAGAAATGTGTATGTGGGGTTTATAGCTATTATGATACAGATTTTATTTCCACATATGTTCAAAATGCATTTTCATTTTAGTGACAAAAAATGGGTTTTGGTAATTTCATTTAATGTAAATGATGACAGACTCTCTTACCAGTTCACATGCCAATTGCTGTCCCTATGGGCCCTAATATGGTACACATACTGGTTAGTTGGTAAGAATGCTAGCCATACCAGCTAAGGTGCTAGTCAACAAAAATGTCTGTGATTGATGTGAGTGTTTGATTTGCTGACTGGTGTTACGATGATTGCTGGGATTGCTCATACAGGTCTGCAATTTACTGACCAGTGTTGTGGGGCTTGCTAGGATTGCTCATGTAAGTCTTCAATTTGCTGACCAGTGCTGTAGTGATTGGTGGGATTGCTCATGCAGATCATCGGTTTGCTGACCCATGTTGCGGTGATTGCTGGATTTGCTTATGCTGGGATTGCTCATGCTGGTCTTTGATTTGCTGACTGGTGTTACAGTGATTGCTGGGATTGCTCCTGCAGGTCTTGGATTAACTGATCAGTGTTATGGTGATTTCTGGCATTGCTCATGCATGTCTTCGATTTGCTGACCCATGTTGCTGTGATTGCTGCTATTGCTCATGCAGGTCTTTGCTGACCAGTGTTTCGTGGTCATTTCTGGGATTGCTGAGCTCAGAAAAATGGGACACAATAGTAATTGCATTGTAATTGCTTTCCAACAATGCCATAGTGAATACTGGCAGAAAGTGTGAGACAGAAAAACGTGTCCTTGGTGAATGGTTTGAGGAACTTCCTTATGAAGTGGTCACATAAAGGATAATACTTTACATTTATGTACCTTCATAATGCCTTTATAATGCATTCATGGTACATTCAGTGCTCCTTCATAATGCATTCATAAAGCAGTCGAGGAACATTCAGTGCACTTTCAGAATGTATTCATAGAACATTCATAAGTAGCATTCAAGTATTCCTTTAAGTATAGCACTCAAGTATACATTAACAGTTTTAATATACATTAATAACAATCATTATAGGATTACATGATTATAATGTTTGTAATTAACATATAATGTTTGTTATTAATGTATATTTAAGCTAATAAGGTATGTTACAATGTTAAGGTATACTTACATACTGCTTATGAATGTTCTATGAATGCATTATAAATGCATTAGTAAGGTGCACTGAATATGGAGGACTAAACATGGCATACGTATAAACAAACATAAAAAAAAATCATGGAATTTATAAATAAATACAGAGTAGATTTATTGTATTTTTAGAGGACAATGACTAATTTGTATTTTTCTGCTACAGACTCACTCTGACCATCTTACTTTTTACCAACAATGGAGGAGGGGGTTACTGGTTCTTTCAGCATGCCCCTTGGAACGGTAAGATACAAACACCAAAGAAATCCTCTTTAAAATGCCATCAGAGATGCTGTCCATGTGTATGATAAACTACAGAGAGTCTATTTCACATTTACAGTTTGGGGAAAAAAATGGCCCTAATCACATAAACTAGGCCCTGAAGGTGGTGAGACCATTACATTGCTGTCAGGGCTTTACTGCCTCCTATTGGCTGCAGATAATTTAACACGACAAGCCGCCAACTGCAGTTTTCACTTGCAGGTTTTCACTGATGTGCAGCTCGGACCTGTTTTGCCTATACCTGATGCTTAAGATGTGAATGCTGCCTTATTGCAATGTATCCTCCCAAACTAAAGATCCAGGCATGATGTAAGCCATAATAAACACATCTGAGATTTGTTATAGGGTAAAATGAACTCCAGTTTTACACTAATGGAGTACTCTTAAAGGTAGAACTGATTTGCCATCATTGAGGCCTAGCGTATGTTACTTCATAAAAGTCTAATTAAAGAAATTAAGTGCATTTTAATTAATATGATCATAATTTACTCAGAAAGCTTTAGAATGAGCATTTTGTTCATTAATGATTTATTCTAATGCCATTGTGAATTATTGAGCATCCAGCTTACATCTGTAAGTAATAACTGCATTAACTTTAACAAATAAGCAAGCATGTGGCACAATTTCTTTGTCCTTCCAACCATTTCAAGGGTCCTCCAAGCAAATCGATACAGGTACTGAGTGTTAGAAAAGTAAAATGCCAAGGGTGGCATTTTAAAATTTTAATAGAGGCCATTACAAACTGCTTGTGCTGGAGTATTTAAGGGTAAGCTAAATTTACTGATAACAGGCCGCTGATCACATCAGCAGACCTCTATTGATTGCAGAGGGCCCTGATGTATCTTGATATTAGTGCAGGGCCTCACTGCCCTGGTCTATAAATCATTCACTGCCTCAAAATCACATCCAGGCTAATATTTTATGTCAAATGTATAGAAAAAGTCTTAGATTAAAGACATTTATTAAGTTTGCAGCTGAAAAAATTTGAAATGACATAAGGTAAAAGATTTATGGGGACAAAACAGATCCTGATTTTTCATAAGATATGTACAAAAAAGAGGTAATAAATTGACGGTAAACCGCAGCTGGGGATGGATCTGAAGATCAATACATGTTAGATTTTCATTCATTCATTCATTTATGTTTATTTAGTCATGAATCACTGGGGGAGGGGCCCGTTGGCGAGCGCCTGGTGGCCGGGCCTTGGCCCGTGGGGCCCGGTCGGGCACAGCCCGAAAG
>JAOYFF010000063.1:16240224-16264644 GCA_025773925.1 Cryptomyrus ogoouensis
TTGCTCGTGGCGGTGTGGTGGTGTCGGTGTGGGTTGTGTGTGGTGGGGGTGTGGGGGGTGTGGGGGGGGGGGGGGGGGGGGGGGGGGGGGGGGGGGGTTCAGAGTGGCTGACCTCACATGTCTGTGTGAGTACATGGGGAGAAAGACAAAACCTCCAGGCGGACAGAGAAGCATGAGCGTGTCCTTGGGAAGGTTTCTGTGTTTTGGATCCCAACCAGCTGCCTAGGAAAGGTACTCAAGAAGTGTAGCTCCCTCAGGAAAACTCAGGAAATGTGAAATCAAATCCCGGCTTCTTTGAAGTGGCCACATAAACAAGCTCGTTGGGCACACAGAACTCCAGAAGAGTACTGGAACGTTCTGAAAAATGAGAGAAAGCTGGAAACTACCCAACTCACCTGGCCTCACACTTAGGTTTTCTTGTAAAGCTTAAACATCGTCAGGGTGAGCAATGATGTGTATCTCACAGCTGTTGTCTGCCACTGTGCTGGTCTGAAGGCCACAATTCACAGCCTGGTGACAGAGCAGGACAGTCTGGCTGGGGTCTCACTGCTGGGGTGGCAGGTCAGCACTGAAGAGCAGGTCCTGCTAGAAAATCCCCAAAACATGGCAATGCATTTCAGAGCTGAGAACTGTCTAACCTGAGCCTAACTTTGGCTGCCAGGAATTATATTTCATTGAATCTTAAAAATGTTTCACTTTCTGTATCTTCATTATAGAAATTAGAGATGTTCTGATTTTTTATTTCTCGATCTCAAATGCCGATTTTGTGGATGATTCACAATACAAACGCTCCTCTGCTTATGAACTTTCAGACATATGAACGAAGAGAACCATAAGTCCAAATTGTGTTCATTGGGCTCCTGTTTCCTGTCCGCAACATACATTTTTTTTTCTGCACGCCAATTCCGCCTAGTACGACTTCTGCCCTCTACTTCCGCCGTGCAGCAGCATAGCGTGCGTACTCCCAGCATCCTAGTTTTTTGTATTTGTGTACATGCTTAAAATGATGTTGAATAACAACTTACGAACATTTCAAGTTGCGAACGGCCATTTGGAACTAATGAATTTTCAAGCACATCAGCAGCAGTATGTCATCTCCGGCCTGGCAGTTTTACTAGATATCTGTTAAAGATGAAAGATTTGCAATATGCAACATATGTGCAAAAGCAGTTATTCATGAAGGATCACCTGCTAAAGCATTCAACACCATGAACCTCATTAGACATTTGCACCTCCACCAAGAGGAGTATGATAAATATGAGCACCCAAGTTTATCTTTGTGCTCTGTATAGAAGTGTGGAGAGTGAGTGGCTGTTCGGTGCAGCTGCACAAATTTTGGATGAGAAGAGGAATAGACACTCCCCAAAAAATGCAGAAATGCTTATATTTCTTTTAAAAAATCTACCTCTGTTTCTTGGAAAAGCATCAGCCAAGAGCAAAATTCTGACCCATTTTTCCTGGAATTAAGTGGCTATTGAGTGGGGTATAATTTCAATTTATTTTTATATAGCGCCTTTCATAACAGAGTCGCCCCAGGTGCTTTACATGACTGTGTTGTGATACAATGCAACATCATAAAGAGAGAACAATACAAAAACTGGGAAATGGAAACATAAAGAAATAAACGAAAGCCAGATGACAATAGAAAAATCTGCCAAGTAGGGAGAAAAAAAACCTCTGGGGGACCAAGGTCAACTGGCTGCCAAAGCCCCTGAGCATGCTAACTTTATAAGAAAAAGAAAAGATTGGGTTTGCTTGCTAATCAAGTCAAGCCAAAGTCCATCAATGATTCTAGGCCAACCTGTGCAGATTGAAGTCTTTACCCACGATGTTACAGTTTGTTGGTCACATCCACAATGTCACCCTTCCATGTGACTGAAACAGGACTTTAGCTCAAATGGGGCCCATCTGGACATGTTGGAAGGAAGGCAGAGAGCATGGGTGGTCAAAACATGCAATGACACATCAATGGACAAGCATAGTAGATAAAAATGGCATGTACAGCAACACCAGCAGCCATAGGTACGGAGTGTCAATGATGTTCAGCAGCTTCGGGGGTTCCCACAAAATCTCAGGATATCCTACAGGGTAACTCAATCAACCGAGTCAAATTCTTCACAAAAATCGACAAAGACTTCAAAGAACCTCTGCCGATATTCGCCCTTCTGTTCAATGAGAACCCTCATTGCCAGGATGTGGTTGATGGTATGTCTTAGACATAAAAATAGACTGCTCTGGTCACTGTTAGATGGGCAAGTTGAGGATGACTCTAGCAAGGACCTTATCCAGCACTGAGAGCAGTGTTATCCTTCCTGTTACTGAAATGGACAACAAGTCCCGTTTTCCAGTCAGTTGGTATGACGCCCATCTCCAAAATAGAAGCAAAGATTGCTTGCAATGCCGGCCTGGAGAAGTTCACCCTGGAAGCAACAGATTCCTACACCTTCTCTACCCCCAGCTGGTTTACCACTTGTGCAATCTCAGTGAGATTGGGTTGTTCACAGCTAATCGGAGGATCAGATTTAAGAACTGTGGACCCAGAGATGTCCAAAATCCTACCCAGAAGATTTAAACAGCTGCTCAAAGTAGCTGGCTCAGTGAGTCATGACTGCAGTGTCATCTGTAAGGACCATTCCATCACTCGCCCAGACTGAAACAAATTTGGATGTGTGTAATGTTTCAGTTCCTCTGTAAGCAGGAGATGGGTTGCTAGACCATAGATGGTGTGTCACTTGCTCACAGATACCTCTAAGGAAGTCTCCTTATCTGCCCTTAGGGCCTTCACAGCCGCCCTTCTCAGTTCTCGGTACAGACTGGGAACTATCAAGCCATGCACTGCACTGCAACTTCCCTCGATAATAATCAGCTCGTGGCATTTTTACTTGCACAAAAATGTTCTGAGGGAAGAAGTATCAATGATTGATTCAGAGAGAAAACCAATCAAATTGCAGAGGAGGTGGGTCTAAGCAACTAGAGGAGGTAGGACCAAGAACGCTGATTGGTCAGTCCCACCTCCTCTGTGTCCTAGGACCCACATGAATATAAGAAAGCACAGCATAAATCGTAACTAGTAATAAAAACAATAGCTGTAATAATAATAAACAGAAAACAATGTAATCACAAGATTAAATATACAATAATCCACAGCATCATAACAACAACAACAGCAATAATAATAATAATTCCCAAACAGACCGAATAGACACATAGAGGATAATGGAACCATTCAAAGTAGTGTCCACTGAGGTGCATCACCTCCTCTGTGTCACTCTGTTGTCCTGGATGATAGGTGCAGCTTCACCCCTCCGCTGCCATGATGGTATTTCAGTTAGCAGAAGGACACTCCTAATCACTCCCATTCCATGTTGCTCACCCTCCCATCTTCCCCTACCTCATCCCTTCCCAAGGCTGCACAGGCTCAGGAAGAAAGGAAGAACCCCCAGCCCCTTCTCACACCCACCTGGGCCTCAGGGACTCACTGTGTGCAGATTAATGCCATCAATGTGACAGTATGTCATCACGGCAGCTGTAATTTGGTGTACTTCCCGAGCTGCCATTTTGGCATCTTTTTGCGGTTTTAAATGTTTTGTTTGCTCCCTTGTGGCAAATCAGTGTCTTCACTCTGTGTGCGCTGACTCGTATAGCAGATTCTGTTGCTGTGGAAATAAATGGCGTCTATTACATTGAGCCCTCAGGCAGCACGCTATGAAGGAGAGGCAGAAATGGCCAGAAACAATGCTGATTATGGTGTCTGCATGCATTATGTTGCAGTCCCCTGTATGATCCCAGTGCCACTAGGACATGTCCCTAGAGATGGGCACAAATACATCAAAAAGTATCTTGTTACAAGTTACAAATACTTGCTCATGAAATGTAACAAAAAAATACCAAATACCGGTGTAAGAAAATGTATTTAATTAAAATACAAGTAAAGTACAAAATACAAAAAACACATATAAAATAGTAACGGTACTCAATGAGTATGTGTACCATTACAGTCCTAGTAATGTGTAATATTTACACAATGTACAGCTTGCCCTAACTTTAAATAGAATAATCATTTTGTGATATATGTGTTATAGTGTTAATTGTGAAATGAAAAATGTAGTATTAGTAACGTAATGAGAGCTCAACATGCTGCACCTGCAGCAGTGGGTTGTAGTCGGGGGGTGTCGCGATTCAATGTTCCAGAACTGCAGTACAAGATCATAAATGTTTGTATCTCAGTGTCGGTCTTAGTTTCAGATCTGTTTCAGTCTTAATTTATGCTCAGTGTTTTGCTAAACAGCTTTACTAACCAGAACATAACTAAACAGCTTTACTAAACCAAACATCTACAGCGGCGTACAAGTAAGGCAGACAGTACATTGCAAATATATGTGATGTTGACTAGGCATAAGTGCAGCTAGGCTGAGCTTCCAGTGAATGTCCAGGTACAAGTACAGTGGTACCTCAGAACTCGAACTTAATCCATTCAGAACTCGGGTTCAAATCCTAAAAAGTTTGAGTTCTGATCGAATTTTCCCCATAAGAAATAATGGAAAACCAATTAATTGGTTCCTAGCCCCAAAAAATTACACCTAAATGTGTTTTTTTAGCATTTAAACACAAAATGAACAGGATAAAACAAGAAGAGCATTTTTTTCTTAATGGCTTCCAAAACGATAAAGAATGTACCCCAACAGTACTCCTGTCCTGCCCCGATTGTCCGCTCCTTCCGTGTGCCACGCCCCTCGATAACCTCGTGTGGAATCCCCGTGTGATCAACTGTTTCTGGTTGTTGTCATTAGTCCTCTGTATTTAGTCCGCGTTTCAGTTTGTTTCCCCAGTTCGGTCATTGTAACGTCATTGTGCTGTTCTGCCTGTTCTCAGTTAAACCCCGTGTTTCCTGATCGCTTGAGTCCTGTCCCTTCTTCCCCGGTCCCGGCTCGGCAGATCGTGATAACCCCAAGCCGTGCCCCAACACTAGACTATGCCATACGTTCCATTGTTTGTTTTTATTATTACTCTGTATTCGTTAATTTGTTCGTTGCAACATTTGTACAACTATTGCGTAACTTTTTGGTGAGCAATGGCTACCAAAATGATATAAAGTACAGTGTATTACCTGATACAGTATTTTCAATTAAAAAAAGCACTATCACCAACAAACGATGCTATCACAGCAAATGCATGGCTGAGACTGAAGCATTACCCTTTGTTTCCGTTGAGAGACATGCCACGTGACTCATTTCCCTGCACGTACAAGTCATCTTAGGTCAGCGTTCACGGTTCAGCTTCTGAGATTCAGATCAAGTTCTAGGTCTTTTTTTTTTTTCAAACTGGTTGGTTCGACTTTTAAGAAATTCAAGTTCTAATGATTCCGAGAACTCAGTTCAATTACTCTCAGTTCAAGAACTGAGGTACCACTGTACAAGAAATTTTGGAGCAGGAACTACACAAGAACCTCTAACAAAGCAAGAAACTAATAAGACTTAAAAAATCAAAAGTGAAACATAAATACATTCAGGGATTGTAAAAAAAAGCATCAGGCTAATAGAGGAATTCCTGGAACAAATGGGTCTTGACGCATTTTCTTGAAGGTAGAGAGGGAATCTGATGACTGGATGTGGTTCAGGTAACCACACAAGAGAACCATCTGGAGTGACTCTTCTTATTTGGTGGAGGGGGATCCAAGCATTGTTGGTTTGCTGACCAAAGGGGGCAAGATGGGACATAGATCTTGATGGAGGCCTCTGGGTGCCTGTCCATTGATGGACCTGCAAGTCAGGACCAGGGACTTGAACTTGATGTGAGTGTCAATAGGGAGTCAGTGAAGAGAGACAATGGATATCAGATATTGTGGGGCGTGTGGCTCAGTGGGCTTAGCCTGTGTGTCTGTAATCAGATGGTCATTGGTTCAAACCCAGCTTCTGCAGGTCCTTGAGCAAGGCCCTTAACCCTCAGCTCCCTGGGCACCGCTGCGGGTGGCTGCCCTTTGCAGACAACTTACTCTGCCATTAAAAAAAGAACAAGCTGAAGGAGGGGTAAAGACAATTCGCCACGGGGATTAATAAAGTATCAATTATTATTATATACAACTAAACACCCTGGCTAACCAGAACATAACTAAACAGCTTGACTAATTAAAAATGTTTGTCACTGTATTATCCGATAAGAACATAAGAAATTTACAAATGAGAGGAAGCAATTCAGCCCATCAAGGTCTTATGGGGAGAACTCGACTAATAGTTCAGAGTTGTTAAAATCTTATCTAGCTCTGATTTAAAGGAACCCAAGGTTTTAACTTGCTCTACGCTAACAGGAAGATTATTCCATACTCTAACTACATGCTGTGTAAAAAAAGTGCTTTCTGAAATCCAGTTTAAAATGTTACTATTTATTCCAACATGATTTGTTATTTTCCATTTGTGAAACAGAGGACTTTTCCAGTTGTCTTTATTCTTAATTTCACTAGTAAACCACCTTGGTTGTAGTTCCCTAGATTTAGTTTTGCTCTAAACAGATATGAAATCCCATTGTGCTTTCAATAATGTGCTTTTAAAAAATTCCCATGCCTCTCCATCCAGTTTACAGTTTCTAGTTTCAGTTTCATACCATTAAAGTTATCCTTCCTAACACTGTATATTTTTGCTTTGGACGTTGCTCTTCAGACACTAAAAGTAACCTCAAATTTAACCATGGTATGATCACTACTGTCAAGTGGTTCTAAAACCTGAAATTTTCCAATCCTATCCTGGTTATTAGAGAAAAGAAGTTTGAGAATGGTTTATGCCCTGGTAGGGATTTTTAACAAACTGAGTAAAAAAGCAGTCCTTTACCAATTCCAGTTCATTTTCAGTAGAGCCAGAGACTATGCCCCACTGTATCCCAGGTAAATTAAAATCACCCATAACTACCACATTGTTTTTATTACTCATAATTCTGATATCATTGTATAACATTCTGCTTTCCTCTGCAACTACACTGGGTGCTCTATAACAAACACCAAAAATTAGGCCATTTGAGTTTTCAGCATCTACCCTTAACACCACCTTCCTTCTTGCCTATCTGGTCCCTAAGGAACAAGGTATAAGGTGTAACCATCCATATTATATTCCTATAATGTCGTAAGAGTCTGATGAAACAAAAGCCTATAAATCATAAATTTTGTTTCTAATGCTCCTAGCGTTTAAGTACAAACAGCAAAGGGTAGGACTTTTACAGTGCCCACTTTCATTATTATTTAGGGCTTTCTGTCTCACCCCACCTATATTTTAACTAACCTCCCTGCACCCCCAATTCATAGTTTAAACACTCCTCAACTACTGGTTGCATAGATTCTCTTCAGGTATACCTTCGCCATAGAGGGTCGCAAGGTGGGGCACACTTATTCCAGAATATCTCTTCATACATGTTCATATATTGTAAGTCTGCATCTGTAAGCTTGTTATCCATAAATAGGGTTTTATGACAATGCCTATGTCTTTCATAAGGTCCTCCAGCTTACTCACCTCTCTTACCTTCCTCTCTTCTGCTGTGCTGCTGCTCTGGTATTGTTGGCTTAATTACTCTGCATTGACCCGAAATTTGCTTCTTCTCAACCCCAGGGAATCCTCGCAGCAATCCTTTGTAAGTGCTCACGAGACGAAGGATTTATACCTGTCAATAAAAACCTATGGTAAGTGCTTCCTGACCCCTAAATCCAGTCACTTTCCAACAGAGAAAAGAATGGGCTTCCAAAAATCACAAATCACTGCCCCCTGAGACATGCATTTTCATACCACTAATGACAAACACTGATGTGAATAATGGCAGCAGTGCAGGCTTGATTGATTCACCCAGCACATCACTTCTTCTGCGTGCCAGGAAAGAGGCTAATTTGTTTTGGCTAGCAATGGGTGCACCCCCTGTTCACCATCAGGAAACGCAGTAACTCCAGAAAACTGATCTGGCTGAAAGAGAGAGTAGTTCAAAAGAAATCCAGCAGGACACAGTAGTGTGTTTTCACGTTTTCCCAGAGAGGTACAGCTTCCAGGTTTTGTAAACAGCAATCTTTCACCATGTAAAGATTTTTGCATGATTTGTTTTCCTGTTCCTAATATAGCTCTTTTAGTTTGTAGTTTCTGGTTTTTGGCTGTTTTAGGTCTTTTAGTTTTAGGGTGTTGTTGTGGGTGAATCATAATTAATGTATCTTTTTGTTTAGCTATGCTTGGTAAAACTGGAAAATCTTATACTGGAGTCCACAGTGTGCTGTATCACTGACCTGACACTGTGGTCCGCAGTATCCTGTATCACTGACCTGACACTGGAATCTACAGGGTCCCGTATCACTGACCTGACACTGTGGTCCACAGTATCCTGTATCACTGACCTGACACTGGAATCTACAGGGTCCCGTATCACTGACCTGACACTGTGGTCCACAGTATCCTGGGAGACAAGAAAGACCCTGCTTGTCCTCTTACTCACTCGCCTGTTTCTGTCCCCAAGGTCCCTGTCCTTCATCACTTGCACAAGCTGCTTTGCCTTCATCATGATGGGATTAATGTATTTCATCATTGACATCAAGGGCTGGTGGGAGGGGAAGCCCTTCATTTACCCAGGTGAGCCCAGTGTGAGGTGCTGGTGTGTGTGTGCCACCTGCCAGACTGAGTACATTCCTATCAAAATTCTACGACAAGGTGCCTCTTTTCCTCGATGCACACTCAGCCGGCTGAATACTCACACTGAGCACAGATGAGCCGGTCTTACAGTGACAGCTGGCATGAGCCAGTCGCCATTGTGCAGAACAGCTCCTTACTGGGGGTGACCGTAAAAACACCAAAGAAAAGCCCTGTGAGTTATAGCAGCGCCGCTGTGCATGACAGAGCAGGGCAGGCATTTTCTGCAGATGGCAGGAGTAGGCATCTGCTGCTGGGGGGGACCAGCAAAAGGAAGAGGGCGGAGCAGCAAGGCACTTACAGAAGCTGTGAAGAAAATTTAAAGTCATCCACACATGAGTCTTTGTCCCTCTCAGCTCGTAAATAACACATTATCAAGAGTTACTTTTAATCTTATCAGCATCTGTAATTCACCAACAGTGATGTAAATAACAGCAATGCTTTTGCTTATGTCAGACTCTGGGGAGGGGTTCATCTTGCTGTCTTGGGTTTAGGCTGCTGATTGTTGGTGTTTTTACTCCTAAAATATTTACTCATTCTTTGACTTTTACATACAGAACTCAGTACAAATTTTGGTTGGCAACAATTGTGCTTATTGGCATAATCCACTAGTTAGAGCTGCAAAATGTCCAGCTATGATGAAAAGGAATGAAAAGGTGCAGAATGCTGTTACAGTGAAGTGGCAGAGGATCTTTAAGTTTGGTGAGAATCCAAAAAAGCCTGCCAGCAGTCAGTGTTGCTGCACCTTTCCAGAATCAGTCAAACTACAAACGATCCCCCTGTATCACTGCTGACTTGTGAGCTTGTCTTTGGTGGTTTCCAGCAATTCAGAGCAGCCTGCATACAAGCACAGCACATTTCCTGTGATAGCTGTCTTATTCTTGTGACCAAGTCATGCCCTTTGACTGGCCTTTCTGAAGGTAATATCAGCTGGTGATTTGGTGCTTTCTTCTGCAGGAATGAACTCCATTTTCGTGTATGCAGGCCAGAATATCCTGGGGTTCTATTTGCCATTCAAGTGGGAGCCGGCTAAGCTGAGTCATGGAGAGCTCCTTCTGCAGAGTTTGTTGAATATCATTCTGTGGGTTTACATTGCTTACCTGCTGTACAGGAAGAGGGTCTTCATCAAATTATAATGGTTCTTCATCAGCTAAGTTACTCACACTACAAATGGCAAGACCACTAACATGAGCTACATCACCAGTCAAAAGCTTTGGAACACAACAGATTTCTACTACTTTTCCAAAGATGTAGACATCGTTTTTATTATTGTTAAGCATTGGAAAGTTAAACACCTATAAATGAAAATATAAGTCAAATAAAACAAGTTTCCTTTATAACATGGAAAGAGAACATGTACATGTCTGGCATCCTATTAACTGGTTGTGTGGTGATGGTATAGTCAAATTCTAGGCTATCCTTTAACTTTAGATGTACTACTGAATCGTGTCATCCCATGAAACAGAGCAGTATTTAATATCCCTTGCAGCAAGAATGCCTCGAATTTTCTCTATGCTTATATCTGCTAGAGGGGATTACTTTGATGAATCAAAGATATGACATTTTGAAAGTACTCAAATGGTGAACATACTGTAAATGTATTTATTAGCAAAGAATATTCATTGTGTTTTTAGTAAATGTTAAGCAACATGCAAGAAAATCTTATGTAGAAAATTTCAGTGTGTGCAAAAACTTTTGACTGGTAGTGTATACTGCAATCTACCACTAACCACTAACATGAATTGTACTCTACCTCTATCCACTAATATAACCTGTACTCCACTCTGTCACTAACTGCTAACATGAGCTGTACTCTACTCTACCACTATCCACTAATGTAAGCTGTACTGTACTCTAACACTAATTGCTAATGTGACTTATATTGTACTCTATTCCTAACTGGTAATGTGACCTGTATTGTACTCTACCAATACCCACTTACATGAGCAATATCAGTTGCCAATGCCAGCACCACTAACATGCTAGACTGAGCTTGTACCAATGTACCACAACAACACTATTTCCAAAAGCTGAGGTTACCAAAGCATTACAGTGATAGGCAGAAGTGTGCAGTAAAATCAGAGCATCATCACCATGGAAACAGAATGTGATATATACCTTCTTGATGACTCTCTTCACTGTGTTCTATGGGATATTCTAATTCTGTGGAATTTTTTTGTACTCTTTTTGCAGCTCTCTGCAAATCATGGCTGTAGGATGCAACTGAGTAAATGTTAGGAAAATAAATCCTACTAGGACAGCTCAACTTTATTTGGGGTTAATCAGAGTCACTTTAATTGATGGCAGGTGTGTACCCAAAACGACTGAATGCTGTAATTAAATCAAAGGTAATTCAACAGAGTATTAGTTTTTAAGGTGTGCACACTTATGCAACCAGCTAATTGTATGTTTTTTCCTAAGAGATTTGTATGTTTTTCAGTTTCCGTTCAGTTTTCAGTAAAGGTCATGGGTCACATTAAAGGTGGGAAAAATTTCGAAATGATTTATCATGGTCTCAGTTTTAATAAATCACAAACCTGGCATTTTAAGAGGGATGTGTACACTTTTTATATCCACTGTACATGCAATATACACCTTACATGTGGTGTACACTTTATACTCGGAATATACCTTACATGCAGTATACACCTTGCACGGTGTATACACCTTACACGTGATATACACCTTACATGTGGTATACACCTTAGATGCGGAATACATTGTACACATTGTATCCTCATTCGTTCCATTCGGATCCCTCAAAGCCTCTGCCATCTTGCAGAGAGGGTGGTACGATTTAAACAGGAGCTCTGATTTATTGCCTTGAAAACACACAGAATGTTTTATTTGGTGTCAGTTGTGTAAGAATTGAATGGAGTGTTTAAATCAATTATTCTGAAGTGGTACTTAACAAATTAGAACAAGCGATTGCCCCATGCAGAAGCTTTAACTGTGAAGCAGTCATTGGGTCTTCTCTCTGTCTGGGATGTTCAGCAAATTGGTACCACTTCAGGGGTCAAACATCTGTGTGGGAGAGACTTCCAACATATCCTTTGTGAATCATGGTCATACAGATGAGAACAAACTGAAATGACCCGATTGTGAAATATTGCAGTGTCCTTCTCAAAAAAAAAAAAAAAAGACACAGAAACGTCTTTTATATAAATATATACACGTGTTTGTGTCTATGCAAATGTTTTTTTTCTGTTGGTCTCCATCACCTATTTCCTAATTTTCATTTTGCAGTAATAGTTGTAATAGAGATATTTCTTCTTATTTAGTTAATTAAATAATAATAAACCTTGATTACACATGACTAAAAATGCTGAAACGTTTGACTGTATTCTGTGATTTACACACCTGTTTTGTTACTTTTTCTCCACTCAACAGCTCCCCATTTTCACACATACATTTTCCAAGTCAGTGAATCTTTTGAAAAGTAGCCTGTATATTACAGATGACAGTGGATCTAGGTTTTGCCTTCTTTGGGTCATGAGATGGGTATGTCAGCATGGCCAGACTGACATCATCGACAGCTGGCTGGTAGAAAATAATAATGGAAACACAGAGAGAAAGAAAGCAGGTATGTAAGTGATTGTGTCAGCTGTTATCTAGAGACCAGGCTGTCTAGAGTCTGTTCTTGAGTAGAGAGACTCCTAGGCAGGATTTGGTTTTATTTACACTAAATTGTAAAAAGGCAGAAACATCACTCACAGTAAAGAAGGATTAATGTGGGCTGCTTATTTTCCCTCATGTACAGTGAATATTTATATTGTACACAAGAGAAGATGCTCCATTAACTGGAGAGTTATCCTCATCTCTGCGTGACTGAAGGAATAGCCACATACATAATGCATGTTTAGTATTTTCTGTTTTTTAACCTTCCAGCATGTGTAACGATAACAAAAATCTAATTAATAATGAATTAATAATTGATTTATTACCAGCTGATAATGAACATCTATGAATTATTTACAAGTTATATTTATTATCTCAGACCCCTTCATGTTTCCATGGAGAGCTCTTGAGTGCTTCAGAGCACATTCATCCTAAAAGGTTTTCCTCCGAACAGGTGTGACAAGGTAGCTCAGATGAGGTGCCATTGTGTGCAGAATTGAAAGGAGATTGAGGGCTGCAAAGATGTAGAAAAAGTTTATGCGTTTCCACAGTGGCTCTGGGAGCAGTTTTCACCTTTAGAATGAAAACATCGGCTGTGTAGCTGATTTAACCAAATGGCAGTTTGGAAGCAGCACAATCACACATGCAGCCGTGTGTTAGCCTGACCCGCTAATCCTATCACCAGCACGGAAAAATGAGGGGCATTTTGTGAAGTGTCTGTCACATGACAAAGCTATAAGCATCACAGGTCTGTCCCTGTTTGCCAGGGGACACCTCAGGACTGCCAGCTAAGTACCATACTGTTGGGTGCTTAATCCCATTTGCCCAAATTAATCAAATCTCTATTGTGATGATTAAATGTAGACTTTTTTTTAAATGAAGACCTGTATAGTCTACCTCTATATAAGTTTTTTATGTACAGGAGCCAGAGGGTTTAATATTGCATATTGTCAGAGAAGTGGTGTGTTCCCGAACTTCAGCCCATCCTCTTTCTCTCTCTCTCTCTCTCTCTCTCTCTCTCTATATATATATATATATATATATATATATAATGGTTATTTCTAACGAATGTGTGTTTTAAGTTCTCTCTCTGTGTTTTGTATGGGTATGCTCACAGAGGTAATGATTTATTTGTAAAAGTTTATTGATTGAAGCTGAAATAAATGTAATGAGAAACCTTTCGTTTCCGACCTGTTTCATTTGATTTCCTCTAAATCGCTGTTTTTGTGGCCCCGTTGCGCATCTGTTTCAGTCATACTGTTAACCTTGAAAAGGGGCTCCGATGGCCGCGTCCTGTTTACGGTACCTTCAGATAAATGCCAGACCGGCCGTAAGACCGCATTGTCCTCCTTTTACTTATAAAGTGACTTTACATGTTACCTGACATCTTTCCTCCACGAAAATTAAGTTGAAATGATATAATATTCCTACCGTTGTGCATTACGGTATGATAAAAATGTCTGTTTTAACACAATTTGATCCTCTATCCGACAAAACTAATTTAAATGTATCACAGTTGTAAAAGCTAACAAGGGGTATCGATCACGCGTAGCTTTATAAATAGCGATAAAAACTGAGAATTAAAAATACATGCATTGCTTTTAGGTGACGTGTAGCAAGCAGGGTTAACTTTCTCTCTTCCCTGATTAATTAAGAGGACGCAGCATGCAAGACTCGCCGTTTTTGCTTATTGTCAGCCCAGGATGTTGGTAATAAACGATAGATAATCGGAATGAGCTTGATAATAGCGGACTAAAGGCGAGGTGCTTTGGTAGCGCTCCAGATCCCCTCTCCTCCACACACAGCTCCACCAGCGGAGCTCCACCAACTGGAGCCTAGGATATACGGCAGCGCAAGAGCTCCGGCTGAACCTCCCCCTGCGTCGCAGTCACAGCCCGCCTGGCTGCCGTTGGGACGTCCAGACTGAGGAGCGCCTCAGTGCACAGCGATCAGCGGACATCCCTCGAAGTCCGCCCGCACGCGGATCCACTCCTTCCTGCGCCTTTTGTCGGAGTGGGAGCGTACGAGCATGGGCTCGACGTTTGGGTTCCAGTTGACGAAACGCCTCTGTCTGCTCCTTTTCCTGTTATATGAAGGTAAGCCTATGTGCTCTTCCGTGACCGCACGGTGCGTTTCCTTTGGATGGCTAATTAGAATGTGCACCTTTAGCGAATCTTTTCTTTGATATTAGTGAAATGACTTTTCGCCAAAGCATCGAGCCTAAATTATGGGATTCCACACGTTTGTCACTAAAGTGCAGACACATGAAATCGTGCGACTCTCGGAACTTTATCAAGTTCAAATGTGATTTATATTGCAAATGTTATAAAGCAAAATAATTTAACATCCCCCATGCCCAGTAAAGGTGAATTATGGATTTTTTTAGGTGCGTCTTTTGTGTATCTGTCCCGCATGCATTTGAGCCGCCCGGTAAAGGTGCTGAAGTTTCTCTTCGATTAATTTCGTGCTGGTGGAAATTAGGGAAGAACAATAGTACTCAATTAAATTTAAATTAAATGATAAAAAATAAGATAAAGAGTTCTTTAGAAGGGATGTCTACTTAAACTTTTCGTGAAATTCGTGCTATACGAATATATATGTATTTCTGCACATATCATGAATTGCTGAATTTGAACATTGATTTGTAAACTGGTTGTGTACCCGATTCCTGATTAACCGATATTGATATATTGACAGATTTCGATCTCACTGTCACACGTTGTCCCCGGTGGCAACAGGAAATTTCATTAACTCTTGCTTGACATTTAGAAACCATATCAGCCTGTAAAGTGCAAGATTTTTGCAGTGGCCAACAAAAATAATTGATCTCATATGCTGACACTAGTGGCCTATTTGTAAATAAATTTAAGGAAATTAAAGCCTTCTCAAACGCAGACCCTATACGTAAAACACTGAGATCTGGCGAGGTCATCTTTTTTCACATAACTGCAGGGCGTGGTTATAAAAACAAGATGGGAGTGATTCTAATGATGATGATGGCGTGAAGTCTCCCCGTTGGGTCATGAAGTCCCAGCTGAGTGGGAGTCCACAATGCCAATTCTCCAGCATTGAGCCCAGGGTTGCCTGCTTATCCTTGAGTAAGGTATCACCTACATTGCTGGAGAAATACACACCGCTGTATGGTAATATAATTATGATCTGGCAGTAAAAACCAGTCCAGCTGCAGCAGTGCCCATATTTACAGGCTTACTCATTGCTCGGAAGTCCGCGACCTGCAGCTTCTGTAATGAGAATAGTGATTCAACATGCATTAAAATCATGACACACTGTGCCCTTTAAATGAGCCTATATGTACGCACAGCTACGGGAAAAGGTGCAAAATACTGATTCTCTAATTGCACCGTTCGACCATAAATGGGTTTTTTGACGTTACAATGTTTTAGCGTAGTGATAATGGTTACATGAAGGTAATTTATTCATTATAAGAAACTAATTGTGCTAAAATATGGTGGGGATTAATTCATGATTTTTTTAAAGCTCTTGCTTGAAGTCTTTAAGGGCCACTTATGTTAATTGTCTCATACCGTAACAGTGAATTACACTTGAGTATAAGGGGCACATAATATAAATTGTGGCATTTTGGGTACAATCTTTTTCATTCTGTATGGGGCTATGATGCAGGGATCTTCACCCTGTCCGTACACAGACAAAAATGTTTTGATTGAGGGAATAATATATAGTCTTCGTTTTTAAATACCATTGCCGTGGTTAAAAAAAAAAGTATTATGGAGTCATTGTCAGTGTGTTTAGCTGCTACTGTATCCTGCCAAGGTTAATTTAAAAGGTGCATCTAAAAAAGTGCAGGAAGCAGAAGGACTCAGCTTTTCTTATTTCTTTTGTGATGAAGTGTTGAAAGGCGCGCTGAAAGGTGGTGTGCCAATCCCCTGAGCCTTTCTTTCAGCACGGATAGACATGGCGCTTTAATGCATCACGCCTGCGGACAGGTGCTGGCCAGGTGCAGCCAAGGCTAAGCAAACACGAGTGTTTGTCTTTGCAGGGTAAAGCGCCGTCGGTTAAACGGATGGACACTCACCCCTATTACCACTGCTTACGCTGCTCGGGTCTCTATCCGGATAGCAAGGGGCACGTCTTAAAGAGCCCGTAGCTGTTGTGTTTAAAAACGTCGGCGCTGAAAAGTTTGCTCTCCTTAAAATTGGTTTGATCACACTGAGGCAGCAGGGTTCGGTCTTTAAAATCACATTCGGGACAAGAAAAATCCCGTGTTCTAACGATTCGTTTTACCTTGTCGACTTGTCCTACTATAGCGTGTTTCGACAGAAATATCTATCGATTGCTGTTACCCTATCGAAAAATGTTACCATCATTTTTATGAGCTGAAACTGAAAGCGATAGTCCTAAAAATAATAAAGTAACTAGAGTAAAAAACTAACTAATGTATAAGTGCGCATCTCGATAGTCTGGCATAGTTTACCAGATTGTATTACCAGTGTTAAAACCACAGGTATCACATCTCGATAGACTGAAATAATTTATCAGAGCATCCTACCTTTATAAAATACATAGGTAGCACATTTCGATGGACGGAAACGCCTCATCAGAACGTACTCATCTAAAATAGATGAGTAGTACATCTCTATAGAGTGAAATACTTTAGCAGAGCATCGCAACTTTATAAAATATATGGGTAGCACAGCCCGATAGACTGAAACATTTATTCAGAATGTCCCACCTGGATAGGATTTCTAGACTAAAATACTTTACAAAGATGTGCTGCCATATATATATGAGAAATACTGACACATTATATACAGAACTCATGTCAGGTAATTTGATATACAACATGCAAAACATGGATAGTAAACCAGAACCCCGGCGCAGAACCCAATTATAGGACGTTTCAATAGGTAGGATGTGCCATAGGTTCCTGTATGTTTTTTTTTTGCACAATTAATGTTATATTTAGAGGAGAGTAATGACCATCTAAGACAGGGGTGGCCAATCTTATCCGCAAAGGGCCGGTGTGTATGCAGGTTTTTGGGATAACCTGTAGGTCAGCTGTTCAAACCCAGATGTGAGGACTCTTCAGCCCACAATCAGTCCTCTCTCATTAGTAACCTAATTAGGGAGTTACAGCGAAAACACGGGTAAGATTGGCCACACCTGATCTAAGATATTTATACATCAATACAAATCCACTAATTTCCATTCAAAAAGTTAGCATTAAAAATGATCAGTGAAGCTTCCTGACTTCCTGGCTTTGAGCCTTTTCCCGGATATACTTGAAAAGCGAGGGGACGGGGATGGACATAGCTTCAGGATTGACCTTTCCATGCCCAAAGCTCCCCTGTTATTACTGGTCAAACCTATAAGAAAAGATTAATCATATCATACATTGTACATTTCACATAATAATTTGTATTGTACCATACAGTCTGGCAAACGCACGGAATGTAAGTGTCTATGATATATGATATGATATGATGTCATATGATATGATGTCATATGATACGATACTTTAGTGTCAGACATGATGAGTCTGAAATTTTTCTTGCATTACTGCAGCTCTATTTGTGATACCACAAAAAAGACTTAAAGTCACAAATACATACATTTAGCATATCATAGCAATAACAAATTCAATATACATTTAGTCTTGAATTAAGTTCAATATTTAGTTTTAGGATTGACTGATTCACAACTGAGTGCTTCAGTCTAATCTTATTAAATCGTGGAACTCTGAATTTCTGTTTTGATGGTAACAATGTGTCACAATGTGTCACTAATCTAGTCAATGCTAGTGACAATCGGTGTTTTTTTTAATAACTATTATTGACTTAGAAAATACAAAAGGCAACAATCAACACTTGTCTGCATAGAGGTGGTTGTATGATTCAAAGTTCTGGGGGTTGCAAAAAGATTTCCGGCGGGATGGGACTATGGCTGTTTGTTTGGCCCAACAGAGCCACTTGTCAAGTCTCCTAAGACCTTTTTCAGCAAAATTTATGTAATTGAATTAGAGCACCATTACCCGGCTATGCCTGTACTCCATTAACAAACATGACTCTCTCTCTCTCTCTCTCTCTCTCACACACACACACACACACACACAGCTCTTTGAAATACTTCCCAAACCCTAATATGTAATGGGGATGGAATGTGTTATCCCGTTAATGCCACACATATATCAGCTGGAAATGGAACTTGACCACCTTTAAAGTGACCCAAGTAAACATGCCATGACCCTGCATAGAATGATACTCTTTCCTCAATCATCATGTGTTTGCAGAAGGCTTTTCGTTGGTGTCCTTATTGAAATTGAAATTACAGGTTCAAGCTTGGTTATCAAGGAGAGTCTGTTCATACAAATCTTTGTGAATGGAGACTATAAGGTACATGTAGAGTGTGGTCAGTGAAGTTGAATGTGAAGTAAATTGGACAAGTTATTTCTGTTTCCTACAAAGCCTATCTCATTGAATACTAATGCTGATTTGGGATATAATGCCATGTTCTGTGTGTGTCTGTTATAGACCAGTTAGAATCTCAGTGTGTGTGTGTGTGTGTGTGTGCGCGCATTACTGATGCCATAGCCTTTCTGTGTGTGTGTGTGTGTGTATGGATTAGGTTTATGTAACATTGTGGGGACCAAATGTCTCCTACAATGTGATAAAAACCTGTTATTTTGATATTGTGGGGATCATTTTCAGGTCCCCACAAAGATCAACGTATTCAAAACAGTAAAAATGCCAAAAGTTTCCTATTTTGTTTGGTTACTTATGGTTAGGGTAACGGCTGGATAGGGGTTAAGGTCATTGTGTTAGGATTGGAGTTTTCCCCATAGAAATGAATGAGCAGTCCCCAAAAAGATATGATTACATGACTCTGTGTGTGTGTGCGTGTGTGTGTGTAACTGACCAGCACACATGTCAGTGTGGCCGCTGCCTGGCTGCTGTGTCTCTGGTCACATAGCACCAGTGTTGTATGTTGGCTTTAGTGCTGCCAACTTGCAGATTGGTCTTGCAGTTTGCATTCAGATCTCATAATCATTTCTCTCTGCTCCATTAACAGCAATGTCCTGGAAGCACAAGTGTCTGATAACATGAGTGAGATGTAAGGAAAATGTTTATTTACTATGTCCTCTAAAAGAAAAGTATTTTGCATTAATATGTTGTGTATATGGAAAAAAGGTGGAATTAAAAGTTGGATCCAAACAGAATACAGTGAATAATCCAGTTTGTCATACATTTACATGGCACAATGACCTATTTGTACCGGCTCAGAATAATAATCATAATAATAATAATCATCATCATCATCATAATTTTTCCCATAGAAAATTATTATTATTATTTTCTGTGGGAAAATATTATTATTATTATTATTATTATTATTATTATTATTATTATTGTTGTTGTTGTTGTTGTTGTTGTATGTGATATTTTGGTGATGTTGCTGTGTTTTCTCCACCAGATCTTACTACTAGTGTTGTGTAGGAGAGAGACAGGGGCGTTTTAATGCACAGGTTTACCCAGGCTGAAGTCCAGGGACTGCCACTTAAAAGGTGCCTCAGCTAACTGTGTTTAATTAATAACATTTAAAACCTAGTGTTGCCACCCATCCTGTATCCCATATTGATAAATGAAATGTGATTTTTCGTCTGCCTCAGACCATGTTAATCTTTGTTCATGTCTGGCTTGCAAAAATACAGCCGTAGAAAAAATTGAGAGACCACAGATTATTTTGTTTCACTCATTTCTCAATGTATGGGTGGACATCTGTGAATAATATAGCCTGGTTCTTCTCTGTTTCTCAATAATGAAGGGCTTCTTCCTTGCTTTATGGGACCTCAGTCCTGCTTCTAGAAACCTGATATGAACTGTCCTAGCAGTGCACCTCACACCTGCACCTTAATGTTTCTCATTCCTTTTGAGGGTGACTTGATGTCATTCATGAGAAACTGTCAGATAAGTTAATGGTCATCTCTGGCATTAGAAAGTTGTTTCGGGCCTTTATCTGGTAGGTTTCTGGTCATTCCCAATGTCTCCTGTTTCATCTTATTCTTGTATACTACTGTCTTAGAAATTCTGAACCTGAAAACAATCTACTGCTTAGTGTAGCCTTCTGCCAGCAAACCACGATTAAACCCGGATTTAAAAATGCAGATTTGTTTAAAAATGTAGGGTGGTCTCCTGATTTCTCCATAGCTGTAAATTTAATTAATCTTTAGTTAACTTGTTAATAGTGTTAGAAAGAAGTGATAATATTTGTGGCCTTCCTTATATTTTGGTCGCTGTGAGACCATAATCAAACAGCACAGAGATGCATATACGTCACATTCGCCAACGTGCTGGAGCAGCAGATCACACTGGCCTGTCTGTTACCTCATGACCCTGACCTCTGACCTAGACCTTTAGCCTGACCAATGTCATACTCAGCCAACAGTTCTTATTTAAAAGACACGTATCAGCCATTAATGCTTTGGGGTTTTTTTTCTAGTGTGCCCACTTATTTATCAGAAACCAACAGGACCACTGCAATAAATCTGCCGCAGTAGCTGGCACTCTGTTTTTAGTTTTGTATTTAATTTAGCTGTTTGATGCATTTCATTTTGAGGTCTCCCGTCTGCTTGCTTACGGATGCCCTATAAATCTTCTCGTATTCCCTTTTTGCTGCGACGGAATATCCTTTAACATAATTGAAAATGCAGTCCCTTATTTCCTAAAGTGTTTCCACTAGAAATGACTCAATCTCACTGGTCTCCTCACACTGTGCACATTTATCGTCACTCACAGGTTGCTTTTTAACCTGCATTAATGGTGAATTGTGAACTGGCTTCATTCTCCTGTGTGCTATCAGGCCGAGGCCCTCAACACATGACATGTGTCGGCTGAAATAAGGAGCAACACTGAGGCCATTTGCTTGCCTAATTAAATGCCAATGGCAATATAGATTCTAAACTGTCTGTTCTCTTAACACTCCCACGTGAGACACCAGAATATAAATCACACCTTGTCCACAAGTGCAGCTCCCACAGCACCACACATAGCGTCCACACAGTTTGGCTCCCCATTTATATTTCATGTCCTGTGTGCTCCACTAAATATTTATACGTTAATATTTTAACAATATATGTTTGATATTATGCTGGTGGTCCTTCATGAAGGTATTCTCTTAAATAATTGGGTCCTGTAAAGAGAGATTTTACATCCCTCACAAGACACCTTACTCCCTTTTATTTCCTTTTTAATGATTGCTCCTCCTGAGCCTGAACAGGGAGGTTTTAATTACACAGCTGCAGTCACCTGTTTTCCCTGATGTTACTTGTCCTTAAACATGTCTGTCTGTCAGCTGCCTGAAAGGCTTCCTGAAATTCTAATGAATTCTCTACTTCTTCACCATTCGGGGCATCTCAGGTTCCACTCTACATGAGCCAGTGTTTGTGGTTTCCTTTGGATCTGTTCTAGGTAGGCTGGGTGTCTGCAGTTTCATTCAGACCTGTTCTTGGCGGGCTGGTTGTTTATGGTTTCATTTGGACCCATTTTAGGTAGGCCTGGTGTTTGCAATTTCATTCAGACCCATTCTAGGTGGACCGGGTGTAGGGTTGCAGTGGTATACTGATTTCATAGACCTTTGGAACCCTGCTTTTCATGGGGACCCCGCCCCCACCTCGGCTACTCAGACCACATTTCTGTAATGTTGATCCCAGCATATAGATTGCTTATCAGTTGTGCCAAGCCCGTTCTGAAGCAAATGAAAACCTGGCTCCCAAGAGCCATCTCTGTGTTTCAGGACTGTTTAAAGCACACTGACAGGGACATGTTTAGGGAAGCTGCAACCTTCAGTGGCTCTACCAACCTGGAAGAGTACACAGCATCAGTGACTCGCTACATCAGAAAGTGCATTGATGATGTTAGTGTCTCCAAGACCATTGTCACATGCTCCAACCAGAAACCATGGATGACTGCAGAGGTGCAGATGCTGCTGAGAACCTGAGACACCCAGGTCCGATGATAAGGCTGCCCTGAGAATGGCAAGGGCCAACCAGTCCCTGGCCATCAGAGTGGCAAAATGTGCACATGCTCAGAGAATCCACAGTCACTTCCAATACACTGGGAACGTATGACGCATCTGGCAGGGCATCCAAGCTGTCACCAACTACAGGATATCTGTACCTGCCTGTGATAGTGAGGTCTCCCTTCTAAAAGTGCTGAATCACTTTTGTGCGTGGTTTGAAGCACAGAATGACATGGCAGCAATGAAGACCACCCTTCCCCCCAATGACAAAGTGTTCTGCCAGGCCACGGCTGATGCGAGAAGAACTCTGCTCGGAGTCAACCCACAGAACATTCCTGGTCTAGTGCTCAGGGAATGTGCAGACCAGCTGGCAGATGCCCCCACAGATATCTTCAATATGTCTCTGAGCAATATTGTCATTCCAACGTGCTTCAAAACCACCACCATCATCCCCATGCCAAAGAAGTCTCCAGTGTCTTGCTTCACCGATTACCGTCCCATCACACTCACAGATCATCATGAATTGCTTCGAGTGGCTTGTCAGCTGCCACCTTTACTGGAACCCCTGTAGTTTGCATATTGTCACAACCAATCAGCAGATGATGTTATCACCAGCACCCTCCACCTGGCCCTCACCCACCTGGACAAAAAGGACACTTATGTAAGAATGCTGTTCAAAGATTTCAGTTCAGCATTCAACACAATCATACCTCAGCATCTGACAGGAAAGCTGAGACTACTGGGTCTGAACACTTCCCTCTGCAACTGTATCCTGGACTTCCTGACTGGGAGACCTCAGTCAGTCAGGATCAGCAGGAACATCTCCAGTACCACCACGCTGACCACAGGGCCCCCCCAGTGTTCAGCCCTCTGCTGTTCATACTGATGACCCATGACTGTGTAGCAATGTACAGCTCAAACCATATCATCAAGTTTGCTGATGATACAACTGTGGTAGTTCTAATCAGTGGGAATGACGAGGCAGTGTACAGAAAGAAGGTGCAATGGCTAATAACCTGTCTCTGAATGTGAAAAAGACAAAGGAGATGGTTGTTGACTTCAGGAGGGCATGCCATGACCACTCTCCAGGTCAGGTCAGGTCGGGGAGCATGGGCTGATGTAGCACATTGCCACACCCACCACATGGTGAAACTCCTTGGGATCCCAGCTGGCGACTACCCAGACAGATATACGGTCCAGTCCCACACTCTGGAAATGGCCATCCATCTCCCGCAGTCATCTGGTTGATGGTAGACTTTTTAGAGGTAAAACCAGACTGCTCCGGGTGCTGATAGATAAGCAAGTGATCATGGATCCTGTTAAGCATGACCCTAGCAAGGACCTTACACGGCACTGAGAGCAGTGTTATCCCCCTGTAGTCACGGCGATCACCCTTCCCTTTCCAGATAGGGACTACAAGTCCCGTTTTCCAGTCAGTTCAGATGACGCCTGACTCGAAAAATGGAAGCAAAGATTGACTGCAATGCCAGGAGGACAGCCTTACCACCAGCCTGGAGAAGTTCACCCCAGATACCACAGATCCCTGTGACCTTCCCTAACCCCAGCTGATTCACCACCTGTGCAATCTCAGTGAGATTGGGTGGTTCACACTGTGGACCCAGAGATGTCCAACATCCTAGCCAGAGGATCAGCTTTAAACAGCTGCTCAAAGTAGCTGACCCCACAACTGCAGTGTCATCCTCAAGGACCGTTCCATCACCCGTCCTGACTGCAAGTCTCCGAGGAACAGGTTCAGATGTGCATAATGCTTTAATTCCGCTATAAGCAGGACATGGGTCACTAAACCACAGATGACGTGTCACCTGCTCACAGATTCATCTAACACCTCCTTATCTCCCCTCAGAGCCGTCATAGCCTTCCTCCTCAGTTCCCGGTACAGACTGGAGTTGCCACCAAGTCATGCACTGCGACTCCTCTTGATAATATTTAGTGTGCCCTGTGTTACGATCTGACTCAGAATCGTAACAAAAAAATGAAAAACAAAAGAAATCCAAGGGAGGACACGGGACCCAAGATTACCAAATAATTTAAGAATTTAATTAGAATAATGAAAATGCTATACAACATATATACAGGGCTCTCAAGTTTTGAGGACAGGCAAGAGTGACATTCCATAGGATGCCTTTTCATTGGTTGTTGTGTTGCG
>JAOYFF010000063.1:16269092-16286031 GCA_025773925.1 Cryptomyrus ogoouensis
TTATATTAGGTCAGCATTCACGGTTCGACTTCTGATATTCAGATCGAGTTCTAGGTCAAACTGGTTTGTTCGACTTTAAAGAAATTCGGGTTCTAGTGAGTTCGAGAACCAAGGTACCACTGTATACATATTACATATTATTATTATTATTTTTATGTTTCTCATATCCTTAGCCCAACATCCATATGTCATATGCATTTTTTAAATAGGTTTACATATGTTTAAAACATGTTGGAGGGGTACTTTAAGACTTAAACTATAAAAAATGTTTATTTATATGGCCTTTCAATACTGCGGATTTTCACCTATCGCTGTTGGGTCTGGAACACATCTTCCGCGATAGGCAGGAGTTCCCTGTAGTTATAATTGTGAAAAACCAAGATACCGTGAAACCATGATATTTCCTGAGACGGTTGTCATAATGTGAAAATCTCATACTGTTGAAACCCTAGCCAGGTGTTTATAGTTTTATTTGGGCCCATTCTAAGCTGTTTGTGGTTTCTTTTTTGTCTGTTCTAGCCAGGTCAATGTTTGAAGTTTCATTTGAATCCATGGCTTAATTGCTCTGGTTTCTACTTAAATACCTCCTGGTTACATTAATGTGGTTCCTCAGAAACACTGAATTTGAAAATGTTTTGTTTCCCAAACACACAGCAAAACATTGGTAGCCTGTTCAGACGCTCCCTACGAGATATAGTAATTAAAATGATAAACTATTAGTTCATTAACAAAAGTGACCTCACAGCTGCAGTTTCTTGGCCTCTTCTGTCTACCAGCACACCAGGATTCACCATGATCAGTCATAATGTACGTGCAGCGTAGGGGTCACCTTACCACTACATGCTTCATTACAATCCAGTATAATTTGCTTTTGTATACGGACAAAGAGACATTGATTTAAATCGTGTCCCAAGGGGGTTAAAATCTGTGTTTTTCATAGGACCTGACAAGTTATTTTCCAGTGACCATTGAGGCATAACGTGTGCGATGGATCCTTCACAGCGGCCTACAGTACAGAGCTGGGTGTTAAGCTCCCCGCATCACTCTGTCAGCCTGTCCCTTGGCTCTGGAATTACCACAGAGGAGATTGTGTACCTGAACCCCAAAGACAGGAAATGCACTGTTAAAGTAGACATGTTAGGAATTTGTTTTAAATTCATCTGTTATGGTAATATATCATGTTATGAGTAAAATATGAGAAACAAATAAAATGCCAAATTATATATCATCAATGGTAATAATCACTGAATGAAAAATAGAAGAACAGTGAAGAATGATTCATCTTCCTTGTTAAACATTTACCCTGGTGACCATAACTTACTTTTAGAATTGGCTACCATATTTGGTGAGACGAAAAAGAGGACATGTTCGGGGATCAGAATATTAATGAGTTTTTGCATTCACCAACCAATCAGGTAGCACACGAATATTGATTATCACATTCACTGTCCAATCAGGTAGGACGTCTCTTATGAGTATTAATGAGTTTTCGCTAACTACCCTGGTTAATGAATACTCGTGTCCGGGGAAACCCGGACGTATGGTAACCTTACGGTTAACTCTCGTTTTACAGTCTACTCACAATTGACATATTTTACATGTATACAAGTCTTTTTCAACAAAAGTTACAAAACATTAAGCTAAAGTTTGTTAAGCAATTGATGCAATTCACTGTTCACATGAAAACAAAAATTAAGTGTCAAAGTGCCAATGGTTTCTGGAACCTGATGTTACTCGTGAGCTGCATGACACGTAGGGGTGTGTATGTTGTTTAATTTTTAAAGTTATGGTGTGCACAAGCCTTTCAAACACTGTGTGATGATACTAAGTGAGTGTTGTATATTGAAAATTGGTGCCTTTTCCTTCACTCAGTATTACACTTTAACTTACAATACGGGTTGCAGCACTAAACCTGGACAAACCACTGATTTTTGAAAAACCGCCCAGACGGCTAGACAGGGACCCAAACAATGGATGTAAGTAAGGTGTTCAGCAACATTGAGTAAAGTACTGAGTAGGGTCTTGAGTAGCGTGTTGAATAAGGTGTGAGCCCCCACATGCTGTCTTTGCCACACTGCCAGGTCCACAATTCTCATATCGGGTGACTGATCCATTTCGTCCCATGGCCTGTGCTGCTTGTGGTATGGATCAGCATTCTTGGAAATTCTGTGAGTGTCTTTATTCTTAATGGTGCAGTTGGGGTTGCTCCAGTGTTGCCTACAGTACATCTGAAAGTCACAAGATCAAAACAAGATTTACTGTAATGCATTGGTGTATGTTTGAAAAATAACATACATACAAACATAAACAGACATACAAATATAAAAAAGCAAACTATACTAGGTTTATTATGTCTGTGGTATATCTCTGTTGCCTTGCATCACTAAAGTAAATTTCTTCTGTGCTCCTTCGATGAAGTTAAAACCAAATAAAACTGAGTTTACCATTGATGGTTGCTGGGTTTCCAGTTTTCTTAATCCATTAACCCGATCAGGATGGACAAAAATGTTCCTGTAGTTGTTTAATCAAGACATCAGTGCAGTGATTAAAGGCTGCTTGAGCCTGAATGAGCCTTCATGTGTTTTTACTACAGCAGGTCACCGTAACACTCGATCTTTTCCCAAAAAACACATTCCTTTTTCACTTTTCTAGTCCAGAACTGCTGTATGCTAAACTACACCACGTCAGCCTCCTTTAATCAGATGCTGAGCTGTAGCCAGTTAAAAATCAATGTCCTGCTTCTAGGTTAAAAATGAGGAATACTGATATTGATTGGCCAGCTGCCAGAGTGTCCATTGGATGCTTACGGAGCAGCTCCTCACAAAGACTGTCTTTAGTTCAAAGGCCACCAGCTTCCTTTTCACTATTGATCCTGCATTCTTGGGTTTATCGAGAGAAACCTGAACATCTTTTATGGAAGTGCCCAAGTTCGGCTGCAAACTGGACTGCAGCACTTACTTTAAAGCAGGGGTCTCAAACTCCAGTCCTGGGGGGCCGGAGCCCTGTGTAGCTTAGTTCTTTCCCTGTTCCACCACAAATGATTCAGCTCAAGAGCTGTGTGGTAATTAGCACAAGGAGTTGAATCAGGTGTGTTAAATGAGGGTGAACCAAAAACTGTGTAGGGCTCTGGCCCCCCAGGACTGGAGTTTGACACCCCTGCTTTAAAGATAATGGGCTTCCCAGGCTTGATGCAGGACCGAGGCAGGGATGTCTTTTCAGTCTGGAAGCCTGAGAGCACCATCTTTGTTCAACCCAGGTACCGCTCCTTCCAGCTCACAAGTTCTTCATTTCTGCAACCACTTGTGCTGCCTTCCCTGCTTCATATACGGTCCCCATATTCCATGTTCTGAAGTTGATGGTAGCTCTGTTTCATTTAGCTCAAGCCTGGTTAATTAAGAGAATTCCACGGACCCACTTAGTAAATATTACCACATTACATTTGTTGTCTTGAATTGTTAAGCATAAGCCTCGCCCCTGTTCAGGCACCTGCGCACAGCACTGGTTAACCGTTTGAGTGTGTGTGGACCGCTTGTAGACTGGCTCAGTTGGAGGATGTGTCCCTCTCACCTGGCGAGTCTTTGTGCATTCAGTTTATACCCAAAAAGCTGAAAACTGTTTCTCCCTTTTTACCTTAATCACAATATTCTGATTTGCAGACAGTTCATTAGTGGGATGCCCTATGCGTAAATTTATTTTTAAAATGTGATTTTGTTTTTGATCATATGTATCACTTTTACTTATCTTCTGAATTAATAGTTATTTCTGTTTAGTTGAAAAACCATGTACAGTCATAATGTCTTGTAGTATGTTTATGAGAAATATATGAGATCCTTGTACAGCCTTAAGGCATTGTAGCATAATTTAATATATTGCTGGTACCAAAAGTCTCTGCTAGCCAGTTCCTCTTGCATCTTTTAATAAACAGTGAGGTTTTGAATGCGGGTGTAGCAGAGAAAAGCATGTGAACAGTGGTCATATTTCATACACGGTGGATAGATTTTTGTCATCCAAAGCACAGCTAAATTCAATCAATGTTTGAAACAGGACCCAAGCCACAACTGCACCAACAGAAATAGAAAATCTTGTTTTGCTCTCTGGTAATGACATTAGTGCGTTCCCTAAATGGCTGCCCCCTGGCCCAAGGAGAGAGGCAATAAGGGTCTCATTACTGTATGCCTGCATACATTTCCACTTTCCAGTAAAACAGCGTGATGGATCGGCCCCTGGCCTCAGCAGGTAATGATTCATTTGTGCGCTGTATTATGGTCGGTAATTAAACTTGCCAAGGTGAACTCAAGGGGAAACACAAACCATTTTATTGAGCATTTTGGTAATCGATTCAGGGAGGCAGGCCGACGTCATCTGTCATGCATGACCCAGTGCGACAAGTTAACATTATAATGAATGTGGCCTAGATGCCGACTTCTTTAAAGGACGCTCATTGACTTTTCTTCTGATGTGAGAAGCGGGCCCTTGTGTTTGTGTGTAAACCTTACTAGCTGGGTCCATGAACTTTGCAGGTTCATTTTCTGTGAGGAACCTTCAAATGCTCCAGTAACCATATAGATTCACAGAGAGGAGGGGCAGAGAAAGAGTGCTTCAGAGGTTCCTCACGCGTCCTCGTCCCAAAGCTGTGTTGACGAAACACTTCTCTCGGCAGGTTCTTCCGCTGTGTACTTCCCACAGAAAGAGTACTTTGAGAGCATGTACGTGGGCCAGGCAGCTGGCTCCGCCCTGCTGCAGCTGCATGGCCTGCGTGAGACCGACACTGAGAGGCCCCACTTCTACCTGTGCCCTAACAGCCCGATGAATAAAGATCCCTACAAGTCCTGGTTCCACCTGGATGAGAGAACCGGCATCCTGTCACTAAACAAGACGTTGGACTCCAGTGACTTCAGTGTGCCATGTGAGTTGGATGTGAACTTGTCCTCTTTGTCAGACACAGACATCATGCTGGTCTCAGACAGGGGCATTAGCAGCTCAGGTGTGGCAAGCAGCTCCTGTAGAGTTTATAAGTTACTGTGATGTGCAAATCAGTCAATTTAGATGTTTAACTTCAGCGTTATTAGAGACAACCAGCTGGTCAGTAATAGTGATTCTAACTCGAGGATTAAAACCGTCTCTGTTCACACATTTGCCTGCCTGATGTTTCCTGCAGAGGTGGGTAATTCAGGTCCATAGAGTAAACGTTTCAACCAAAGAGTTGAGTATAAAGAGTCACGGTCACTGAGTACTCAGTTCGGTGGTTGAAACAAAATCTTGGTCTCGACTTTTATTCTATGGACCTAAACTACCCACCTCTGGTTGCCTCTCTGGCGATGTTACTGATTCTGCTGTTGCTTCATTAGCAAGCAGCCTCACCATGTCCCTGAAGCGGCTCAGTCTGAAAGCAACGGTCACCCTTGAGCCACAACAAAACTTGAGCTGCTTCTGGAGCCCCACTGTGAACATCATCCTCACATTCATCAACACAGCGCCCCCTTGTGACCATCAGAATCTGATAAAGATGTGCTTCCCTGAGAAAGATGCCAGCCCCCACATCAAAGAGAACCGGTGGTCCGGGCCCTTCCGGCAGCTCAGGCGCCTGACCTATCAAGATCTCTGTCCTAATTTTACCATCACATACAGCCTGGAAGCAGGTATTCCATCATGCATTATCTCTGTGGCTGTAATGAGACTAGCTAACCAGAGGAGATTATTTAATGATGAACAATCCTTATGTAAGTTTATGGTCTGTTTCTATTCATTTTTGGTTGTTTTATTATAGTGTAGTAATTTCAAAACCTTTACTGAGTCACTTTATGCTCAGTATTACTCTGATACAAGTATTGCTCTGATTAAGAGGAATGAAACTCTAAAGAGTGAAATAGGTAAAAAAAAAAAAAAATGTGATTCAGTGTGTGCTGTCATTCCATGGTATAGATATTTCCGCCCCATTTCTCGTCAATGAGAACACTTCTGAGCTGGTGGTGACCAGGTCACTGGACCGTGAGGAGAAGGAGGTGCATGAGCTGCTGTTAGTCTGCACAGTGACCACAGAGTCCAAGGTGCACAAGATGTCCATCCCAATCCTGGTGAATGTGTATGACGAAGATGACAGTGCCCCCTATGTGAATGGCACAGACACAGAGGATGTGCGGATTGAGTTTAATCGCATGGAGGTCAGTTGGTCCCTTGTGCTGTCCTCCTGTCCTCCCAGGCGCATACTTTGGGGACACGCAGATTATACTTTGTGCCAAATGGAAACCAGCACTATACACTGTCCCTTTAATTATGACTCTTCAAAAAGAATTACCTACCTGTTGTCTCATCACATTACCATACCCCAGTTTATTGTCATCATTTTGATGCTTTACGTGAAGAGGTTGTCCTGATTATAGACCTGCAATGAGCTGCAGATGAGCCACACTTGCTGTCGCATGCTGTGACGCTGACATTCCCAATCAGACTCGTCAAACCTAGAAGTTAAAGGACAGAAATCATTTTCTGTTTTTCTACGATGCGCCCTTGGCATTTCAGGTACAGTTATTTTCTCTGATAGACCAATTAAATGTTTTTTTCCAGGGCTCCCAGTTTGGCAGTTTATTGGTTTATGATAAAGACACAACACCAATATACCCCAAAGACCAGAGTCACAACAAATTTGTTGGAAGTATGAGGACAAATGACTCCTGGATTAAGGAAATGTTTTCTGTGGAGCATTCTTTCATTGAGGAAAAAGCAATCTTTGGCAACGTTCGTGGGACTATTCATAAATACCGTGAGTAATTTGCCAGTCACATTTCAATTTACCAGATTATTTAGCACTACATATTTACAGTAATGCACTTTATTGTGAACATTACAGCGACTTGTAAAAATATATATCTTTGCTTGGATAAAGGTTAATCTGCAGAATGTTGTTCTCTCTATACCTTCCTTGTTAATGCAGAGATTTCCTTTTTAAACCAAACCCATGTTTTCATCAATACCATCTCCAGGCCTGGCTCTAAATAAGAACATTCCAGTACCAGAGAAGCGTTCCTTCCTGTTGGATTATCTAGTCAATGACACTACCTTTCCTGGTTCAGAGGGAACTGTGATGCTTCACTTCAATGTTACCATCCTACCAGTGTCCATCCAGTTTACCAACCCCCTGTATCAGTTTCCTGTATCCCGTAGATCTTCCCCTTATGCACAGGTAATACATCATGGAATATTTGCATTTTTGTGAGCACCACAAGAAATTCAGTTTTTGTTTACATATTTTAAACACACATACCATTAAAATCCACCCCGTTTGATGTAATTTAGCAGAATGACGTTCCTGAATCAGGTTATGCTACCTGACAATAGTGTAGAATACAGTATGAGTTCTGAATTATTACGGAAACAGGTGAGAGGCTTTTGATTGTCCTGATCTCACATGAAGCTCCCAGAACCTCTTAGCATTTCATGTTTCAAATCATCACCTTCTCCCCCAGATCGGTAGAGTCTGTATCGACAACTGCCTGAAATTCCAAGGGATCAACATCACTTACCGGCTTGCCATGGCGGATGATAATGTCTCGTCTGTGGAAAGAGTATGCCATTCCATAGTCAGCATTGCACAGAGCCTGACAGACATCTGGGGAGTGCTGTACGTCAACCACACGGAGGGACTGTGGCAGCCACAGTGCCAAAGCCTGCAGTACATGGTGGTGGCCAAGGAGCAGCTGAGCCAGCTGCAGGCTGAAGCCAGGCTCCGGGTGGAGTTCTACGATAAAGGTGCCTGCCCCATGATTAGTGTGCTGCCCTGGGTCACCAGGGCACACGTGACATCTGTGTTTACTCAGGTTTCATACAGAGCTGGTGAGACCTGACAAGACGAGGGTCTCTACTGGAAATGTACTGGTGTTTGCCCCGCTCAGGACTGTTATCCAGTTGATGTTGTGGTTTTTGTTCTGGACACAGCTTGGCTGTTGATGCTTCTAACCATCCGTGTTTATTCCATGTCGACGTCCAGGAGAAAAGCAGAGCCTGGAACGTGACTGTCCGCTGTCCTGTGCCAAGCAGCGACGCCGGGGGCCATGTGAAGCCTGCAGTGGCTTGGGGGCAACCACCGGGAGGTGTCAGTGGAGACAAAGCATTGACAAAGGTCCAAAAGGGGGCTGGGCATTCATTTATGTACACAGCATGGTGTGCACAGAGACTCTATCAACCTGTAAAACATATGCAGTCCAGCATGCACTGGTGTTAGACTGTCGCCTCTCATATGTATGTTTTCACACCCCAGTAATATCCATGAACTACTCCACCTGCTCTCCGGACCTCAGCACCTGCCCGGATGGGTACTGTGACATCGTCGAAAGCAAAGACTTGGCAATATGCCCCCAGGACTGCACAGGTGAGATCAGATGTACCTGATCTGCAAGGTTCTGATGCATTTAAGTTGCATTTAGAACTGAGCAATGGATGTGTTACACTTGAAAACCAGCACAATCATGTTTAATGATTATTCAGATTATTATTATTATTGTAACTGATGCTTTGGTGCCGTGGACCTTTTGTTCGCGACCAAACAGTGAAGTTTTGCATGGTGTATACTGGTGGTCTCCTGTCTGTGCTTCACTCATCACGGAGCTCAGATAAGCCCATCGTTGGAGGCCATGAACGAGGGCTGCTGTATGGCATCAAGGCTGGTCATGGAACCTGTTACTGCGCAGACAACTGCTTTTGTGAGATGGACAATGTAGAAGGTAAGAGAACTAATTAAACGTTACTGACTGCCAGTGAACTAATTAAATCTTATTTACATTCAATAAACTAATTAAATATTACTATCTAGAAATGAATTACCTATTAAACAGTACATTATTAATCAGTCATCATTAAAGCATGCTTATAGGCCTTGCCTTGTAGATTTGTGAAGTGTTCAGTAAATGTGTGCTGTGTATAAGGTATGCCTGTGCCTTCTGTTAGGTATGCATGTACTATGTGTAAGGTAAACCTATGCCATGTGTTAGGTAAACCTGCGCCGTGTGTTAGGTAGGAGTGTGCCATATGTTAGGCATGCATGTACCATGTCTTAGGTAAGCATGTATTGTACGTGTTGTGGGCTCTCATCCTCAGCCTCTGTTTGGTTCCATGCAGAGTCCATGTGTGATGATGTCTGTAAGACAGTGGTTGCCACGGCGCTTCTCCTCTCCTTCATCATCTCTGTGCTGCTGTCCACTTACTTCATTAACCGCTACCATAAAAGCTCCCCGAAGTCACCAAAGCCCTCCGCCGAAATGTCCTTCCGGCGGCCTGCCCAGGCCTACCCCATCAGCTTCTCAGCCAACAATGTCCGACGGCCTTCTCTGGAATCCATGGAAAACCAGGTGGCCATTGATACCTTCAAGATACCGGTAAGATGCACACAACTTCTCACTGCTTGATCCCTCAATCAGTCAACCAATTTGCTGTCCTGGAACAGTTGATAAGCATTGCCTGACATCACAGATTGTAGGTATTTCAATGTTTAGAAACACCCAGTAGAAATTTGTGAAAATGCCAAAATACAGAATGGTTTTTCTAATATACAAACTCTGTGTGCTAAGATGCTGACTAGATGACTATATAATATGGTTACAGGAAGATCCAAAGTGGGAATTCCCACGAAAGAACTTAGTCCTGGGTAAAACCCTGGGAGAAGGGGAGTTTGGTAAAGTTGTCAAGGGAACGGCATTCCGGCTGAAGGGAAAAGCTGGATACACCACAGTGGCTGTGAAGATGCTGAAAGGTAGGAGAGTCCAGGCCCGGAATAACATTATGACATTCCCTTATGCTGCTGGTATTTCTACATACTGTAATATTGTTTTCAAAAACTATCAAATGAATCATACAAAGTACATAATCCAGTTAAATATCATCTCCTTTCTCCTGGCACAATGGTGCCAGTAGTGTGATGTGCATTTTGCTGATTTGTTTGTAAACGATATTGAATATTCTGGAGATTTGATATTAAATGTTTCACCCTGAAAACATAATGATGAAAATTACTTTTCCATTGTTCCACCTTGCTTGAAACAGAAAATGCCTCGCAAAGTGAGCTTCGAGACCTTCTGTCAGAGTTCACCCTGCTGAAGCAGGTCAACCACCCACACGTCATTAAAATGTACGGAGCCTGCAGCCAAGATGGTGAGGTCCCGTACGCGTGATGTCACATTTAATCTAAATCATGTGGGTATGAGTGAATTAGTATAGTAAGCGGCTTGCTGTTCTAAGACCTTCACTGGTCTGTAATCCAGTGGGTTTTAGGTATCTGAGGGGATTCATCGTGGGGTTGCACATAAACATGGAGATCACAGAAACTCATGTAAAGTGATCCCCACCTTGGGTCATTCAGTTGGTCCCACAAGAGCTCACGTGCAAGTGTGTGTGACATGTCGACTGGCTGCTCTTTCATGCCAGGCCCGCTCTACCTCATTGTGGAGTATGCCAAGTACGGCTCTCTGAGGAACTTCCTGCGTGAGAGCCGCAAGGTGGGCTCAAGCTACGTGGGTGGCGACGGCAACCGCAACTCCAGCTACCTGGAGAACCCAGACGAGCGGGCGCTCACCATGGGCGACCTCATTTCCTTCGCCTGGCAGACCTCCAGGGGCATGGCATACCTGGCCGAGATGAAGGTCCTGTGAGACGGGGGGGACTTGCTCTAGAACAAGAAGCCCCAGCCTGCTTCATGACCCTACAATACACCTCCAATCTATCATAACTTACCTCCTCATGTCTGTTCCCCATGGTCAGCTTCTCATGGTCTGCTTCCCATATCACCTTCTCATGTCCTCTAACCTCTCTTTTACTTAAAACTGCTCATCCCTGATGCTTTGGCCTGATGCCCTTTTCCTTATTTGGTTGCTCTGTATTCATCTCACGCCACCAGCTGAGACTTCTGTCTCTCAGTGTGACCCCCCTGGCAGGTCTATAACATTACTACCTGCATATTACCCCTGTACAGCTTGTCCACCGAGACTTGGCAGCACGGAATGTTCTAGTGGCAGAGGGACGCAAGATGAAGATTTCTGACTTTGGCTTGTCACGGGATGTGTACGAGGAAGACTCCTATGTGAAGAGGAGTAAGGTGAGGTAACCTCCCCTGCATGGTCTGTGTTGGACACACCTGCGTTTTGTACCATTCATTTAATGTATAGCATCAATGCTTAGAGAGTAGTCCTTTGGGCAAATAAATGGATGCACAAATCTTAATTCTTTTCTGGACTTTCAAAATTCACAGCCAAACTCTCCACACAGGAACATATGAAACCAGCCTGACACTTGTCATCTGCAACCATACATTACCAGATTGTACAAATGAGACTGACAGTATGTAACTTGAAGTGTGTAAATAAACTGGATTTCAGAATATTTAGCTAACTGCTGTTCCCTTAGGAACTGTCAGGATTTATCAAAAGAATGGACGGACATGAGAGGGTGCACAGCAGAATGAACATTGTACTAGCATTGTAGGCTGCAACATTATACTTTCCATTTTTCCTGTTTTAAATTTTTCTTTTGATCAGGGTCGGATCCCAGTGAAATGGATGGCCATCGAGTCATTGTTTGACCACATTTATACCACACAGAGTGATGTGTAAGTGTCCCAAAAAAGAGGAATATAAGTAAAAGAGTAATGTACAAATCAAACACAGTACCCTTCCGATACAAGAAATGGAAATGCAGTCATATTTAATCATGTTTACATTTGATTTCAAATCCTCTTAATGAGGTGGCTAGGAATACTCAGCAATGGCTAAACTATATACCTGAACAAGACTATACTGATAAATATAGTGACTGTTCCTCAGTAACTCCGCATGTCCGTGTGTGTCACTGCATATCCCTTAGTATTCCCATGTGTCCCAGTATGTTCTTGTTTCTCATTCTCCTCTCAGCTGGTCCTTTGGGGTGTTGCTGTGGGAGATTGTGACCCTGGGGGGTAACCCATACCCTGGCATCGCCCCTGAACGGCTCTTCAACCTCCTCAAGATGGGCTACAGGATGGAGAGACCTGAGAATTGCACAGAGGAGATGTAAGTTACACAACGACATGCTGACACAGCTTTCACTTTGCATTAACACAGTCCTCACGCAGCACTGGCACTGCCGTTACGCACCACTGACACAGCCCTCGTGCACCGAGTGCTGACACAGCCTCACACAGTTCTCACACACCGCTGACACAGCCCTCACTGAGTCCTCATGCATCGCTGCCACAGCTTTTTGACAGTCCTCATGTACTGCTTACACAACCCTCACACAGTCCTCCCACACTGAGTGCTGACACAGCCATTATGCACTGATGCTGACACAGCCCTCATGCACTAAGTGCTTACACAGTCCTAACATAGCCCTTAAACAGTCCTACAGGATGAGACCTGAGACAGCGTACATGAGAAGCAGGCCCCTCACACACCTCACACAGCCCCTATACACTCACACCTTGCCATGATCTTGCTGTAGCATTCAGTCTTCCCCTCACACACTTGTGTACCTGCAGGTACAGCCTGATGCTTCGGTGCTGGAAGCAGGAGCCAGACAAACGGCCAACTTTCTCAGAAATCAGCAAGGAACTGGAAAAGATGATGGTGAAAAGCAGAGTAAGAGCAGAGCCTATGTTTGCAGACATGGGAGCGCCAAAGCACTAACATATGGTACAGATTGCAGAACCTGGCACTGCCAGTGGGGGCAGTAAAGTACACTGGTTTCCTATAAAAATGTACAGACATATATACAACTCTACTCAGTTTCCTTCTACAGTGCACTGAATGACCTGTCTCCCTTTCGATCTGGCAGGATTACTTGGACCTGGCAGCCTCGACGCCTGCTGACGCATTGCTGTACGACGATGCACTCTCTGAAGAGGACACTCCTTTGGTGGACTGTAATAACTCCCCACTACCCCGCACACTCCCCTCCACGTGGATTGAGAACAAGCTCTATGGTAGAATTTCCCATGCATTTACCCGATTTTAACACACAGGGGTGCTGCTCTGCTCTTGGCATTTGTGATTGACTTTTTATAGGGTTAGTGACTGTGGTCATGGCATGCTATTTGCAACTCTATGAACATTTATAAGCAAGTTAATCAGTGATTGATTATGTGGAAGAAGGCTTTAATCTGGACCTGCTTCTCATGTAAGCTGAAAATTTTGATTTTAAATTTTAAAATTTTCTGTAACGGATCATTTTGGCAATTGTTTTAATTTGAATTACTAATGTAAAAAGTTTGCTTTGTAGTAAAACTTAAGCTTTTGACAGAGAGCTATTTTGATATCAATCCATCCATATTAATTTAGTGGGAAAAAAATAGTTCACATGTGCAGCAGATCCCTGATCAATTAATTTGGCCATTTGCTGCTGGGTTACACACTTTAAACAGTAAGGCTTTTCAATTAAACTCAAGCTTTGGTAACATTTTGTAGAATGCCGTGAGACCCAGCTGGGGGTGTTACAAGTCTTTGATGAATATTAACTGAACCCTTGTATGTTTACTGTGTAACTCACATCTCGCATGACCTGTAGATTGTAGCAGAGAACCCTTCCAGTATTTTGGGTGGGGGGTATTTCTTAAACAGATCACTGACTTGAGGAATTTTCCTTGGAATGTATCACTCTGGCTTAGAAAGTTCTAGTGCCTGTCAGACAGCTAAAGAAATATCTGTGTATTTGTGTAAATTAGGCTGAAAAGTGCTCTTTATGTCACGCATTCTTGGAAGGAAGTCTTTCATGAGAATAGACATTTTTTGTAGGGAAAGAACGAGTAGTCTTTGTTTTACCTGCATGAGAAAAGACATTGAAATTAATCCAGCAGTGTGAAAACTGTATAAGTGTGTGAAAGATTTTTTTTGCTATTGACATGTTTGTATCATCAAGCAATTTGCAGGCAGTTTGTTTGACTTGCATTAGCACAGCAGTTTTGAGTGTCGAATCTTGAGCAGAAGGCACAGTGCTTGCGTTTGAACACCAAAGCCAGGGTTTCCTTTGAGAGCCTTACTGTCTGCACTCTGCAGCGTGATTCCGCAGTGCAGGAAAAATTATGTGTTCTTGTTTTTAGGCATGTCATACCCCAACTGGCCGGAGAAGAGCCCAGTTCTGCTCACCAGGCTTGATGGCACTAACCCGGTCTTTACAAGATATGCCAATGATAGTGTTTATGCAAACTGGATGGTCTCGCCTTCAACGGCGAAATTTATGGACAAGTTTGACAGTTAAACCAAACCAAATTTAACAAGTCTCCAATGTGTAGATGTATATATTTCTATATACAGATGTATATATGCTGTGTGGTGTTAAAGATGGTTCCCTTTTATTTCTGAACCACGGGTACTTAGACAGGGAACTCCGCCTGCTGCCAGGAAGGTTTGGCTTCGAGCAGCTCATCACTGTCTTGGTTGATACCTCAATGCCTTCTTGTACTTCTGCATGATGTGGTGTGTCAATGCTACTGTGTTTCAGCCACCTGTGCGCTTTTCAAATGCCTACAGCAGCCAGCATTTGGCTCAGAAGTTCATGACTACTGTCAGGAATCAAAGGGAGCGCCTTTACCACCATGTGCAAATTTGTTTGCAAATGAAGTGCAAATTCAGCTTTTCTTTTGATCATGTTTCAAAAATTATATTTGCTGAAGAATCTGACAGAAGAAACAAAGTAGGAATGTTTTCATAACGAGACCAATGTCAGATGTCTAACGAGTAATATCTTGAAGCCAAAGGAAATGTAGGTTACCAACATGTGCTGAGTAAAGCTGACTTCTGGCCTTTTTGCAATTTAGTTTTTAATTACTTGCAGTGGTCTTTGGGGATACAAGTGATTATAATAAATGAAGTTGGTGTAATAACTCATTATCTCGTTATAACTTGAGTTACAGTCAATAAAGAATGAAAACACATGTATGGTGTTGGTATGTGCCATGAACAAACCAGTATACTGTTCCTTGGTATGTGCCTTAAACAAACATCACCTATATCAGCATGCTCCTCCTTGGTATGCGCCTTGAACAAACATCACCTATATCAGCATGCTCCTCCTTGGTATGCGCCTTGAACAAGCATCACCTATGTTAGTGAACTCCTCCTTGGTATATGCCTTAAACAAACATCACTTATGTTAGTGTACTCTTCCTTGGTTAGTGTCTGTGTGTTCACTTTGTGTCTTGAGGCAAAAACTTCGGACTTCAGCCCTTCCCATTCCCTGCGGCACATTTTGAGGGCATCTTGGCTGGCCGTGACTCTCCAAATGCCATGGAATAAACAAGAAGGTGCAGATGGAGCAGAGGAGTGAAAATGAAAAAGGGCAAAAGCCAAGTATGTTCACGATGACAAGTTTCACACAGGGGTACAACATGCTGTCTCACATCCTTCTACATACATACATTTTTACTTTAGTGTTTGCATAACATAACATTTAAATATACTGTACAGTCGTGGCCAAAAAATTGGAGAATGACACAAGTATTGGTTTTCACAAAGTCTGTTGCCTCAGTTTTTATGATGCCAATTTGCATGTTATGTATAGTGATCAGAAAAATTGCAATCAATTGCAAAGTTCCTCTTTGCTTGAAAATGAACTCAATCGCAAAAAAACATTTACATTGTATTTCAGCTCTGCTGACATCATTTCAGTGATTCTTTTGTTAGCACAGGTGAGAGTGTTGACGAGGACAAGGCTAGAGATCACTCTGTCATGCTGATTGAGTCAGAATAGCAGACTGGATGCTTTTAAAGGAGGGTGGTGCTTGAAATCATTGTTCTTGCTCCGGTAACCAGGGTTACCTGTAAGGAAACACTTGCAGTTATCATTGCTTTGCACAAAAAGGGCTTCACAGGCAAGGATATTACTGCTAGTAAGATCAATCAACCATTTATCGGATCATCAAGAACTTCCAGGAGAGAGGTTCAGTTGTTGCAGAGAAGGCTTCAAGGCACCCAAGAATGTCCAGCAAGCACTATAGGACTGTTTCCTAAAGTTGATTCAGCTGCAGGATCGGGGCACCACCAGTGCAGAGCTTGCTCAGGAATGACAACAGGCAGGTGTGAGTACATCTGCATGCACAGTGAGGTAAAGACTTTTGGCCTGGTGTCAAGAAGGGCAGCAAAGAAGCCACTTCTCTCCAAGAAAAACATGGAACTGCTGATGACTGGGGTAAAGTAATTTTCTCTTATGAGTGCCCTTTCTCTTTTGGAGGCATCTGGAAAAAATGATTGCCCGGAGAAGAAAAGGTGAAAGCTACCATCAGTCCTGTGTCATGCCAATAGTAAAGCATGCTGGGACCATTCATGTGTGGGGTTGCTTCTCAGCCAAGGGAGTGGGCTCACTCACAATATTGCCTAAGAACACAGGCATGAATGAAGAATGGTACCAAAACATCCTCCGAGAGCAACTTCGCCCAACCATCCAAGAAGAGTTTGGTGACAAATAATGCCTTTTCCAGCATGATGGAGCACCGTGCCATAAGGCAAAAGTGATAACTAAGTGGCTCGGAGAACAAAACATCTACATTTGGGTCCATGGCCAGGAAACTCCTCAGACCTTAATCCCATTGAGAACTTGTGGTTAATCCTCAATAGGCGGGTGGACAAAGATAAACCCACAAATTCTGACAAACTTCAAGCATTGATTTTGCAAGAATGGGCTGCCATCAGTCAGGATTTGACCCAGAAGTTTACTGACAGCATGCCAGGGCGAACTGCAGAGGTCTTGAAAAAGAAGGATCAACGCTGCAAATATTAACTCTTTACATAAATTTTATATAATTGTCAATAAAAGCTAGGGGTGTAACAATACATCGATTTGTATCGATATATATCGATTGAACGGCAAACGATCCGATGCATCGATGTGACCGCATAAATATCGATACATGTGTTTTTATTTTCTGGCCTGTTCCAGTATTGTTTTCATGATCCACTCCGACGTATACATGGTCTACACCAGGGGTGCC
>JAOYFF010000063.1:16313275-16329161 GCA_025773925.1 Cryptomyrus ogoouensis
TTTATTTTTTGTTTTAAATTGAAGACCCATGGCCTTATACATATATTAATCCTATTACTTCCAAAAGCCCCCAAAAGAAAGTATAAAATAAAGCCCCCCCCCCCCCCCCCCCCCAATCACTAATGCAAGGTCTGTTCCGGGTAGACGTCCATGATCTTGTAGATCTCCTTCAAGATCAGCAGGGCTGTGTCTTCAGACTCCCTGAAAAACAAAGGATCATAAACTACTGAAGAGCTTCTAGACTTAAATGGCCTCAGTGCTGAAATGCAGTCTTGCTCTAAGGAACTCTGTAGGCATGTGATTTTACAAAATCGAGTAGGAAAACAAAGGAAGAAAATGAACAAGGGTGGCTTGTGTGGCGACTCAGACTGTCACTTTTTTCAAATTCAAACAAATTTCATCTTATGTAAATTTCATAGGTGTGTATATTATGTATTTATTAATAATTGCACTCTGTCCGTTCACCACCAGTAACTAGACAGCTGGACTACTGAACATGAAGTGTACATACATACACTGAAATATTAAAATCCACCCGTAAAGAAATCTGGAAAACCAAGAGGTGATGCTTACTTTTTAAAGATATTATAGCTGGGAAAACAATGCAAGGTTGACTTTAACGCACGCAGTGTCATAGTTAAGGTTTAAACCCAAACCCATTTTCAGGTATACCACCCATTTTCAGGTATACCTCCCTTTTCCCTAGAATTCTCGTTTAGTGATGTGCGTGGGGATATGTGAATCTGTACTGAAATATTCCAGAAAGCGGGTTTGAGTTCAAACCTTAACTCCAAAACCACGGTAAAGTTAGGTTTACATGGAGTTTTCCAGATATATTTTTCAATGTTTGTGTGTGCACTTCGTATTCAATAGACAGTGCAATTATTAATAAATACATGTAAAAATGCATTGTATTAAAGGTACACTGTATACACTGTCCCCCAAAGTTTAATGCTTAAAGCACACTTTACTGGACATGTCTGTCTTATTTACGTTTATCCTTGCAGTCACGTTGCAGCTAATAGCAAGTGGGCAAGTGTAGCGAGAACGCAAAACTATTTAAAAAAATATTTTTCCCACCCTGACCTTTTAGGGGCTCTGTAGATGGCAAAAAAAATTACAACAAATGGTCTAATGCATTTACAAGCTACAGTGACACTTTAAAATTTGATTGGATTAATTATAGTTTGAATATGAACTTTTCACATCATGTTCGAATGAATGTTTGAATATCGGTTAAAAAGTGACAGCCCTACTGGAGCCACCCGAGCTGAACTTTGTTGTATTGAGAGGGGATCATATCAGGCTGAAGACCCCAAACATACTGGTTGCCATGTCAGTTGTATGTGGAGAGACTGAAGCTCTCAGTCCAGATTCTTGTTCCTTCGTAGCAGACATTGAAAAGGTAGTTAATATCTATTACAAAGTCAATGTTTCCATACCAGTAACACAGGTGGCTCTGCAGCGCAAACAGGTATTCATTAAAGCTCTCAATGGGCTTCTCCTGCAGCACGTAGTCGATGCGACCACCCCCATTCAGCATCCCAATCTTCACTGGGGGGTCCTCCTCCTTGACAGCGTCTGGGTTCTCCACCAACCTGAGAACTATAGGAGGACATGCCAGGTAAATGGGTGACCAGGGTGTCAATGCTAACACTAGGCAAATCCTGACATTGCCATCTGCTGACCTTCACTATCCTGCTTTTCTTCCTCCTCCTTGATCTGATTGGCCACCTTCTCCAGCTCTGCCTGCAGCTGGGCTGAGGAGGTATGGGCACGGGCAAAGTCATTTAGCGTCTGCCAGGCCGTCTTCAGGGAGCTGATGAAGCCGTGCTTCAGATCAGAGCCCATGCGGCTCAGGCTCTCCTTCAGCTCTGTCAAGGTCACAGGGGTTATCAAGCTTAGCTTCAATATAACAAAACTCAGTTTTAACAGCTGTGCCAGCTAAGAAACCACATGAGAATCAAGCACCCGACATTATTTTGCTTTTCCCAGTACTTTAAACACATTCAGTGCTCTGCCAGTGAATAACAGAGACAGGAAACAGAATTTAACTGCTTCATTCAATATGCAGGAAAGCAGTGTTTCCAAGTTTTCAGTGCAGTGTTTTTACATTCTAAGTGAGGGATTTTTAGGTTGTAAGACAGTATTTTTGAGGGTGGTTTTGGATTTTCAGTGCAGTGTGTTCTAGGTGAGTTGTTTCGGGGTTCTAAATGCAGTGTTCTTAGGTTCTAATACAGTGCTGAATTTAAGAGTCAGTCCCATCTGAAAGGCTGTAGGGGTTTTGCCCATCACAAATGAATCTCTTATGAAAGCAAAACCAGGCATGATGAAGAAGGTCAGTACCCAAATGGAGCCTCTTTCTCCCTTTGTGGTGAGGAATGAGAACTGGCTTCAGTTCGATGTTTGGCAAAATCATTGGCTCGATCCTGTAAGCCACCGGATCCAGCTATAACAGCACATGGGTAAAAATACTGCAGGTTAATCTGACAGCCAGCAGGGACACGCTAAGCGGTTCCACAAGCGGCCTGACTGACCGGGTGGTAGATGTTAAAAAAGCCCTTGCAGGTGGGCAGCTGGTAGTTCTCCTCAATCATCTCCAGGCCACGTACAGTCAGGAACATCCCGATAGGAGAGCCCAGGGCAAAGAAACTCATAGGCTCGAAGTCCAGAGTGTGGTAGACCACAGACACCTGAAAAGAGACAGATCGAGTAAAGGAGGTATCACAGTAAAATATGTCTGACAGATAGCTATGTGGCTGTGTACCTGTTACACAGTGGCCTGGCAAAATCCACACTTCTGCCACTATACTAAATACAACAAACAAAAGGCAGCTCAGATTCATCTCTATCAGAGCTAACACACACATACCTGCCCAGTACCCACTTCAAAGTAGTTATAGTCCACATGCACAGAGGACATCGCGCCTCTACCAGGGACCTTCTGGGAGACAGGGTCAGCAACAGCATTTGCTAATTGGCTCTGCTGGGCTGTCGGATTCTCTGCCTCCAGGGCCGACCGGCACTCAGATGTCGCCTGTCTCACTGTCTGGTGAAAAGGAGTGGGGGGCTAGGGTTGATATGCTAATACACAGGAAGCTTTACTGTGGAGAAGGCTTGCTAATGGCTTACCTGCGTGGCCATCCGCTCTTTCACAAATTTGGCTATCTTCTTCCGCGGCCCGAGTGGGATTCCCAGCTCCTTCATGTCCTCCATGGTACACATGAGCTTTGAGTTTGAATGAAAGAAGTTCACAAGAGATAATGAAAGGATCCTCAGCCCATCCTATGACCCTCTCAGAGAGGCTGGAACACATCTCTCACCAGGGACTCCATGTCAATCTTTTCCTGTTGAAAAGTGCTGAGATATTCAGAGAGGCTGAGATGCTCCAGTACAGCTGAAAGGTTGGCAAACTCCTCCCCTTCCTGCATAGGTCCCTCATCCACCACCTGCTGGGGGGTGGCATCACCTCCCTGTAGGAGGGGACCTGCAATCTACAGGAAGGCCAGAGCACATGATGATAAGAACAGGTCAGGTTTTTTTTTGGTCAGAGCGAATTTTCTTAATCACAGTGCCACAATAATAGCATCTGAAACAGAACCGGTACTTATGTTTATGCAACAAGCTGGATTTCTCAAATGAGGCTTAATGAAATCCACACCTGCTTACTCTCCTCCAGGTTTCTGCCCTCAGCAGCAGTGGGAGGCAGCAGCGGGAAAGCCATTTTCTGATTGGACAGCAAATCAAAGAGGATAAGAGAACCTGCAAACCAAAGATGGAGAAACATGAGAATCACGAGTTTCTTGAACAGAACGTGGGGGCATCATACCTCCATACGGACCTAAACTGTGTCCCACCACGGACACGCCTCCCTGGAAGCCAGGGTTCCTTTTCATGAAGAGGGCAAACAGCCGGTTCATCTCTAGAGCCACCTTGTCCAGGATGGTCTGGCAATAGGTGGGGCTGTTGTAGAAGAGCACATCCAGCAGGGTCTCGTTGGTGAAGTGGCGCAAGCGGCCGATGCTGGGCAGAGTGATCTTTTTCAACCGCCTGAGAGGGAGCAGAATGATGCCGTCATCATGCCAAGGGGGGGCAACGAAGAAGGATGGTGCTCATGCCTCAGGCTCACCTGTCCACACCAGTGGCATCCCCATGGAGCGCTGTGTGCCACTGCACCGGCAGGAACTCCACACGGCTGATGATACGCTCCTCCTGGGCTCTCTGGAAGTGGCTCTGCAGCAGCTTCAGCGAGACGCTGCGGAAGTCATCCACTAATGGCCGAGACACTGGGGCATCAACAACAGCGGGAGCCCCTGCATGAGCCCCAGAGTTGGCCCCAACCCTGCAAGATACATACCGCACTCCACCACGCTCCTGAAGCGCAGGTCACACACAGGGCCGATCCCATGGACCATGAAGACCAGGTGGTCCACCTGGGCCATCTCTCCTGCAGAAGAGCACAGGCTGTCAGAAAACATGAGCAGAGGAGGTGCATCCAAGAAGTCACTATAGTTGGACAGCAGAGTGAGGCGGTGGGCATTACCGTCAGGGATGTCATCGTGCTCATCGTCAATTCCTCTCTTCACCACCCGGGGGCGCGTCTGGCCGTCCTGAGTTGTCCCCCACTCGTCTGGCACTGCGGATGGCTGGAACTGAACAATAACCTGAGGGCCAGAGGATGGGGGTATGGTGGTTAAGGACACTCCGACCTCTGCAATCACGAGCACCATCTGAGGAGCTTACCTTCGGGTTGTGCATCACAATGGTCTCTCCTGTAGGAAATTCCAGCCTACGATGCCATTGGTTTGTGGAAACTGCTTTCTTATACTCAGCCTAAAGAGCAGAAGCACACGTGACACACGTGTCAGAGATAATGGTGGCGTGGGTGGGGGGGGGGGGTGGGGGGGGACCCTTAGCCAATCACAGGCTTGTGGCGGTGGGGGCTGGGACACCTCAAGCTTGTCGCTGAACTCCTCGGAGTAAGGCACAAAGCGGCTGTCTGCATCGCCTTTGTAGAACCAGGTGCAGCGCCGCACCTCCGTTGGGCCCTCCTCCCAGTAGATAGCGTTCCTGAGGCGCTCATATAGCTGCACATCATAGCGGCCACCATCTGTGCGCACGACCACGCTCTCAGGGTCTGGCTGGACTAAATAGTGGAGACAGGAGCGGGACATATTTATCCCCGAAGCCGCAGGTCACACAGGCAGCAGGACAGATGCGCACTGCCGCTCACCTGAGTTGAATGTCTCCTCTAGCTGAATAGAGTCTAGGATGCTGAATGGAAGCCAGATCTTCTTTGACTCCACTTGTTTGCAGAAGAACCAGTGAGGCTGAATGGGCTCGTACACACTGTAGGAATAGGGCATCATGGGCGTAGCCAGCACCAGGGGTCCGGCAGTGGGTGGGGCAGGCGGCAACTGTCCATGTGCCAGTGACGCCTGCATATGAAACACATGCACAGTCAATTAAGCAGTGTCTCACACACAAGAGGCAATAAACAGAGAGAGGGAACAATGACAAGCCCACCTGTGAAAAGGGGGGAGCCACACTCTGGTACATCTGGGGGGGCAAGGCCACAGGCGCACACTGAGAATACGCCACAGGCTGCGGCTGTACATGGTGCTGCTGCATTTCCGGGGGCGTCAGGTAGGGATTGGCCCGGCTGCTCAGGGGGGTATGGCGGTATGGGTTGTACCCTTGCAGCTGAGCCTGTGGAGGGGGCAGGGCTGTAGTGTTTGAAGGCGGGATGCTCCTCGCCAGTGGGTTTGGGTACACCACATTTCCAAACTGGGAGACCAGAGCAGGCTGAGGAGCTGAAGAGCTGGGGGGCTCAGTGGGGATGGACATGGTGGTTGAAGTTGCTGCAGGAGGTGCACAGGACTGCCGGCCAATGGAGGCAAAAGGATCACTGCTATTTGTCGGGTTCGAGAAGTAGGTGAAGGTGGCAGGTTGTGAACTAGAGCTTTGGCCCAGAAAACTGTCCTCCTCCCCCACATCTGCAGAATCATCTAGACGCCAGAAACGAGCATCGTTAGGCTATCACTTTCACAGACGATGTACCAAGACATAATATCAATGAAGGTTTCAAAACATAAAGTCCGGAGATTTTAACGTACTGACAGCCGCTAAAGCCGCCTGTGCCAGGTGCCAGCGAGTGTTTAAATACGTATTCGTCACCAGATTAGTGTCACTGACACTGTTTTATAGGATAACAGTCCAGGACCGTGTCGTTTAGATTACTCTGCTAGACTTTCACGTCATTCATCCGAACACCGTACCCGCTCCATACAGTTTACCCACGCCATGAAAACGGTTACTAAGATCAGTAGGATAGATGGGGATAGCCAAGGTAACCACACTCTTACTGATACCCAGACTAGACCGCTAGTTATATCTCAGTCAAGGGTTACAGCTGACCTCCCGAAGCGGCTGAAGACGCGTCTTACCTGCTGATAACACAGCCGGACCCGCAGCCTGACTCACAGGTATGAAGGGCACGTTTAAACTGAACTCCGGTGCTGTGGAGAACAGCAGGTTAGTGCTGGAGTTCGCCTTTTTCTCAGCCATTTTCAAGCCGAAACTACACGTAAACCAGAAGAGAAGCAACTCAGCGGACCGGAAGTCCGAGGTCAAAGTTCACACATCGCATGCGCCACGCCTCCTGCGTCAGGCGCGACGTGTCATGTGCCGCCCGGGTCCCTAAACGAAACCGGAAGTGCTGGCGTGTTGATAATTGTTTTTGCATTTTAATTCTTTATCGTGGTCTGGTTTCTAGTTCGATAACATCAGTATAGCCGGTCCCATCTTATTCGTAGCTTTATGACTTCTTTTGTGGTTTAATACTTCTGCCGGTGTTGTGTGGATTTCCTTCGGTTTCTTCCCTGTTAGGTGAACTGTTGTGTGCAATGTTTTTTAATTTAAAAAACCGTGTACAACATGCAAATACAGCCAAAACAACCGGGAGTTACAAAGAATACGTAGGCATATATTACAAAAACGGTTCCGTTCATATAAACCTAAACATTTTATGCTTTGTGTGTGTGTTTTGATAAAGAAAATCTGGTTGTTTGGGGCACATGGTAACTCAGTGGATAGCACTATTGCAGCACCCCTCCAGAGTTAAGGGTTCCAATCCAATTCATCGTTTCTGTGCTGTGCTGCGCTTGGGTAATTAGTTGTACATCGATCAATTCCCAACGTAATCAGTACACAGATCCTAAAAAGAATTACAGAAAATAAAAACTTTAAATGACATATAAATGATTATAATGCTGTCATAAAAATCAATTTTATGTGAATGGATATAACGTATATAATGTACGTGTGTTCGAATTCGAATAAAAGATGTATTTAAAATTCCGGAACCATTTTTTAATTTACGCTGTGCACTGGGGACGACATATGGTGACGAAATCCCGAAGGTGTGTGTGTTGCGAGCCCAGAACTGAAACACGTGAATATTTCAGTAGTGCAGAAGTGTTTCAGTTTGACGGGTACAATAATTAAATATAATGGCAGGGAACGAATGCGGTCAAAATAAATCTGAAACCGGGATTGTGCTGGGGTTTGTGGAAGAAGTGGAGCCTTGGCACCTGAGGAGCTCTCAGTTCCCCAGCAAAGTCGGAGGAAAGCCTGCTTGGTTGAGTCAATCTGATCTACCGGGCGGGTCGGAGCTAGAGTGCGAAAAATGCCATCTGCCTACCGCCTTCCTCCTGCAGGTTTATGCCCCTATTTTGGGTCAGGACAGAAGTTTTCATAGAGCGATCTTTGTTTTTTGTTGTAAAACTCCTTCGTGTTACTCTCGCAACGACAATCGCTGCTTCAAAGGTAACGGGAAACTTAAGCGTGGTTCATATTATGGTAATTATTTTCCATGTGTCTGATGAAATCGCATTGTTATCTCAGTCTTTAGGAGTCAGTTAAAAAGGAAAAATGATTTTTATCCATACGACCCTCCACCTGACGAGGACCACAAGGAAAGCGAAAGCGATGCGCTGAAGTCCGGGATTAAGCTTTGCGGGTTATGCGGCTGCATTGGTCCAAAAGTTTGCTCCCGTTGTCATGCGGTCAATTACTGTAGTAAAGAACATCAGACAATTGACTGGAAGGCTGGTCATAAGAATGAATGCGCTGGTAAAGGTAAGGGGGTGATCGTATATACATTGTGTTTGTAATAAGCCATGCACATTCAAACTCCGGTAAAATGAAACACATTCTTGCCCTTTCGTACAGAACAAACCTGCTCAGACCACTTGAATACGTTCATATTCCCGGAGTTTGAATTGGTTACTGAACCCGAGGAGCTGCCAGCAAATGATGAAAAGCTCGGTAAGACACCAGAAGAAAAACAGAGCCTGGAACTTCACCCTTCCGACGACGGTAGCGGTAAGATAAAGTTAATGTCGTTTGTAGAAAAAATCCACAATACTGCGCGATGGCACTACTGTAACTGTCAAAGTGTCCTCTACAGCTATGGAGGAGAAGGAGCTTCAGGATATGGCCATGCATGAAACTGAGGACAGCAAAGTTTTTCAGAAATTTAAACAAAGAACGGCGCCGGAACCTGAGCAGGTGAAGCCTTTTTTTCAGAATTACCAAAAAGACTTGCTGGAATACAAGCAACAAAATTCCCTTATTAAATATATCATTGAGCTATAAATAAGTGTATGTTCTGTGTAATTCTACTGCATGAAATGTTAAAACAATGTGTGTTTAATCCTTTTTTCTTAACCCCCCCTCCTCAGGTTTTGCGCTACTGCAGAATGGGCTCTCCCCTTTGGGTATCCTCAGAGCACATTCCCAAAGACAAGGACATACCAAAGTGCAGCTGCGGGGCAAGGCGACTGTTTGAATTCCAGGTGTTACACCTCTGCAGGGGGAATGCTAAACTTTCCAGACAGTTTCACATCCATATCCAGAGAATTCTCTCAGCCATGGTGTGGTTCTGGTAATATGTACATATTCTCTTTGCCCCAGGTTATGCCCCAGCTTCTTAACCACCTACATGTGGACAGCCCTGGAGACAGCATAGACTGGGGCACTCTCTTAGTCTACACATGTGAGGACAGCTGTGACCATGGCAACAAATACTCCCCAGAATTCCTCTGGAAACAAGACATAGGTGGTGATGGCACTGACTAAGGCAGACTACTCAAGTCATATGGCGATAAAACTGGAAGCCTCATGTTGACGTACTATTTACTCACACACAAGTGCATCTTCATCTTATGGAATGCACTGGGAGTTCTTCACTTCAGATTTTTATGGAACAACTTCATGTAAAGTACTATACAAGAAGTATTCTAGTCTCTTAACCTTTCCCCTAAAATTGTTAGTATGACCACTTAATGGCACCTGCATGCTAAAGTGAATTAAAAGTAATGAATGGCATAGCTAAATGTGTTAACTTTATGCAATACCACACCGACAACATGGCTACAACACCATCACTAGCTAAAGACTTTCAAAGTATTTATTCCTCATCATCATTTCAGTGAACAGTGGCTTGTGTCAGTGTACAGCAAACTTAACGTGCTAGCTGGACAGAAAGCACATAGACACAGGTGACTAGGAAGGTAACATTTATGTACAGCACTGAAGTCACAGACACATCGGAAACTAAATAAATGAAAGCAGTTGCAGCAACTGAAGGAGAGTGTGTTGTGAAAGACCCAGTACCTCTAAGGGATGTTTCATTAGCAGAGGCAATTAAAATCAGCCCCTGGATGCTGCACAACACATTAAAATTGAAAAGTCAGGTTTTAAACAACTGAGTATCACTTTAGCTCTTAAAACAATTTTTGGAAAGTTTACTATATGCAAATTGCATAGGACATTTGGTTCAACTTACCTTGAATGTTTAACTATGCATTTCACTTCACATTTATGATGTTAATGCAAATTAAGGGCAAAACTGATTGCATAATACAGATAGGCTGCAGCAAAGTTTAACGGTGCTTTGAGAAACAGTTTAACTTGTATAAAAATTAGACATGTACATTTGCAGAAAAATTAACTTTGAAACATTCAAAATATTTCCACTAATAAAGGAATGTGGGGGGGGGGGGGGCACTGATCTAAAATGCCTGGTGAATAAAAATGTAATGAACTCTACACCTAAAATTGTAGGCTAAATTAAAAACAAAAAGCCTTCCAAGTAGGGGGGGAAATGTCGAACCACATTTTCTGGGTCCAATAGACATTTAAAATCAAAATAAAAAAAAAAATACAAGTCTCCCAAGAAATGAAATGCCATGAAGCCAAACAGGATGGATTGGTGACCTCATACTTCAGGTCCCCCACATGCCCATTTGAAGTCCAGGGGACCAGAAAAAGCACAATGCAAGTTCATTGCGATGAGAAGTAACAGTCCAGTGCCCAGCGGATTATGTGGTCTTCCTGAACCCTTTCAAAATAGGATAGATGTTCTCAAAAGCTTCATAGATTTCTGCTCTGACCTTGGCACCTAGAAACAAAGGGTTGACATTTGTAATAAGAGAATTCACCTGACAGGTTTGCACACGAAAGTTTCAAGGAGCAAAGCAATAGCTTCTCAGCCTTTTTCATGATATTCTGCAAAAGTTCTTAAAGTAAACCTAGTTTTCCTTACCTGTTAGCACAACTTTACCAGAAACAAATATTAAAAGGACAATGCGGGGCTTGATCATTCTGTAGATTAACCCTGGGAACAATTCAGGTTCATAGCTGGTAGACAAAAAAAAAAGACAGGACAAGATTCACTGGAGGAACAGAAGTGCCCACAAGATGCATGTGAACGCTCATTTTGGTCAAATTTAGCAGCAGGACAGCCTCCTGCAGGAGTACCTGCTAAACTGCTGGTGTGTAAGCACCAGGCCCTCCAGCCGGATGGGGAACTTGACATCACAACTTCCCACCATATTCTGGATCTTGAAGTCCAAAAACTTGGCAGGGAAACCCAGCTTCTGTACAACACGGGCATACTTCCTGGCTGCCAGACGTGACTGCTCCTCACTGTGAAAGCCAGATGCAAGCAGACAGCTGGAATACCACCACAAAAATTAACTCTAAAAACACAAGGGCTCAAAACACAAGGACACAGATACTTGAATCCACCATGTGAGGGCCTGTCCACCTTCTCACATAACACTGACACATTCTGTGAAATTGTTGGTGGAATGTGTCCAAAACAGACCTTTTGGCGCCAGTGCACACCATCTTCCCTGAGCTGAAGATAAGGGCCGTCGTCCGAGGTTCTCGTATTCTCATTATAACAGCAGCAAAACGCTATGGCAGAAAGAGGTCAGAACGAGGAATGTGTCTCAGTGTGAGAAATAGACACATATTAAGGCAGTGTTTCTCTACCCAGTCCCAAGAACCCCCAGACAATCCATGTTTTTGTTTACTCCCAGCTACTTGCCAGAAAGTCCACATTTTTGCTCCCTCTCAGTTCACAGGCAGCTTTGCTCCCCCAAAGAAACCAGTTTTCTTGAGTTAGCCCAGCCCAAACCAGACCCTATTCTAAAGGAAATCTTACCTTCGGGTTGTATTCAGCATTTCTGGCACGCAGTGCTATTGTTTTAAGATCCAGTTTACAGCCCAAATTTACAGTCGACACAATATTTCTGCAGTGGAAGTAGAGAAACAGAACAGTTCAAAGAGATTGTTTACTTGAGCTGCTCAAGTAAACATCAGCAACTGCCGCGTATCTCCCAAAAGGGGCAGGCAGATAAACCTGTAATCATGATACACCAACCCATACTGTGCCAACACTGCCACTCATTTTCACATCACTCCGTCACCAAAAGGGCAATCACATCTTGGGCATGAAAGCCAGATTCTCTTATGTCTCTACGTCCCTCCCACCCCCTCCACAGACAGGGCCACCCAACCCCCTGGAGTCACTCACTGCAACTGGGGGACGATCCCAGAGCTCTCGGAGGCAGGCGTGGCTGGGGTGACAGGGGTCATGGGCGTGAGTGGGGTGTTATACTGGGGGGTGTTTCCAGGCAGTGCAGTGGTGGTCATAACTGTCTGAGAGTGATACAGCTGGGGGGTCTGCCCCGAGCTCCCTGGGACGGCACCGGATTGTTGGGATGACACCTGCTGCTGTTGCTGCTGCTGCCGTTGCTGCTGCTCCTCCAGCAGGGAGAGGCTGTTGGTGTTCTGGACAGGTTGGGGGGTGAGCCCCGTGCCATAGGGCATCATAGGGCTGAATATGGGAATGCCTGGTGTCATGGCACCCTGGGGGAATGTGGAATTCGTTCAGTGGGTTTAACAGACTCATTGACTTAAATTGTTTACAAGTTAGTACAAACTATCACATACAAAATGCACACTCAGCAAAAACAAGACATTAAAAAACACCAAAGAATCAGTACAAGATTCATTAGACTTTGATGCATTCTGTAAAAATACATCCTGTTTAAATGACTTCTTTACCTTACATGTAAAATATTTAAGTAATTCAAAAGCCAGTCGATGCCGTGCATTACGTCCCAGCTGCCTTGCACCGTCAATTAAGCACATTGGCTGCCATCGCACGGAACCTGATGGGCACGGTGATGCTCACCTGCGGAGAGGCCAGTCCCTGGGCGAAGGGCGGTAGGCTGTTATTATGTTCCATGGCAGAAGACGGAAATTGGCACGAACACCAGAAAGGTGGATTTTCACTTTAAACTTTATAACTTAGCACAGGCGACAGTCAAGGACCGCACCGCAGACCGTGCTTCAGATTACTGCAACAGGGCGGAGGGAGCACATCATTAGACACACATTCAACAAGTAAACTGAAGAAAGCAGCAGATGAACTGAAACTGAAAATTGTAACCAGGCAGTAGTTATCGAGTGTTCATTTATCAATTTCACACTTTAACATTCAGGAGGTGTTAAGCGCAGTGATCTCCACACGAGACAGCCCTTCCATTACATGCAGGTTGACATTATCACAGCATCCTCATCCAAAAGCGTAGCCGCTAGCAGCGCGACGACCGCCGAGCGATACAACCACGAACGACGGCCGCGCAGGGCACAGAAACTTACGCAGTCCCTGCCAAAATACAGAGATTAATTTTAGGAAAGAAAGCCGCGGTTCAAACACCCCCGACATGCCCGCACTTCCCACGGCGCCAGCGTTAGCATTAGCTATGCGGCTATCTACTGCCCTCCATGGCTACCGGTAATGTTTACGTCCGACGTAACCTGCAGGCGCAAACTCACGTTGTATGCCGTTTCGAGAAAATGAAAACCCACATACCACAGTAATCTTCTTTCTTTCTTGTCTTCCACTCCCCAAGCAAACCCGCCGTTTCTAGATCATACAAGTACAGCCTCAGTCAACAGTATAAAAAAAAATCTTTGCGCCCCAGAAGGCAGCGCGCAATTTAGTAAAAGAATACTTCCACTTTAAGGAGTTCGCGCAAGCACTTCCTCTGTCAATCGGAAGTCCGTGTATCGAGGACTTAAAAAAATCATAAGAAGCTCGTCACCATGAATATTAAAACGTTAGGTATGCATAATAAGGTCTCAGAGTTGCCAGGTCCGCGATTTTCCCGCTCGATTGGGCTATTTTGAAATTAAAGTTGCGGGTAAATATGAGGAGGTTACGGGTGTTTGGGCTGTTTTCATAATGTTCCGCGGCAGCGGACTAAAAGGGGGAAAATTGGCTCCTAAATGCTGTTTAATACTGAATCGCTAGCCACCGAAAGTCAGATAGACGCTCACGGAAAGCAGGGTTGCCAACTCTCTCGGATCTGACGTGACACTCACGTTTTCAAATTCTCACGCAAGCAATCTTACAGCAAATCTATATTATTATATAATAAACTTAAAATTACCTATATTAGAACCATTTGGGTAGTTTGCAAACCTACAGACTATTTACAATGTAATATAACTGTTACATACATATACGTGCGTGTGCAGACTAGTCTCGAACTGAAAATCTCACCCCAGCCAGCTGACCAAAGTTCTACGTGAGGTAATATACAAGGTGTCACTCAAATTTCCATTAATTTCTATCGTGTCTTAAGAATCCGAACATTTAAAAGAAAACTGCTTGTTTTCCAAATCCAAACAATTGTATATGTTAAGGTGCTTGCGTAACAGAGGTGAAAGAACATGAATATTCACTAGAATCATATTAAAAATGTTCATTTAAAATGCTGTATAGTGTTTATAAATCCACTACCTTTGTGGACTTTTTTTATTTTCGTTTTGTTTTACATGCATAGGCACACGGGTGCTTTTATTTTTACAACGGCTCCAGGCACGTCACGTTAGCTCGCTATCTCTCGTTCTCTTTCTTGCTGATGAACTGACGAAGTGAGCAGCGTTTCAGTACGCTATTGAGTAAATTAGTTTAATAAACAGTTAAAATACGAAGTAGTCGGCATCCATTGGGATAATTTTTATAGTAATGCGCATAAGGGTTGTTTGGTACTGAATTATCGTGGTTATAAGTTATACTGATATATAAACGAGTGCGTTTTATCGAAATATGATTGCGGCAGACAATTTGCCACTTCAGTTCACTGATTTAGTATAGTCACGTGCTTCAGTCAAACGCATATAGCATCACTTAAAATTTGTCTTGGTTTATTAGGACTTATATGGAGCTGAGTACCTGTAATTCTGATTGTATGTGTTTTTCTGTTTGAATAGGTATGTGGATTTTTTTATGTGTATTATTTTAAACAATGTTCACGAATCTATTTTGTATGTGTCTTAACTCCGTGAATGGTGTTTATGGAATTAAAGCAGGGAGTATTAAGCAGAGTCTTTACTGTGCCATTGTATCATATATGACTATATTACCAGTATATATTACTGATATTAATAGATAATTATATATGAAGTGATATGAAATGTGTGTGTATGTATATATATATACACACATATATATACAAATCATGCATTTTATATATTAACATATTTTGGCTTTGTAACTATTTCCTATATGTAATACATTGCAATGGTTTTTGTTTTTATATTTTATATTGAGGCATGGTGTGCAACTGCATGGATATGCATGGTCGCTCTTTCTTGCTGAGGTACGGGAGAGCACTTATACAGAGCAGATTACCTGTAAGGCTGATTGCATGTGTTTTTTCTATTTATGTTTGAACAGGCCTAGGGAAGAGAAGTTTGTAAAGCCAAAACAATTTTAAATAAACCAAGACTCGCTGCAAAACTGGCTTCTTTCTTCATGAAAATCCACACAATGCAGAGGAAGAGCAGTGAAGGAACAAACTGCTTTACAAAGGTCACACTTGCCTTCGCTAAGGTGCTGCAAAATATAATGGCAAAGCAGCAGGTAAATTTCAAGGTCAACTTGGTTACCAGCTGTGCTAGGTGTATATTATATGAATTAGTGACTTTCAGCCCATTAGCAGTGCTTATACTGGTTTTATATATAAATGGTGAGAAGTATCAGCTATGGTATGGATCTGTCTTGGTTTTTAATGTTTAAATATGCATATATATTAATTACACAGTGGGTACGGAAAGTATTCAGACCCCCTTCAATTTTTCACTCTGTTACATTGCAGCCATTTGCTAAAATCATTTGAAATTATTTTTTTCCCCTCATTAATGTACACACAGCACCCCATATTGAGACAAAAAAAATAATTTTTGAAATTGAAGATTTATTAAAAAAAGAATAACTGAAATATCACATGGTCCTAAGTATTCAGACCCTTTGCTCAGTATTTAGCAGAAGCACCCTTTTGAGCTAATACAGCAATGAGTCTTCTTGGGAAAGATGCAACAAGTTTTTCCACACCTGGATTTGGGGATCCTCTCCAGTTCTGTCAGGTTGGATGGTAAACGGTGGACAGCCATTTTTAGGTCTCTCCAGAGATGCTCAATTGGGTTTAAGTCAGGGCTCTGGCTGGGCCATTCAAGA
>JAOYFF010000063.1:16339160-16352892 GCA_025773925.1 Cryptomyrus ogoouensis
GGAGGTTTAACACTTCATGACCGACAGCTGCCCTTCATCACAACAGACTCCAAACAAACATGACTTTGTTCAGCCTCAGCATCTTGCTCTTCATCCTCACTCACGGTAAAACAGAACAAACCTGACGATTTAGCAACATATTGCTTAATGAACTTTGCTAAATATTTGAAGTAGACATCTGGAGCTTCCTTGTGTGACTTCATTTTAACCCTTGATTCTGTTTTAAATTTATATTTATTCCGTGTTTCTTTTCAGAATCCAGAGGACAAGTGACTGTGACTCAGACTCCAGAGCTGATATCAGCTTCCTCAGGACGGACAGTCACTATAAACTGTAAAACCAGCAGCCCAGTATATGATGCTGGGAGCTCTCATCCTGATATGGCCTGGTACCAGCAGAAACTTGGAGAAGCTCCTAAACTCTTCATCTATGAAGCAGCACGCCGTAACTCTGGGACTCCGTCTCGATTCAGTGGCAGCGGATCTAGTACTGACTTCACTCTGACCATCAGTGGAGTCCAGGCGGAAGATGCAGGAGATTATTACTGTAAGAGTTTCCACTACCCCAATAATAAACGTCTGTTCACACAGTGATACAGAGCCGTACAAAAACCTCCCTCAGTCATACTGCACAGTGACTGCACTGCTGCAGCTGGGACTCACTGCAGGTGCTGGGGGGCAAGAAAATGACTTAAGGGAGGACTGTCTGACTATAGCAGGAGGAAAATACATGTGTGCACCATTAATTTCCTGGGGGTGAGTAGCCAATAGGAGAGGGCACTCAGACTATAAGGGTTATGGGGTTTCCCGGGCACGGACTCTCCATGCTCCTTTTCGGCGGTCATTTCCATCGTTGGACTTCCGGTTCGTCCACAGATTTGTGGTCGGGACATTTTGCATCGGTGTGTTTAGCCCCTGAGCAGTGTAAATATTGCAAGCTGCGACAGGACGCCTGACGCTGGGAATAATACGGCTGGGTTTTCTCCCAAGGTGGTCCCATGTGCTGTGGTGCGGCGGTGACTACTGCTTCATCTTACGTGGAACTACAGTACTGCTGCTCTGCCTACGGCGGCTCTGCACTGCCTACGGTGACTCCGCACTGCCTACGGTGACTCCGCTCTGCCTATGGCGGCTCTGCACTGCCTACGGTGGCTCCGCTCTGCCTACGGCGACTCCGCTCTGCCTACGGCGGCTCTGCACTGCCTACGGCCGCTCCGCTCTGCCTACGGTGACTCCGCTCTGCCTACGGCGGCTCTGCATTGCCTATGGCGGCTCCGCTCTGCCTACGGTGACTCCGCTTTGCCTACGGCGGCTCTGCTCTGCCTATGACCAGCAAGAATTAAAAATGACAACGGTACACCCGAATTAAAAATGATAAAAGAGTAATTAAAACAGTGTTAATAAAAACTGTGACCTCACAGTGTGAATGAGCACCAAGGTTTGCCTTCCAATAGCCACAGAAACATGTATCACATGTATTTGCATGAAAGACACAGTTTGCATTGGCAGCACGTCCCTCAGTGACCTGTGGCAGCTTATAAGCCTGTGAGATTAACACTCTGTTACTCACAGCCGTCCTTCAGAGCAACACAGTCCACAGGGACAATGACTTTAATCACCATCTTCATCTGGACACTCACCCTCTGCATCCAAGGTCAGTCTGAATGCATCATCAGTATTCAAATTGAAAATCACAAGTTCATATACAAACTAGAACTATGGTACTTATATGATCATACTTGTTCAATATTATAATTCATGTTATTTGTTTTTTATAATCCAGAGGCCAGATTACTGTGACTCAGACACCTGCAGTAAAAGTTGTTTCTGTAGGAGAAACTGTGACCATGAGCTGTAAAACCAGCAGTCCTACATCAAGCTGTAATGATTGTGTCTCATGGTACCGACAGAGGACTGGAGAGCCTCGTAAACTCCTCATCTATAGAATAAGCAACCGTCAGTCTGGAACTCCAGAACAATTCACTGGAGGTGGATGTAGCTATGGGTCTGACTTCACTCTGACCATCAGTGGAGTCCAGGCTGAAGATGCAGGAAATTATTACTTTCAGAGTGCTCACTACATCAGTAATAGCTGGGTGTTCACACAGTGATACAGAGCCGTACAAAAACCTCCCTCAGTCTGACTGCACAGTGACTGCACTGCTGCAGCTGGGACTCACTGCAGCTGCTGAGGGGGAAATTACACCAAAGTTCAATAAAATTCACTTTTCAGTGAGTAAAACATGGTTAAAATACACCTAGAAACATTATGATTTTTACCACAATTAACTCTCATTATTTATATGTACACCTTTTGTTTTGTTTAGGTACATATAGCAACATTGACAGATTACACACTACAGTTACATACTTCGCTCTTCTAAGTTCACGCCCCCTCAGCTTTCCAGTGGGGATCCCCATTTCCTGAGGTGAGAAAATCAAGCAGATTGCCAGTTATTTTTAGAAAAGAAAATAAGCTGAAGAAGCCAGATGAGAGGATCAAGACCCAAACCTGTCTTGGGTCTGTCCGTTTAAGTTGAAATTCTAGAACAAAACTCAACATCCATTACATAAGTTACACATGTTCATCACTGTCAGTGTAGGCCCTTGTTTTGGTTATTTTTCAAAACTAATGATTAATGATTTCTAAATCATATTTCAGATTTAAACTAATAATTATACCTGTAGATGATCTCATGTATATGATATTTGCCAGAAAATTTTGTGTCACATATTGTTTTGCATACAAACATTGGATGGAGCGACTTCTCCAAAATGGCGTCGCGTTCTAATCCCACTGGCCCATGGCTGGAGTCTGGCCTGTCATGTCTAGTAAATAAACGTCATTGAGTGTGTCACTGAGCCGGCGGCCAGCAGCAGTGTGTGGGTGTTTCTGCGCAGCGGCAACCAGTGACCGGGGCTGGTGGGTAATAAACCCCCCCGGCGCCCCCCCCCTTTCAGAGCCTCAGCCTGAGCTTAAAGGGAGGCCATGAGGACCGGTGGGGGGAGGAGAGAAGGAAGGATCTGATAGCTGTGTGTCTTTCTGGAACACAGCCTCCACCCCCGAAGAGGCTGCCTGTAAAAGGACCCCTGTCACTACTGCCCCCCCACCTCAGGCTGACTGGGACACTAGGGCACCGTCCCAAGACCAGCACTGTCCTCAAGCAGCCTGCCTTCAGTTAGAGAGACACACTCTTCATTTTCTGTTAATAAAGCCCCTTGTACCCAAACTTCGATATATAAACATGACACTCTAAAGGAAGCCATTTAAAGATCACAAAAGATTAGCCTTTCTCTAGGGCATGAAGAAGTTGTTTATTTGTATTTTGAATAAGAAATGATTCATGTTTCCCCTGCAGTCATGATGTCAGTCAGAAGATACTTTGCATTTTCAGCTCATGCCTCAGTGCTCTGGAAGGGTTTATATTCCAGGAGGTTTAACACTTCATGACTGACAGCTGCCCTTCATCACAACAGACTCCAAACAAACATGACTTTGATCAGCCTCAGCATCTTGCTCTTCATTCTCACTCATGGTAAAAGAGAACAAACCTGACAATTTTGCAACATATTGCTTAATGAACTTTGCTAAATATTTGAAGTAGACAACTGGAGCTTCCTTGTGTGACTTAATTTTAAACGTTAATTCAGTATGAAACATGTTCTGATTTTGTATTCCTTTTCAGAATCCAGAGGACAAGTGACTGTGAGTCAGACGCCAGAGCTGATATCAGCTTCCTCAGGACTGACAGTCACTATAAACTGCAAAACCAGCAGACCAGTGAATGCTGCTGGGACCTCTTATCCTGATATGGCCTGGTACCAACAGAAACTTGGAGAAGCTCCTAAACTCTTAATCTATGATGCAACACACCGTAACTCTGGGACTCCGTCTCGATTCAGTGGCAGCGGATCCAGTACTGACTTCACTCTGACCATCAGTGGAGTCCAGGCTGAAGATGCAGGAGATTATTACTGTCAGAGTTTACATAGTGGTTATGTGTTCACACAGTGATACAGAGCCGTACAAAAACCTTCCTCAGTCAGACTGCACAGTGACTACACTGCTGCAGCTGGGACTCACTGCAGCTGCCGAGGAGGAAGATAATGACTTTAGCACTTTGCTAAGTGGTTAATACATTTCACATATATATATGCCCATAGCTTCCGGGATAGGCTCCGGACCCCGCAGAACCCTGAATAGGCAAGTGGGTACAGAAAATAGATGAATGGAGGGAAAATATTTTATATTTGTGTGAAGGGGGGGACAGCTCAGTGTGTAGCACTGTTACCTCACACCTGCAGGGTTGGGGTTCCTATCCTGCCTCATGTCTTTGTGGGGGGAGTTTGCTTGCTCCCCCCATGCTGTGTGAGTTTCCTCTGGGGGCTGCAGCTTCCTCAGCCCCCCAAAGACATGCAGTTCAGCTCCTCTGCTTCTGTAACCTGCATGTGGTGTTTCAATGAGAGTGTGTATGCGGCCTGTGCAGGGTATACCCCCCCCCAGTCCACTAATATCTGGGATAGCCCCCAAACCCAGCAAACCCCATTCCCACCACCCTGTCAATGACCCTTTCCTGATAAGATGTACTGAAAGATGGATGGACAGATATTATGGGGAAGAATAGTTTCAAATTTCAGTTCTGTTGCATGTCAGGATGAGCTGCTTCTGCTGTTTAAATAAATCTACCTGCTAAAAGCTTTAAGAGAACAAACACACTTTTGTATGTGGATCTGACCCACGTACAGTTACCAAGCGCTCCTCTATCTCCCGCTTTCTCCAGAGTGCCGGAGTTTCCTGCCGTCTGCTGCCCTGTGAGTGTGTTTCCCGATCCCCACTGGGTGTGAGTGTGTGTCTCCGCTTTCTCCTGTCTGCTCACGTCCCTGTCTTTCCCTGCACCACCAGGACGGACCTTTCGGCTTTCCGATCCTGGCTGCTACTTCTGATGCCCCCCCACACTGGATGTATGGCGTCTGCATCACAGCTGCAGAAAGTATTGATTTTTATTTCGGCCCCCATGTTAACAGGTGAGAGCAGCCACACTGCCTGGTTGAGACGCGTCTCAGGCCTCACTGCAGCAGCGCCTCATCTAGGGGGTCGGAGTGGCGCCTATTTTTCACGCCTTTAAGTGGTTCCCAGCAGAAACAGACACTCAAAAGATACCACGCATTCAGTGTGACCCGGGCCTGACTCCGTCTCTCATGGTTCAATTCGAGCTCTTGGTTGCTCTCAGACTGGATCCTGTGATTTCTGCATTACGAGTGGATTCTAGGCAGAAGATACAGAAGATTTTGAGGAGTGATTTGTTCACACATTGTTACTGAGCTGGAAGGGGAATATCAACTTTCACCATTAACACAGCCAGATAAATGCTGTGATACATTAATTCCTGAAGTGTTATATTTGGCAGACAGAGGCGACCCAGGGAGCTTAAGGTCCTTACAGGCAGCCAGTACCTGTCACTCAGGTGGAAAGATACGTTTTAAAAGTGACAGGTGTTTCTTAGTAGTTTCTAATTACTATTACAAATGTTTTTTTTTCCTACAAAATACAGCAGTTAAATTTTTAAATGTATATCATTATGAGCGCGTGCCCCGGAGTACTGCGCAACTGCGCAGACGCGGAGCGTAATGGGAACATTGATCACAAACCATAACAGGGAAAACCTCAAGGCTGCTGGCTGAGCCACTCAAACACGTGATTCCATTGCAATACAATATCGTTTCTATGCAAATACTCTGTCTGGTTACAGTAGGTTCCTGTACATAGTTTCTTATTATGAAGACGATTCTGTGATCTCAATTGACATTTGGGAACCCAGTCATTCTAAAGCTTTGCAGTTTCTGTCATCTGGGTCGAAATTCACACATAATGTTTACAACACACCGGATCAGTTTGAAGGAGATTATGAAGAAATACCGGAAAACCTGGAATTTCGCTAATCTACAACATTTAACAGAGTTACAGGCAGAATTTACTGTGGTCTCTGGAAAGCGATACTGGATTTTACAGTCAGAATTATAAAAATTGCAGGGATTCTTTATCTTATCAATCGTGGGTGTATACGTAGGGAGTTAACCGTCCATTAATGTATTTACTGCAACAAGAAATGCGGCTGTAGCGCTGGGAGGTTTTTGTACGGCGTGTCAACCGGTTTCATTCTCTGTGGTGGATTTTCGGCGGCGGGACCAGACTGGATATCGGCAGTAAGTAGGCTATTCAGCTTTTAATCTATAATATGCACGTAGAAATATTTAATACACACTTAAGATTCGTTATTGCTGCAAATGACAGAATTTCTCGTTCCATCGTGAAGATCCATTACTTCAATAAGAATAAGGATCTCAAGTTTCATCCAAAGTTTGGCGTGAGATTACATCTGTTACGGGCGAAACGTGTCTCACGGTCAATGCGTCAGACTTGGGAGCCCTGATAAGAATATGAATTAGATGAGTCAATGCAAGATATAGATATTTAAACCATCATTTTATATCCACTTCGGTCAAATAATATATAAATTGCAATTGGTTAGCCTAATCGTTAATAATATAATTGTTGAAGTTGAAGTTTTATAGATTTGATTAGATTGTATAGATATCAAACAGCACATTACTGCTTTATCGAAGCAACCGAAAATACTATTTTTGACTCATTAGTTTTACACCCATGAACAAATATTAGTTATATACTGTACTTAAAGCGGTTTGTTAGTTGCCTGTACTGCGCGCTGATGTGAGGTTTTTGTACGGCGACTGATATGCACTTTCGGCGGCGGTACCAGGCTGGATGTTGGAAGTGCGTCTCTCTGTTATATTAATGGTTGAAAATTAGTATTAACATCATATCGATAGATAGTTTTAACGAGATAAAGTGAGTTTGATCTCGTTCGGGGGAAAAAAGCAATCAACTCATTATACCGGTAACACTTCATTTGACGGGGCACAACTAATAGTATTATGCTTTTACTTATCTATTAATTAACCACTGTCTTAGTTACATGCTGATTTCATGTTTGTTCGTCATTAAAGAATTATGACGCATCTTTTACCCCAAGCAGTTACTATATTTGTACTATATCTGTTAATTCTGTAAATCTTTATGAACAACTGAAGTGATAAATAATGACTAACAGTGAAATACTGATCTCATGTTTATCATTTCTGAATCGTGACGCACCTTTTATTAATATAGTTGTTTACTATATTTGTTAATGATTTTTTCATAATTTGTAATGCAGTAGTATTTGTGTGTTACCATTGTGATTAATAACGATTATCGTTGTTCTGTAAACACAGCTTGGTAGTTTAACATTTGCGATACATTTTTCATGGTGTGTTCAGTAGGATACATTACAGTATTTCAACCAGTGTCTAAGTGAGTCAATATAGGATCCTACGTGGAAAATAGATCTTAATCTAATATAAACAATACGGTTATTATATAAAGTTGAATTATTATAGCCAGTTGACCATAATAATCAGTGATTCACATTTACATACCTCACGTGTTAAAAACGTTCATTTGAAAGACCCACATAAAGATGAATACACTGTGATACAGTAGGAAGGCAACATTTACTTTAGATATAACAGAAATTTCTGTCTTATCATATGAAGAAATATTTATGAAGTCATAGACTCAGTCAACTATGTCATACTGCAGTTAGTATATGTTGTCACACAGTACTTAAAGTTTGCCTTGGACTCTGACCTAAAGTACCTTTGGTGTCCCCTAGGTAACAGAGCCCCCACCCTGACAGTCCTGCCCCCCTCCAGTGTGGAGGTGTCCAGCAAGAACACTGCCACCCTGATGTGCCTGGCCAACAAGGGCTTCCCCTCCGACTGGAAGCTGAGCTGGAAGGTGGACGGAAACAGCAAATACTCTGAGACGAGCCGCGGGCTCCTGGAGAAGGACGGCCTGTACAGCTGGAGCAGCAGCCTGAGCCTCACTGTGGACGAGTGGAAGAAGGCGGGCTCAGTGGTCTGTGAGGCCTATCAGGGCTGCCAGGCTCCTGTCACTCAAACGCTGAAGAGGGCTGACTGTTCAGAGTAGATGAGCTCAGCGTCACCTGTGATGAGCGGCTGATTACTGTGTTTTTATTGTGCTGTGCTACACGCTTCAGATTTACTGATTTCATAGAGAAAATAACGTACTTTGCTTGATCCATGAGTGAAAATCATTACTAATGTTTTATAGGCTTTTGTGTCTCCTTGTATTATCTTGTGTGTTTTATTCCTGAATGCTGCAGAAAGAAATAAATATTTCATTCTGTCTGACAAACTAACTGTCATCAATGCTGGTTATTTTAACAAGCACACAGTGATGTCATCATTTTCAGTAATTTCAGTAATTTTAAAATGACCTTTCAGTAATTTTAAAGACTTTTAAAACCTGAATATAAACACTCCTGTTTTTCTGTCAAAAATACAAAATCATCCCATTGAGAGACTTTTAATTTGGATTTGAAAAGGTTCATACTGAGCAGTTCCTCTACACTGAGCTTATAAACCACATCATGGGTTCATTCTTCATAAAACAGATTTGAAAACAATCAAACACATTTAACATACCCTAACTATTTAAAACAGAAAGTATACCTTCTCAAGAAATATATTGTCACATTGAATCCAAAATAAAATAAGTAGCGAATCAGCCATGGCATGGTGGTGCAGTGGTTAGCAGTGCTGCCTCCCAGTAAGAAGGTCCTGGGTCCTTTCTGCTTTTGCCTGGGGCTCCGGTTTCCTCCCACAGTCCAAAGTGTGCAGAGTAGGCTGATTGGTCTGTCTAAATTGACCCTGTAGTTGTGAGTGTGTGTTGGTGGGATGTCCGTTGTTCCTGGGATATGCTCTGTGACCCCAGTGGGGATTAAGTGGTCACAATGATGGATGGATAGTTAATTAAACAGCAAGTTTAATTACAGTCAGTGATCATGTGAGACAACCTGTTGCTCTGTGATACGGGCTGAGCCCCCACCTCACTCTAACCCCAGGGGGACTGGGGGACATTTGCCTGCTCTATTCTGGGGGCAGCAGATCCTTCCTGCTCAGTTTATGCAAATATGAGTTTCGCTCCAACGGCTGAGAGTTTAGTTTCAGGGTTTAAAACAGGCTGGACTGGGGCAGCTGTGAGGGGGTGGGACTGACCCCATTTCTGATCAGGGGACAGGAAGCGGAAATGTCAGCTACTACTGGGTACATCAGTACTTTTTAAATTATTCTATAGGAACAAATATTTTTTGTAAGATCAGTCCCAGAATCCAGTTTATTAGTTACCTGCTGCAGATGTAATCCCCCCCACCTGGATTTTTTTTTTAACTCACCCTAACCGTAAAGCTGTCTATGCTTTCTGGGTTTTATATCTATATATCGTTAGTCGGTTCACTCCTTTTGTGATCTGGACTTGTTTGATCAGCTCTGGTTTCCACTAGGGGTGCAAGTATCAAATATTTTGATATTCGTTTCGCCTAAGAGTTGTTTCAGGAAGTGCATTGTTGAGGCTTCTTTTCAAGACAAAACAACAACACTGAAAAGTAGGTACTCTTACTGTGCTAAACATAACATGCAAGCTAACCTAAATAATCTGACAGAACTCGCCGATGCACCTGGGCGTTTCAAACGCTCTTTCATGCACATCCTGCTGTTATGTCACGCTGGTTTAGTTTAACATATTTCACAACACATGTAACCACTCCCCAGCTATGTGAAAAACTCCAGACCACTCCCTGTCTGTGCCATTTTTGACCGCCTTAATTTCCCTGCCTTTTCCTCTCCGTTTGAGGTGACTTGCCACTAGGTGGCACCCCGTGTTAATAGTACATACTGTCACCATTAAACATTATTGGAGTTAATTCGAATCATTTTCATTTTTAAATTTAATCAAAAGTATGAATGTTTGCTGCAGCTCAAGTTTTCATTTTTGGCTCATTTTTTATTTTCATGTTTAACTGTTTTTATATTCTAAATATATTTTATATAAGTATTTTATATAAAATACATATTTATATAAGCCTTGTGCCCATAGCCTCTGGGATAGGCTCCGGACCCCCCGCAACCCTAAATAGGACAAGCAGTTATAGAAAGCGGATGGATGGTATTACAAATACTATGCTTTTGTGTCTTTGTACAAATTTTCATTTTAAGATATTTTAACTATGTCCTTCTACTGTCACAAAAACCTCAGAAATATCTCTTTCTACCCAATATTTGGATATAAAGTAGTCAGTCTCACTGTCACACTAGTTGAGTGACGTTAGATGAGATTTACTAACCCAGTGCACCTTGGGGGAACCTGACAGAGTGCCAGTTCCAAATATGTGTATGTAACGCCCTATACAATTAGGTGGATATGTTACAGGGAAAAGTGGGGAGTTTGTGGGTGTTCATATTATGCCCGATGCACCTGTGTGTGAGTGGGGTATTAAATGTGTTCTTTTCCTATAGGTGAGATGTTTTTTCATGTTGGAGTTAAGTTGTTTATGCACTGAATGTATTAGTGTGGCATTCTGTTCAGTAGAATTGACAAATTGTATTGTCTATTATGGGGTGGGTGTATTTTATTTTGGCCAATCATATCTGTTTTAGAGGGTCCCGGAAGAAGGGGTGGCGTGCGTGGCGGGAAACAACTAAGGGAGAGCAGAAGAGAGCGTGGGGTTGCTGTCGGCTGATGGGTTGCTGTCGGCTGATGGGTTGCTGTCGGCTGATGGGTTGCTGCCGACTGATGGGTTGCTGTCGGCTGATGGGTTGCTGCAGAGAGCCTGTACAGGATTCTTTTCCCAGGACAAAACAGATGAAAGCCGGATAGTACGGCGAACTGGTCTGATTTGGGGTTCGGACTGCAACATTAGTAATCCGAGCTTCACTAGGATTTTTTGGGTTGCTGGAAAGTCACAGGGAGCAGAGTCAAGATCAGCGAAATTTTCTTGTTCTTCTGGCATTTTAATTGGCGGTTGGCAAACAACAAAATGGTGCATTACCGCCACCAACTGGTAAGGAGTGTGGATCAGGATTCTAATGTCTACCTCAGTCCCCCCAAAAAAATATATATATACACACACACACATCACCTTAAATCCTCCCAAGGAGTCCAGTCAACCGAAGGAATTGCAATAAAAAAGGGTGACACACAGTCTTCCCCAACACTTCTGTCAGTATGTACTGTACTTTAATCTTTTCAAGGTTCCAGATAAGAGCACTTCTTTCCGTTTCGTTCTTCCTACAACGCACCATAACGTGCTCCACTGTCTCTGTCTGACCACAAAAATCACAACTGCCTGTATCGTGTTTCCCTATTCTAAATAGTGTGCTGTTCAGTCCAGTATGTCCAAACCTAAGTCTCGATATTATGTCATCTCTTCTCCTTCTCCCCGCCCCTCTCATCCTGCCTATCATCCTTTGTATTATATAAAACCATCGTCCCGTCCTTTCCTTCATCTGCTTCTTGACAATACTTTTGATTTCCAACCTACTCAAACTAACTTCAATATCAATAGCCTCACGTTTCGTGGCTTCCTTTGCTGTTTTGTCTGCTACCTCAATCTCATTTATCCCAATATGTGCTGGTACCCACACAAATACTACAACAAGCCCCATCCTTTAAATTCTATAAGACACCTATTGAATCGCTAGCAGAATATCTGATCTACCCTCTGAACATCCGTTATGTAGGCTGTGCAGGGACAAACTTGAGTCTGAACAGATGACGGTTCTTAGTGGTCTGATGTCCTCTATCCAGTGTAAGGCTAAGAGTACTGCCAGCATTTCCCCTGCAAACACTGACAGTCCATCACTAACCCTTCTCCCTATTGTAAAATAGAATTCAGGGATACTAAAAGCCTTCATGATTGGTCAAAGATTGTGGCACTTCTGGCCAATGCCGTTCGGCCTTGCATCCTGTACTGCATCCTGATTCATGTGCCCCGGTCCCAGTGCGTTGTTACCTCGATGACCTGTTGGTGCATCATGCTGATTTCTCTGCGGCCCTGCAGAACCTGTAGACAGTGTTCACGATGATCCGCAAGGCATGGTTGCAGCTAAATCTCTTCTCTCTTCTCCTATGTAAGGCGGACTTCCAGGGTCATGTCACCAGCAGAGAAGGCATGGCTGCCGATCCTGGAAAAGCAGTGATGGTGACAGACAGACCTCATCCACCTTGTGTTGTGGAGCTGCACAGTTTCCTGGGGTTTGCTTCATACTACAGGCGTTTCCTGCAAAACTTTGGCAGTATCATGAAGCCTCTTCATCATCTTACAGAGAAGGGTTTCGAATGGACGGACGCCTGCACTACAGCTTTCGACCAGCTTCAAGCAGCGCTCAATGACACCCTGGTGCTGGTTACCCAGACCCACAGCTCCCTGTTTTAGATGTTCTGGTAGTACAACCTCGAGGTGCAGCACCATCCCAGGGAACTGCACAGCAATGCGGACGCCCTCGCTGCAGGCGGAAGCTGTCAACTGCCACCATTGTGGAGGACTGAGGAGAAGGACTGTCTCTGCATAGTTGTGGCAGCAGCTTGCGCTGCACCAGACCTCCAGGACTACAATCACCAGCAGCTCATCACAGAGCAACACTGTGACCCTGTACTGATATAGCAATGGCTGGAAGCAGGCAGATGACTGGAGGGGGGAGAAGACATCCTGGGCCCCGTTCCCTGCCGTAAAGCCAGGAACCACTGCAAACTCATGGCCATGGACTATTTCAAGAAATGTCCCAAGGCGCAGGGGCGTCCCGACCAAAGCGCCACCACCGCAGCAGCGAAGCTCATGGAGGAGATTTTCTGCTGCTTCGGGGCTCTGGAGGAGCTGCATAGCTACTAAGGGAGAAGCTTTGAGCCGCAGGTGCTCCGTGAGATTTGACAGCAGCTCGAGATTATGAAGACCCGCACCAACCACTCCTTCCTCAGACAAACGGGCTGATGGAGCGGTTCTATCATACCCTAGCCATACAACTGGTGATCCTCATTGCTGAGCACCAGCATGACTGGGACGCCTACCTTCCCCTGTTCCTGTGAGCTTCTCGGGCAGTGGTGCAAGACAGGGCCGGCCGCACCCCCACCGCCCTCATGTTTGGCCGTGAGCTGCGGACCCTGATGGAGCTGGTGTTTGGTTTGTCCCCTGCACTGGAGCTTCCGATGCCACCGTGCCTGGACGTGTTAACGTGCCCAATGTGCATGTTCAGTCGGCGCATACAGGATGAGGATCCAAAGAAAGAGCAATTTAAGCATCATTTGTGTGGAAGCACTTACCATTAAAAGTGAATGAAAATGAAGTCATCTGCCAGTATTGCAAAGCAGAACAGCACAGTACAATGCAATACAACTACATGTTAAAAGAAGATATTCAGGTTTGACAGACTCACCCAATAATGTGAGGTTAGCCATAGATATATGCCAGTTAGCTTCTCGGAGTAGCCTACTCCTACCCTGTCTTTGTCATCACTTTGACTTAAATTATTTTCCTTAAATTACTTTATATGATTGCTGTATATCAAAATAATCACTGAAAAATAAGGTTATTAATTGATATTCATTCTTTTTTGTGAACGGATTGTGTGTTATGGATGAATAATATAGTGGTGCCTCGGTTCTCGAACTCACTAGAACTCGAATTTCTTGAGTCGAACAAACCAGTTTGACCTAGAACATGATCTGAATATCAGAAGTCGAACCGTGAACGCTGACCTAATATAAATTGTACGCGCCAGGAAATGAGTCGTACTACAATGCAATTCTTACTTGAATG
>JAOYFF010000063.1:16363962-16376386 GCA_025773925.1 Cryptomyrus ogoouensis
TAATTATTGCGAGAATGGTTCGGCGGCCCACTAATTCAATACTTTATTGTAAATATTATACTGTGTGCGCGCGCGCGCGCGCGCGTAAGTCAGCCTGTCTGCTTGCCTGGCGCCGCTGTAGTCACGTGACAACCGGGAATGGCAATCGAGAGCAGCAGCGTTTACACAGACAGCCGCAGTGCATTCAGGACAGAAATTGAGACTGAAGTATCGATCTCATGACGCTGCCATACGCATGCGTGTTTTGATAGACAGGCAGTAGAAGCAGAGTACAAGGTTGCGCATGAACATGTTTTATTTCTGTCTGATTGTTGCGTTTCAAAATCATACTGCAGAGGAAACCTCTGCTTTTCTCTGACATGTCCTGGAAATTGTAGCTTTTATGGACGCTACGTCGCTACTTGATCAAAAAGAAATAACGTAACTACTGTAAAGTTATTTGATTCAGAAATCAGTGACGCTACAGGCAAGCTACTAGAAAATGTAGTTAAACTAATAACTTCGCTACATGTAGCGGCGCTACCGCCCATCGCTGGCTATTTCTGTATTTATTTGCTTTTAAAACGCATATAATAAGATTTGTGAAAACCAGGCTGTTCCCATTGGGGCAGGAAAGAATTTGATAGTTGTGGTTATAAAGGCAAAGGTCTATTTATAGGGGGATGAATTGAGTCAAATGTTAGGGGCTACATGTTCCCCTTTTACCTGCCCCCAGATCCTATGCCCTTTTGAGTCCCCTCAATGTAGACCTGCTTTTTGGAGACGCTGGTGTTCATTGGTATGAAGGAATTCCAGGTTCCATGCATGGTTCAGCTTTTCTGTCTCACCCCTTCCTGATGGATCCCTCATTATCCACAGAGAAGCTGAAAATAGCTCACAGTGGGTTCACCAGTGACATTGGCTAAAAGGTGGTGGTGGGGAGGTGCGAGAATGCCCTTTCAAGTGACCGATAGCGGCTCAGGGCCTGGGGGTGGGGGCTGCTGAGTCACACAAGACTTTTGTCTGCCAGCCAGTGCACACGGACACACCTTCAAAAACATCCAACAAGTGCAACACAGAAAGGTGAAAAGTGTGTTTTTAAAGTTGTTAGGTTTGTTTGGGGCTGCAGGCGACCCTAGCACCAGAACCCGGCACATAATAGTTGACCCGAACAGCTGCCCTGTTGGTATCCAGAGCCCCCTCGCACCCCTGTCCTCCAGCTGATAGGGCACGAGGAGGAGATGTCTGAAGCACTGTCTTGATTTTCTGACAGATATTTACATTATGTAACTGGGATTGGGTCCGGCCAGCCCTCATGTTCTCATATGGGCCTCATTCCTCTTCCTCCTTCTGATCAGCTGATGACTCTGAGATGCAGCACCCAGGGGGATTAGGGACATGGCCATCTGCCAGCAGCATGCATTCACATACACGATGCATTTAAAAGGGGGGGGGGGGCAGCTTTCCCAGAAAAGCCTGACTCTTCAGCCCCTCCAGAAAGCAGAAAAAGCCCCAGAGAATGTTGTCACACAGCAAGACATCTCTACATGAAATAATGAGCCACCCCACCCTATTGAACATAGAGGGTCCCATCCACAAATTGGAAGGTTGGCCAGCTGTGGCTGGGGAGCAGCTGAAGGGCAAAATGCTAATGGAATGAGCCAGAACGCGCATAGGATGCTGAACGGGGGTTTTAATGCCTCAGGCCTGTTGCCAGCTGCCAACCGTGGGGAAGATCCACCGTGATGCTGCGGCGTGCTCACAGGGCACTGAGCCTCTGTCACACGTGTGCTGGAATGTTCTAAACCTGAAAGGCGCTTCTTCACAGGGCTACAGGGGGACTCCACTTCATCACTGTGTAACGTGTGATCTGTAAGTAGTGTGATCTGTAAGCAGCATGATCTGTAAGCAGTGTGATCTGTAAGCAGCGTGATCTGTAAGCAGTGTGATCTGTAAGCAGCGTGATGCGTAGGCAACAGGTGCTGGCTGCCTTTTCCAGAATGCATACTGATGAGCTTCAAACTTGCTAGCAGAGAACTTTGTTCTGGATCTGTACCTCTGGGACCTGGGGTCAAATCTCTGCCAAGGATCTATGTGTACAGAGTTTGCATATTTCTCCCTGTTCTGTTGTGGGGTATCCCCCAGGGGCTCCAGTCTCCCCCCACAATCAACAAACATGTGGCGGTTAATTGGAGTTACAAAATTGCATGTGTTTTTTGTCAAACTCATTTTTAACCAGTTTTTATATTTGTCTGGCTGAATAATCTGATGTTAGTATGGAATAACAATTTTCCCACATTACAATCTGTTTCAGGGCAATCATTATTTCCTAACATTACTTCTTGTGACCCCCCTCCCCTGGGGTGTGTCACTTGATGAGGATCCCCCCCACATAGACGCACCACAAGTGAAATGTGCTTCTCTTAATCCTTGTAGATCTAGCCCTAATTTCCTTTAACCACTGAGGACATGACATGCCTGTCACATGACTGCAGAGCACACCGGTCTAGCATGCTCCATGACAGCATGGAGGGTTTGGGTCCCTCTCCCGGGGGGTGGGGGGTGATTTATTGGTCTTTGAAGGATGTGTGATATCCACCTATTAACTTTGTGAATCAGCATAGCTCCCCCCCAGGACAATATTCCTGGGCAGAAGAGGCCAAATGGACAGAACTCCATTGTGGTGCTTGGAGGTGTCAGCATGGTGTGAGAAGTAGAATCAGCAGGGGGATTAACTGGGTTCTGGGGTGTTAAAACCCCCCCCCACACACACACACGCCCTGGATCAAGTGCTGGGCTGGGAGTGGGAACCATTTCCTGGACCCAAACATGCAGGGCTTTGCTTGGGGGGGGGGGGCGGCGTTTGGCGTGTGAAGGACGCAGGAGGGGGTCCCAGAGGGGATTAAAGAGTGACAGGCATCTGTGGGCATATCACGCCTGGCTTGTGTGAAGAATGCCACAAGGATATAAAGGGGACTAAGAACACTAATAACCCCCCCAGCCCCATGATGGTGTCTACTGATCACAGCCCAAAGCGTACTGCATAACACACAAATGTAGGGGCTCTGGTCCGTGCACAACCCCACCTGAAGAAACAGGCTCCAAGCTCTGTGGGGGGGGGGGTCCTTTCAGTTTTCACTGGCCCCCTCTGCCAGTGTTATTTTTGTCACTTTGCAGCCTCTTTTCATCAAAAGGAGGTGTGCCCCACCTTCTGCTCCTCTGGCTCCTTTTCAGCGCACAGCCGTTTATCAAACCAAAGCCCCCTTTCATCCCTCTGCAGTGTTACCCCTCCGTCTCGCAGCACTTCAGAGAGACATCTTCATAACATGACTCTATTTCTTGACAGGAAAGGCCACAAGTCCAGTCTTCTCCGCAGGACTTCCTCACCGCCTCCAGCTTTCTGAGCGAAATGTACTGACCAAAGACACTTACATGCTGAAGAGAATGTGTGAGATGCTGAGTGAGGAATCTCTGTGGAGGCACTGAGACAGGAAGTCTTTCCCGTGATACTTAAACTACATTGTGCAGAAATCAGGACCCTGAGAAGCGATGGACTGCCCACCCTGCATGCAGCCCGCAGCCTGCAGCCCCCCTGTCCACAGTATGCAGTCTATGATGTGTTCAGGTCCTGAAAAACTGTGGTGAGTAGAGCGGCACCCTGGGGCTTTGCCAGTCACAGAACATTCACTCAGTCACTTCCCCTGACATGCATTATTATTTATTCTAGTTTATTTTTTAATGTCTAAATGTATTCTTTACTGTCAAAAAATGTCTGTCTGTCTGGCTATCTATCATACTAAGCTTAAGGAGACCACAGCATGGTGGAAGTAACGGGAATGACAAGTCCTGACCCCCCCGAGGGTGAAAGGTGACAACAGGGGGCATCACTGGAAGGGTTACAGGAGGCAAGGCTCCCTCAGTCCCTGGCAAGGCTCTGTCACTTTCTGGCCAGGTGGTAAGCCCATCAGGCGCTGCTTCTGAAGGGCCTGCTTTTGATCTCAGTCACACTGTTGAACACACAAATACATCCCCTCACCCCTTCACTGGAATCAACACATTTCCTAGTCATCAGGCCTATTTGACACCCTGGATCATTACAATATCAGAAGGGCAGTGGGGGTCAGATCTGTAGTTTTACTCTAGTAGCTGTAATAGTCCTTCACACCCTTCTGGGGACTGTTATCAGAGTCCTATTATTTCTCATGCGCCTGCAGGCTAGAGTTTGACAAGGCCCAATTACTTGTCAGCTACTGGACTGAAGAGGGACAACAGAGTGGCCCCCAGAGGTCCAGCCATACCAGAGCATCCTGTTTTAGAATACCATTTCTGTGCATCTATGGCCATGTTTGGAGTGGCGTCTTTTTGAGTGGTGAAGACGGTGATGTCACAGTTCACTGGAAAGGAGAGGGTTGTTACGTCAGGCTTTTCCACTGCTCACTTCTGGCATCCAGCTGCCAGACATACACCAATCTCTTTTTTGATAGAGGGCTATTTTCTCAGCGAGGATCAATCGATAATCCCATCAAGTCATATATCATCTGTCTCATGCCAACAGGAAACCCAAAATTGTACACAATCATCCTCATTAGCTAATGAACCCATTTTCTTGTGCACTCATGTATATTCCTGTTTCAGAATGAGTTTCTGATTACCTGTGCAATACCACCCGTAACCACCAGGAAGCAGCGAGGGCCAACAATGGTGGTCCCACAGGCAGGGCCTGAAAGGTTTCCAAGACTGCCCCATTCATCAGGAAGTGCTTTAAACACACGCTAAAGACATGAATAGCTGTTTACTGCTTCTTCCTGTGAGCCCAATTGCTGCAGTGTAAAATTAAATTACCCATCACAAAGTGCTGTGAGCCAGGCAAAGTGGGCATGTCCAGGGGGGCACGGCAGCGACTTGGGCCACCAGTACCCTATGGGAACCAGGATATAATTTAATCAGAGGATTCGGGGTAATGGATTAAAGGCGGTGAATGGATACTTTATTGGGTTAGAGCCAAAGAAGGATGAGGTGTGACCCAAAATAAAATAAGACCCCAGAAAGCAGAACTCAATGTGCAGCAACAGTGACCCAACATCCACTTTCCTCCGTGAGGTAGATCCATACAGAATGTGGCAAGTAAAACCAGCCCACACGTACATAGGCCTAACACATGCACGCCCAATTAGCTGGAGACTTATCAGTGGGGGGGACCCCCCAGTCAGATGATTATGGATAGACAGGTGCCCCCTTCGCACTTCTGACAAATGTTAGAAGGTTACAGTAAATACTGCGCCCCCTTTGACACACACCTTACTTAGCACCAAACTCTGAGACATTTTTTGCCACTTGTGTTACCCATGTCCCCTTGGGCCCCTCAGCCCAGGCACCATGCAGCTCCTGGCCTTCCAAGGCTCCGGCCACTAGTCTGAGGTGTGAATTGGGGTCATTCACAGCATGGTGAGGGGGCAGGGCCTGCCGGCCCCTATCTTGCCACTGCTGCTCCATTATCAGCAAGCCCCTTAATTAGAACCTGCATTAGAAGTAGCTGGGAATAACACAGGCACCCCCCGAGGACAAATTGCAGGAAGTGCAGCAGGGTGCAGTTTGACACACCACTGTGAGAAGGGCAGGCTGCAGTACTTATCAAAGCTGGGATGAGCAGCAGCTGGGCGCTCAGTGTTTACTGCTCAGTGGCACAACAGAGCCCCAACAGCCCAGTGCGGGCTGTACACGGTCCAGATAAAATACATCGACACTGTGTCAGCTGTAAAACAAGCAGCACACTGCTTAAAAATGCAGCTGCATGCAGAACAAAGTTACCTTCCTGTGGGACGGGCATTTCCAAATTTCAAGTGGCTCATTAGCACTACAGAGGTGGTGGGGGTGACTGTCTCCTCCAATGTCTGGGGGAGACACCTCCTTGTGGTTGGAGGGGGTCTACCTCCCCCTCCAGGAAAAGGCCAAGAGCCCCGCAAAGCAGGACCACTGTTCCTAATGAACATGTATCCATGATGTAATTTCTTCTGAGGGTGGTGAGGTGATGGACACAGGACTGGGGGAGACAGTATTGGATATGTAATGCATGACAACACACCTACGTAAAGCACCTTGGGGTGGCTCTGTTGTGACACCATGAGATACAACCATGCAGGAGGACCATGCATGAGTGCCCCTCCCAGCATCCAGCTCCCACTAAACTGATGAGAATGGCAGGCAGGAAGGAGGACACTTCCTGTTTCGATCTGCACAAAAAGATACAGTGACACTCTGCTTGCACATTTTCTCTCACTGTGATCACATTGTAGCAGTTTAATGTATAGGATATATTTTCTTGTACCGAATTCCACACTCCTATCAAATCACTGCATAGAAGATATGAGCATGAGCACACTGGCAAATTGGTGTGTGGAGTTTATTAGAAGAAAATAGTTCCTACATTAAACTGCTCACTACAAAGTCTGCGGATTATCTTGAGTGACCAGGTCATTGTTTCTTGTAAGAGCAATTACTGTTGAATTTTTCAAATGTATTTTTCCCCACTTTAATGGTATCTCCAAAACGAGGAATCTCTCAGCAGAACAAGTTTTGGTGAGAACTGTCCCTATATGTGGGAACAGGGCGGCTCATGTTAAGCCGGAACAGGATGGCTCGTGTTAAGCAGGAACAGGACGGTTGGTGTTAAGTGGGGTTAAGTAGGGATGGGCAGCTCATGTTAAGCAGAAACAGGACAGCTGGTGTTAAGTGGGAAGAGGGCGGCTCATGTTATGTGGGAACAATATGGCTCGTGTTAAGCAGAAACAGGGCAGCTTGTGTTAAGCGGAAAGAGGCGGCTCATGTTAAGTGGGGACAATGCAGTTTGTGTTAATCAGGGACAGAGCAACTCATGTTAAGTGGATACAGAGTGGCTCATGTGAAGCGGAGACAGGGCAGCTCATGTTAATCAGAGACAGAGCAGCATGTTTTAAGCAGGAACAGGGTGGCTTGTGTTAAGTGGGAACAGGATAGCTCATGTTAAGCAGGATCTGGGAATGTGACGTCAGGCAGTCTGGCTGAGGATCAGCGTTATGGGGAGGTCTCAGCACCGGTCATATTTGCCCACCATTACAGGGGTGCAATCATGAGCAGAATGATTCCCCCGTCATGGTGGAGCTTTAGTCAACGCCTGTGTGGAAGGATGCAATTTATAAACACTGGGAACTAAAAATAGCTGTGAGAACAAGAATCGGGCTGAGCCTTCCTGTCAGGAGCTGAGCTATTTAAACCAACAATGGTGGCAGGGGTGGCAGTTGAAAGGGAGGGTGGTGTTGCTATGCCAACAGAGATGGAAGCCATGTTGCCTCCATGCCGGCAAAGTTGTGCTTCTTCCTGAAGCAACTGTCGGGTTCTTCGGTGCATCCATAAAACCCTGTAGATAAACAACCACCGTTTTGCCACTACCAGAAGACACAAGGGAGTTTCGGCAGGTGTCACATGACCTGCTGTGCCCCCCCACAACAGAGCGTTCCATGGCTGAGACTGGACTCGGAGGCTCCAGTAAATCACATCCTTAGGAGCCTTAATTTTTAGCTTGTCTGGGCCCCTGTTCCTGGCTACACCCCCCCCCAAGCCAACCCCCTCCAAAATGGTGAGGCTCATTCCTGGGACACAAACAGACTCTTACACCACGTTGCCATGCAGGAAGTATTTTTAGGTTTTGCCAAAGAAAAATCTAATTTGTTCCTGTATCCCTTAGCTTTGATAACGATTATTTTCAAAGTCCTATTTTTACTCAGCAACGCCCTGCGTTGTGTGATCCAGCAGCCAAATGGAGCAGACATTCAAGGCAGGGGGGCTGGGGATTTCTATGTGATGCAGAGACAACACGGGGGGGGGGCCCATCAGGTTCTGTTATACAACGTCTAGCAGATCGGCACACTCTCTCCAGGATTTGCCCCCAATGTCCTTCTCTTTTTGGGGAGGTGTTTTGTGTGGCCCACAGGGGGGAAGAGTTGTTGTTTTCCCTGGTGCCGCAGACCTGGCCAGACCGCTGCCTGGAACATGCACTGGGGTTTTGACTCGCGAGCTGGTTTTTGCGGAGGGCCAGGGAGACGCGTCTGGTTATCCTCAGAGACAACCGCAGCCGGGCAGAGGGGGGCCTTGGGGTGGCGGGCCAATGGTACAGTCCGGTTATATAGGAATGTACTACCACTGAACCGCATGCTGAACAAGCCTTGGGGGGGTTAGGGGGCAGGGCAATCTATGTTGTGTCATGCAGATGAAGGCAGGGAGCTCTGGGGGTGCCAACCTCAGCATGACATTAAATGAGCACTTAGGAAAGAGCTGGCGATTCAGCTTTTTTGTCTTACTGAAACACCGAAGTCAAGACAATTTTTTACAAAAAAAACATATTTTAAAAAAACATTTGATTATCAGCTTCAGGAAGCAGGAAGAAGAACCTGTTCCTCTATATATCAGAGGAGACATAGTGGAGAGAGCGCCCAGAATTAAATTCCTCAGCACATACATCCCCCAGGACCTCAAATGGCCTCTTTCTGGTGAAGAAGGCACAGAAGTGGCTTTACCTCTTAAGGATACTGAGGAAGGCTAACCTGTCCAAGCAGCTGCTGGTATCCTTCTATTGGTGCTCTGTGGAAAGCATACTCACCTGTGGCATCCTGGTATGGTATGCTAGCTGCTCTGTGACTGACAAGAAGACCCTCCAGGAAGTCATCATATTAGCACAAAAAATTGCCAACACCCAGCTACCTTTACTAGAGGACATATACAAAACCAAATCTCTATCACAGCCCTTCAAACCAGAGGTGGTTTCACCCATCTCTGCATCGATAAACAACACAGATTGTAACTATATCCAGCAGCAGAACAAACCAGAAGAAATGAAACCCAGTTTTAGGAGAAACCTTCAATAAGACCAGTGGGGGGGTGACATCCTGGGCTGGAATGCAGGTCACGGTTGCACACTGGGTGAAATGCACATGCCCTCTTGCCTATTGTTGTCTCATGGTCTTTTGTCACAGCACGGGTGCCCCACACACCACCCCTGTCCTTCCGGCACACTGTCCTTCCCGCTGCCCCAAGCTTGGTGCTGTTTTCAGCTGAGTGCACTGCCTGCCTAACTTTTCCTCTCCAAGCTTTTTTGTGACACTCTATATCCCAGAGGAAAAGAACTTAATGCGAGTGGGGGTGAGGCTGTGACAGGGCAGGGCAGAGGGCAAGGCAGAGATGGAAGTGAGGTGGTGATGGAAGCAGGGATGGGACGGTGATGTGAGAGAGGGGTGCAAGGTGGTGACGAGGCAGGGCGATGATGAGAATGGAGAGAAGACAGGGGTGAAGTGGTGAGGCGAGTAGCAGTGGGGAAGAGACAGGTGCAGGGAAGAGATGGGGCTGGGATGGTGATCCAAGTGCGGGCATGACGATGACGGGGTGGGACAGTGAAAGGGCAGAGATGGGGGCGGGGCGGTGATACAAGTAAGGGGAGGGTGGAGATGGGGACAGTGACAGGGGAAGGGCAAAGATGGGGCGAGGCGGTGATACAAGCTGGGGCAAAGTGATGATGGGGTGGAACAATGATGCAAGTGGGGGGTAGGGTGGAGATGGGGGTGAGGCAATGACATAGGCAGAGCAGATATGGGGGTGAGGTGGTGATGCAAGTGGGGCATGGCGGTGATGGGGCAGGGAGGTCATGCAAGAGGTTGAAGGGAGGAGATGGGGACAGGGCAGCGACAAAGGCAAGGTGGAGATGTGGCGGGGTGGTGGTGTGAGTGGGTACATAGCAGTGATGGGGCGGGTTGGTGATGTGGGTGATGGTGTGAGTGGGTACATAGCAGTGATGGGGCGGGTTGGTGATGTGGGTGGTGGTGTGACTGGGTACATAGCAGTGATGGGGCGGGTTGGTGATGTGGGTGGTGGTGTGAGTGGGTACATAGCAGTGATGTGGCGGGTTGGTGATGTGGGTGGTGGTGCAGTGGTAATGGCGGTGGAAAGATGACAGAGGCAAGGCAGAGATGAGATTGGAGTGGTGACACAAGCTGGGGTATGGTAGTGATGGGGGCACGGAGGTAACGTGAGCAAGGCCACAGCAGTGATGGGACAAGGTGATGCGGACACAAATTGCGACAAAGACTCCACAGTGTTGTACAGGTTAAGATTTGTTTACGAAGAGAATGGGACAAAATTACACCTAAAACACTTAATAAATTGGTGATTTCAGTACCTAAACATAGGTAGAAGGACAGGGAAAATTACGAAGTGGTAAATTCTTTACTGTCTAAAGTTTTTTGGAATATGTTGCAAGTATCAAAATCAAAATGTGTTTATTTCTGAAAAAACAACAACCTTCATTATTTTAAATATCAAATAATGCACTGCTTTCAGTTTTCATTTGAATTTTATGTACTGTCCCAACTTTTTCCAAGTTGGGGTTGCACACACAGAAAACAGAAAGGACACAATGGTACACACCCTCCAAACTGTAATCAGTACCATAAAGGCTGGTTTATACATTTACGTCGAGCCCACACCATTGCGAACATTAATCACCCAGCAGTAACACCGTCCACACACTAGGTGATACATAGTTTTGGATGTCACATTTATTATCTTCCCACACTGCGATATATTCAATTGTTGAGTTATGCAATTGAAACAGAAAAATTAAATGAACATTTAACAATTTACCCATTCATTGAGTTCTTTTTATATTTGTACTGCTCCAAACTTCACGTAGACAAATTTGGGAAAATGTCAAGCTGCTACAGTCAATTCTCATGTATTTTCCCTTCTGAAGTTAGTGTCTATACTACTTTTTACTTATTTGTTAGTCTTGTAAAGTACGAATAAACTTAATGGAAGTAAAGTGGTACTGTCATCTTGAGTTTTTGAGTTTTTTGTGGACTAATCACAGTTCTTGCAGTTTGCATCATTCCAATGTGTTTCTGAGGAGGTGCCTGTCTGGCTACAAAGTGGGCTATGGTGTAAGGTCCATGGTTATGCCATAATTACGACATCAATTAGACGCAAAAACATTAATTATGGAATATTATTGTAGTACATAATCCATCCATCCATAATCTACCGCTTTTCCGGGTTGGATCGCGGGGGCAGCAGTCTAAGCAGGGAAACCCAGACTTCCCTCTCCTTGGCCATTTCATCCAGCTCCTCTGGGGGAATTCTGAGGCATTCCCAGGCCAGCCGGGAGACACAGTCTCTCCAGTGTGTCCTGGGTCTTCTCCGGGGCCTCCTCCCAATGGGACATACCAAGAACACCTCACCAGGGAGGCGTCCAGGAGGCATCCTGGCCAGATGCCCGAGCCACCTCATCTGGCTTCTCTCGATGCAAAGGAGTCCCTCCCAAATGACCAGGCTTCTCACCCTATCTCTAAGGGAGAACCCAGCCACCCTGTGGAGGAAACCCATTTCGGCCACTTGTATTCACGACCTCGTTCTTTCGGTCACTATCCACAGCTCGTGACTTTAGGTGAGGGTAGGAACATAGATTGACTGGTAAATCCAGAGCTTTGCATTTTGGCTCAGTGTCTTCTTCACCATGACAGACCATATAAGTTATGAACAGAATCAGTGACAAAGGGCAGCCCTGGCAGAATCCAACCCTCACCGGAAACGAGTCCGACTTACTGCCGACAATGCGGACCAAGCTCTGACACCAGTTGTACAGGGACTGAACAGCCCTTATAAGGTAGCCCAGCACCCCATACTCCTGGAGCACTCCCCACAGGACTCCCCGAGGGATGCGGTCAAATGCCTTCTCCAAGTCCACAAAGCACATGTAGACTGGTTGGGCAAACTCCCACGCACCCTCTAGGAGTATAGAGCTGGTCCAATATTCCACGGCCAGGGCAAAAACCACACTGCTCCTCCTGAATCCAAGGTTCGACTATCCGACGGACCCTCCACTCCAGCACCCTCGAATAGACCTTACCAGGGAGGCTGAGGAGTGTGATCCCCCTATAGTTGGAACACACCCTCCGGTCCCCCATCTTGAAGAGGGGGACCACCACCTTAGTCTGCAAATCCAGAGGCACCGCCCCCGATGTCCATGCGATGCTACACATGCGTGTCAACTAAGACAGCCCTGCAACATCCAGAGCCTTGAGGAACTCCGGGCGGATCTCATCCACCCCCGGGGCTCGGCCACCAAGGAGCTTTTTAACCACCTTAGCGACCTCCGCCCCAGAGATAGGGGAGTCCTCAGACTCTGCTTCCTCATTGGAAGGCATGTAGGTGGGATTGAGGAGGTCTTCGAAGTGTTCCTTCCACCGACCCACAACGTCCCGAGCTGAGGTCAGCAGTGCCCCATCACCACCATAAACAGTGTTGATGCTGCACTGCTTTCCCACCCTGAGCCGCCAGATGGTGGACCAGAATCTCCTCGAAGCTGTCCGGAAGTCGTTCTCCATGGCCTCGCCAAACTCCTCCCATACCCGAGTTTTTGCCTCAG
>JAOYFF010000063.1:16451485-16464540 GCA_025773925.1 Cryptomyrus ogoouensis
TAAAATGCAACACAACAACCAATGAAGGCATCCTGTGGAATGTCACTCTTGCCTGTCTTCAAAACTTGAGAGCCCTGTACTGTATATTATGTATAGACATATTCTGAAGAAATTCAGACTGTCTTAATTTATATCCCCCTTGAAATATTTTCCAATTTGACCACTGCATGTATTACTCACCTCCACCTAATTATAAATACTTGTCCCCTTCTATTAGGAATACAATTACTCAATATTTTCATATTTATTCACAAAAGTTCTTATGTTTGATGTCGAGTTCCGTCAAAACGGTTGAAATAGAACTCACCCACTGTTTAACTGGAACACCTCTCACGTGTAACTTTCAGTAGACTCAAGTAGCTTTTTTTCCCCCTCATAAAAGGATGATACCAAGACTATATTGGCATTTATACATAAAATTATGACATATCTGCGTAGCACTGAATTGTGCTGAAAACAAAAACATACAGCATATGTGGCTAACTCATGTACATAAAATGCAACTATCCTAAAATCAAAGGGATCGAAAAACATTCAGAAATGGATAGGGTTGAAAGGAGTAAGGGACTTGTTAACCAAATGATTATGTTTTCAACATTTAATGCGATTTTATTCACCTAAAGATTATGCTTCATCCATCACAAGGACATTTGGGTCAAGGGGTGCAGCTGAACTGACCGGACTACAAAAACATCGGTCAAGTTTCTGGGCCCGGTTTCTAAAAACCTTCTTAGCGCTACGTCGTTCGTAAGTTCTATCTTTTAACATATCAGGCCCTGCTTATTAAAGCAGCAGTAGCCTTACGGTGCTATTTTGCTCGTGGTTTTCCTGCGTTGACTGGGTTATCTAGGGACAATGCTGCCCCTTTGGTTAGCCTGATAACCGCAAACCACTCATTGGTACACCTGAAAAATCTCCAGGCTCACAGAGGGACCGTCTAACCGCCGTATTACGGTGGACCTGCTGGACACAACGACGTACAAAGCGGGAAAATGACAGACTAAATAAAAAAAAGTCTATAATTATCCGGTTTCGGTAGTCCTCGTTCGATAGGCCCTCCCGCTGGTAAACACAGTGGAGTCTACTCGTACCTGCAGCTGCTCCGTGAAGCTATGTCGTTATCTTACAGGGGGGTTATGGATACTTTTACGTGCTGCTGTTGGCGATAAAGGGGCGAAAACTCCCATTACCGCTGCTTGCTTGTGGTACCCCGGCGGGACAAAAGGTCATGGCGCTCACTCAAGCCATACGCCGGATAGTCTCTTTCAAACCCGTGCTGGCTGTTCGGCTAACGGACTCCGTGCAGGACCGTGGGTCGCTCAGCGTCCCCGAGCACGAAGGGGAAGAACCCCGCAGACTACCGCAAACTCACCTCGAGTCCCCCCCCCCCACCACCAAAACAGCCGGCTAGCGTTTCGAAGCTGCTCTCGGCTTTCCATTGTTAAGCCCTATGCAGATACTTACCTTTAGGGAGTGCGCTCCCGGCGTGGCTGGGCTGCTGTCGCAGGCTCTGGAGGGCAGAAGCGCAGCCATATTGGCAGCGACGCGCCCATCAAAGACGCGGACCGATTGTCAGGGCTCTCTCTGAACCGCACTTGCCACAAATCCTGGTCAACCACTCGCTACCACTGCGCCGTGTAGGCCAAAACTGCTCTTATTTATTATTATAATAAGTGTTTCCCGCGTTGAAATAATTTATTATTAATAAATAATAAATGAGTGGGAATGCGCATGCGTGCTGGGGTGTACACGTGGGCGCGCTTTGAAGAAGCTCAGAAGCTTCCACTCTTTTCCGCTTTGTCTCCGTGCGCTGTATTGGTTATGCATGAGGACGCATTTCTTGAAAATGGATAAAATGTTTTTAAGACAGAATGAAGATACGGTGTCAATTTACATCATTTAGCATGTTAGTGTATTTAAAAAGTTTGTTTAGCATTGTTTCTATGGTAGTCAAAATAGAACATACTGTCATTTTTGTCTTATCAGTAAAAGGAGAACCCTAGTCACACACACTGGTGGTCTACAAAGATTATTCTGGAACAAATGCCAGCTGAGCTGACTGATGCAAAAGTAGATTACATGGTGGTATTAACAAAATATGCACATAGTGTTTTGGTATATGTTGAAAAAAAATTATAACATTTATTTGGTAATATTACAGCTTATATTGTTATTTTACTTAACATTCAACACTGTTTCATTTTGGGGTATTTTTCCCAGTACCTTTCTACACAGTAAGAAACTCATATTGGTGCAAACATCACAATTTTCAGAAATGGAGTTATTCCTAATGTAGAATTAGACATTAAGGTCATATGGTTAATAGTTATTTTTTGCAATGTTTGACATTTGTTTTTTTTTTGTTTTTTGGTAAATGCATTTAAATGCATATTCTTTATAAACACATAGAAACATTACAAACCATTTATGTAAGATGACAATAGAGAAAAAAACAAAGAATATTTCATGACCCTGAGTAAACAAAAGACCTTATTTGAACCCCCCGCCCATACTCTCACCAACATTAGAACTTGAATCAATGATAACAGCCAAATTTAACCTTTCTAAGCCTCACTGATAAACAATCTAATCAACACTACCCATTATAAGGACAGTTTTACAAAAACAAGTTTCCAACAATCTGCAATAAGAGTTTTGCTCGACAGGTAATTCTCAGACTGACAGGTCTTGCCCCCAGTACACTGGCACTCCTGACAGCAGCTGTCCCTGTCAATTACTGTTCTCCTGGCTGTGGCCCAAAGCTGCTCTATTCAGTTTTTAATGTTAGGTTATGCAATTTGCACTTCCACAAACGACAACAAGCACTGTTTACCAAAGTCTCATAGTTCAAGTGACCAGCCTGTGTCTTTGTTGACAAGCATAACCCTAAATTATGAATAATGTTCATTCACCATGAATATTGATGTTAGAAGGCACTCTGTTGTGTTCATCCTCCAAAATACTGATGACACACTGATTTCTGCATTGTATCATTCAAAGAATAAAAACTTGACAAGATCAGTGATGGCAGTGGAAGTGACATTCTGATAGGAAATAAGGTCTTTGCAACCATACCATTGATAACCTGATTTAATCTTCAGCTAACAGAGAGATTGTCAAGTCAGATGGTTTATATGGCAGAAGAACCAAACTCTGGCAACAATCACCTGTTGAAATTCTTTGCCAGAAAGTCTCATTTAAGAAAATATATGCAATGCAAAAGGTCCTTCTCAACTCATTTCTAAAGAGGCGTTTTTGCCCTTTTAAATGTCTGCTGCTGGTGAACGTAGTGCACAGCTGTGTTTAGTTTACTTGCACATTGGTAATTTCACAGTATTGCTGATTTGGTAGGTGTGAACATCCACAGACGGGCCTTCAAAAAAGGATTTCAAGTATTATTTTAAGAATGCCAATCAGAATAGTCCAGAGGATTGACTCCTCCTCCTGGAAGCCATCCTCTGGGACATGAATGTTCTTCTCCTGTTTGTTCACCTCTTCTGAGAAATAAGAGCCTTTGTGAAATGGGTCCTCTGGGACAACCTGGTCATAAAAGACCTTCATTTCAAACTCACTCTCCTGGTGCGACGGATGCCCATAAATACCAATGCCAACTGGCCGTGCAAAGTCCATGGGCACCACGACCATGTCTGGGCCACAGGTGGTTGACTGCAGTTTGTATGTGTCGAAGCTGGGCCGCAGTGTCTTATCAGACACGTAGATGTCAGCATCCCCCTTAAGGCTCCGGAGGCGCAGGACAATTCGGCCATCGTGGTTAAGCCGGAGGTAGCTGTAGTTCCCAGAGCCAATGTGCCCTTGCACCACGTGGAGCAGGACCCAGTCATCAGGAGTGCTGTCATCCTCAGTCGTATGAAGGAAGCCACTCGTCAGGGACAGCCAGAGCAGCACAGGCCAGCAGCAGGACCACTTCATGGCTCAAAAGGGCTGCCACCCACTTAAAGACTAAAACGAAAGTACCACGCACTCAAGTCACGTCAAGTCAGAGGTGTAACACAATGAAATGGAAAATATGTTTGACCTTATTGGGTAGAACAAGCAGAGAGTAACACAAAACTGATCGCGTGCAGTAAATCTCGCCTTAAAACCCTCAACAGCTGACAAGTATCCAGACATTAAAAACCACAACCTGGCAAACGATACGATAATACGAACGACAATGCTTTAAACCTCTACACTTCAAACACAGCATCAGTGCTGTTTAACAAATAGTTGACTAACGAAAACTACAGAACCACGTTTCTATAAAATTTTAATCACTGGAGCGAATTCGTTAATAGATATTTAATATATATTTTCTGCTAAATACACGCACCAACTACATTCATATCACGACGACAGAACACTGCCGAAAATGATCACGTAGCACATACCGCATAACACTTAAAAGTATCCAGATGCCAGTCAATCCTGTCACAAGAATCGAATTCATACCTAAGGAGTATGTAATAATTCATGCTGCGTATGCGTTTTGTGTCTTGCTTGATTTATTTAGATACGTGCACCAACAATAGTACCAGCAACAAGTTACCTAATTCAACTCGAGTAGAAATGAACATATGGCAGTGACACTGAGCCCAAACATTAGGACTTAAAACGTTTACATTAGCTTGGAGCTGTATAATAATACAAGCGAACGTTTCGTCAGCTCAGCAGAAACAGTATAGCTAGCTCTGGCTAATATGAGAGAAAATTAACTGGGGCATTTGTCATAACTAGACAGCTATTTTATTTAATATGCTTAAGCATGGAAAGTTTTTCTTTTGGGTTACTTAAGACAGTGATTTACGAGTCAATCAAAACAAATACGAACGATTTCTACCTAAAGCTACCTAATAAAACATAGTAGATCCGCAAGTTAACATTTCTATTTTAAAAGTAAATCGTCTGATTCAAGCCTAAATATATTTCACTGCAGGTATATAAAATTAATTGTCCGGACTGTGATGGGTAGATAGCGCCTGGTATTAACAAAGTACTAACCTTAGCGTTAGCATTAGCCGTCACGCCTATGGATCAGTCTGACACCCATTTGACCGCCATTTTCCATGGTGCAAAGCGAGGCCAGATAACGAGATTTCACTATAAACTCGCGAGAAAAATGCAGCGCCAATAGGAAGCAAATGGGTGGAACACTTTTGCTGAATATACATTAAAATTACATATACTAGAAATGGAGACGTTGATAATGCATGTTCATATTTTTTTCTAATATTCCAGTAGGCCTATAGCGATACGCAGTCGCCTTTTTTTCAAATATCACTCGGGTCATGTTTTGGCGCGCTAGTGAAATCGTATATCTGCTTCCGGTGTAAATAGCCATGCGCCGGTTCTTCAATGAACCCGCTTCCGCTTCCTTTACGCCCCCGGTTCACTTTCAGAGGCAGTTGGTTGTGTTCTGGAGTACACGTGCTCGACTTTTTCCTCTTTATTTACAGTGCTTTTACTTACTAGTGGCACGTTTTTTTAACTAAGTGCAATTTTAGACTAAATCTTAAGCCTTTGGAGTGAGTTAGTTTGGGCGGCTTTACGTTTAAGCAACGTAATTGCAGCACCTTCTGTTCTGGAAGAGGTCCCGCTTGCCGCCGCTTTTTAAGATACAAAGCTGCTGTCTGTGTTAATTTAACTTCGTGGTGCCTCCATATCGACCGTGCCATCAGAAAGCTGAACGTTACGGGGTGACAGGAGTGCGATGACTGAAAACGACCTTGGAGGAAGCAGCTGAACTCAGTGATATACATTTTGTGTGTGATTACTTTGACTCCGGCCAGCGATTGCACTCCCCGAGACCGGCGGTCTGATTCCAGCTCCATCATGGGGGCTTATCTGTCCCAACCAAACACGGTTAAATCCACCGCCGATGGCGGTAACAAAAGCATGAGCTACGGCTTCGCGGCCATGCAAGGCTGGCGAGTGTCCATGGAGGTAAGCATTAACTGTAATTTTCTCCAAATGATCCGAAAAGATATCACACTGGGTATAGAGTTTAGCTGAAATAATAAGTTTCGATTTAGTATTAAGACTTTTATGCAAAACGAGTGTTTGGTTATACTACTGAAGTGTGTGTCTGGATTGTGCTTTATGTTAATCTTGTTTTAAACAGTCAAAAGTTTAGTGTGAAACTTACCCGACAACTTAAGTAGTTCTGTCAGGTTTTTCGGTAGAGGAGCCACAGGACCTGTTAAACCTCAGGGCTTTATATCATTTTTCAGAGTCATACATTTGCTAAAGATTGAGTGATTAGCCTGGTCTGTAGCGTTGTGATGAAAATAGGCTTTAGCGTTTCTTTTCCCTCCGCCATTCTGCTAAGTTGGTTTGTTTCCAGGACGCCCATAACTGCATCCCAGACCTCGATGAGGAAACTGCCATGTTTGCGGTTTATGATGGACATGGAGGTATGTGGATCATAGTGCTGTTATTTATTACAAAATATGACTCCAGTAAACTGACAGAACTGTGTATATGATTATTCTGCAAAAGTGACCTGTGGTCATTAATACTGGATACACTGAATAGATAAGATGAAGACTGCTTTTTGTATGCCTGGGTTTTTTTTGTTTGCAGTTAATGAGGCGGCTGTGAAGTCAGACTTGTTTAAATGAAAAGAAACTCATGTCAAGGCAACAATTCATGTTTTTGAAGGTGAAGAGGTTGCTCTTTACTGCTCAAAATACCTGCCCGACATCATAAAGGACCAGAAGACGTACAAAGATGGCAAGCTGCAGAAGGTGGGTTAGACGTAGTCATGTGACCTGGGTGTGTGGCTGTCGTGGTGAACGTCCCGAGGCTAACGCTGCGTTCCATTTCCCTTGGAGGTCAGAACTCAGACCTCGGAATGAAATCACACCCAAGTTAACGACATTTCATTACAGCAAGCCGGAAAGCCATTTAGCAATACCAGGGACCTGTTTCAAAATAACTAGTATGATTTAATTTAACCCGGTTTAAATGGCCTTTATTTTCGTTGACTTATATTTAACCCAGACTACCTTAAATCCGACAAGCTGCCTGGCTGAGCAAGTTATCCTGCTAGACGTAAGTGCTAATAAACAGTATAAAACTACAGCTTTAACTTCTATTGATAAAGGGTGCAGCCATCTTGAATTCTGAGGTTGGGGTTGTGTCAATTCCTCGGAGTTCATGAGTTGGAATTCAGACTTAAGGGGGCATTCCAGTTGCAGTTTCTGACTAGGAACTTGGAATTTTCGAGTTCAAATGGAACACAGTATAATGGCCGTAGCACTTAGTTTCCTGTAGTTTGCCTTAAATGGGCTTAATGCATCACCTGTCATGTTTCATACATCCTCCTTTTAGCAGCAGGCTTGGGATGCTTTTGGATAAAGTGCTAATGTGGGATGAAGGAGCAGTGCCCAGATTCGCCAGGACTTACCTAGTCAGAATGGCTCTGCAGGTGCAAGCGGTTAAACTCTAATGGGTGCCCACTCTCAACATAGAGGGCAGCAATACAACAGGGAGTGAGGTCAGTATCTCATAGCAGGTGTTTGTGATTTAGGCCCTGGAAGATGCCTTCCTGGCCATTGACAACAAGATCACCACAGAGGAAGTGATTAAGGAGCTATCCCAGATCGCGGGTCGACCCCAGGAGGACACGGCCAAGGACAGGGTGGCTGAAGAAGATGATGGTAATCACACACAGAGAATGCTCCTCTAAAGGGCTGGGGCCGGTTGCATAAAACACCTTGAGTTAAGATATTCCTTAAAGTCAGAATTAATGTTTCCTTAAAATGTTCACTTAAATACTTACGTTTTTCCCCTTGTCTTGGTCTTGTACTTAAGGAATCCCTTAAAGTTCCCATAACGGTTACACAAAAGACCTTAACAACCAAAAGGAAAAACACTTAAGGTATCTCTGTATTTTAAGTGCAACACCACCAAGTTTATGGTGATAAATGATGAAAATGAATGGATCCTGAGAAGTGTTCTGTGATAGAGCAGTGGATACGATTAATGATGAGCAATTTATTTTGCCTGACAGTGAATTTATGATTTTACTTGTACAACCCGTGACATGTGTAATTTTATCAAATCTGGCTAGCATAATCGATCTTTTGGTTTCACAGAATAAGAAAAAGATGCAATGTTATCCTACTAATAAGCGCTGGCAAGTTTCACCCTGTGCACCAGCAATGTTAAGCAGAAGTACTTCAGTTATCGATCGAATTCTCCAATCTAGAAATCTGGAGACGTGCAAAAATGTAATTAATGTAACTGAGATACAACAATTCCATCTGCTCAATTTTTCCTCCACTTGTTCTTTTCCCAGTACTTCAAAGTTGACACCAGTGTTTGTCAATCATTTGGCAAAGTTTATGCCCTGCTTGGTAGTTTTAAGTCAAGGAAAAAGTACCTACTTGCAGTGAACACAATACACCAGTGGGAACAATCCACATTTTCATAAGAATGTTGCAGCGGGGATGAAATCTGGCTTTATTTTATTTATATTTATCAGACGAATACTATTTCATTAAACGATGATGGGTATCATCAGCAGGCGTGAGTGCAAGCAAACAATCTCCATAGAAACTAGTAGAACTAGGACTGCAGGCCCTTTTTTAATTGACCTTGAATAAAAGTAATGCTTGATTAACACTTATTTGGATTCATGGTGCAGATGTCATGGCTGTAAGGCATCCTGTTTACTCCCCTCTCACCCCAGTGGACAATGAGGAGGCTGCCCTCTTGCACGAGGAGGCAACCATGACCATCGAGGAGCTGCTGGTGCGTTATGGCCAGAACCTGAACTCCGTGAGGTACGGGAAGAAGGCTTGCCCAGGTGGCAAGAAGGAGGCAGGGGATGGTGAGAGGCCCTCCCCTGAGAAGGGTGTGAACGGCGAGGCTGAGTCTGAAAGCTCAGGAGTGGTGGCGGTGGACGGCAGCAGCGGCGTCAAGGATAGGCCCGAGAGTACAGATGGGAGCAGCGGGTCCTCCAAGATGCGTGCCTGCCGGAGAGGCACAACTGGGGAGGCCCCAGGGGAGAAGGGCTCCAAGGTGGAGGGTGAGCCTGGGCCTTCCTGCTCATCTTCCAGCACCCAGGTCCAGTCAGGGACCAAGTCAAAGTTCTTTGAGGATAGTGATGAGTCTGAGGAGGCAGAGGATGAGTCTGAAGACGGGGGCAGTGAGGAGGAGGTGAGGACAGGGTCCTGTGCAGGGGGGTGTAATGTACAGAAAAGCTAACAAATCAAACTGCGTCTCACACACACCCCTGTCACCATGACACAAAGACGAGCTTGGAGTGAATCCTTTCAGGATTGCAGCGAGGATGATGAAGGGGAATACAGCAGTGAAGGAGATGAGGAAGGTGACACGGAGGAGCTTGATGAGGAAGAGATGTGTCTGCCTGGCATGGATGGGAAAGAAGAGGTGATTGTTTGATATTTTGGAGACCTCTGTGTCTGGCTCTGATGTCAGTCTGGAATCTGGGTGCTTTCCTTCTCTGGCCAAAGGAATTGGGGAAGTCCTCTGATCCCAGAGGCTTGGAAAGGCCCTTTCCCGTGTTCCAATCCTTGTAAACTAAATGGATCCCTGTTCTTTCAGCCGGGCTCTGACAGTGGCACTACTGCAGTGGTGGCCCTGATCCGGGGAAAGCAGCTGATCGTGGCCAACGCAGGTGACTCACGCTGCGTGCTCTCTGAGAAGGGCAAGGCCGTGGACATGTCCTACGACCACAAGCCTGAGGATGAGCTGGAGCTGGCTCGCATCAAGAACGCTGGCGGGAAGGTCACCATGGATGGCCGTGTCAACGGGGGGCTGAACCTCTCCAGGGCCATAGGTAACATTACAGTGTGGGATTTAGCCATACACCCAGGGTACTAGGGTATCGTTTTTTTCATCCACATAAGTTCTAGAAAGTGCTAGAATTACCCCCAATATCCACAGCAGTGGGTGAAAAATTGTATCCACTTACAACTCCAAGTTCATTAACCTCCCAAAATATATATGGACATAATTCAAGATAGATGCCATTATGGGTTATGTATTTATTTCATACGGACTCTTTGGCAACCTGTGGTTTCTAGGGGATCACTTTTACAAAAGGAACAAGACTCTTTCCCCAGAAGACCAAATGATCTCCGCCAAGCCCGACGTCAAAGTACTCGCACTCAACGAAGAACATGATTTCATGGTCATCGCGTGCGACGGAATCTGGTATGTGCTCCATTGTCCATATGGTTTTATAAAGAAGACTGCATTGAGTGTCAGGGATAGGCCCAGTGCTTTTTCAAGCCTGGGCCATCAGCTGCTCTCTCTCCCGTAAGTCATGTGACCATTGCCCTTAGGAACGTGATGAGCAGCCAAGAAGTGGTGAACTTTGTCAGTGAGAGGATAAAACCCAGTGAGAATGGCAAGGTCAGGGCATTGTCATCTATTGTGGAAGAGGTAAGGCAACGCCATCTTATATTCATATAGATAATGGGGTAAATGATTGTTTTTGGGAATTTGTGGGTAGGATTGTGTGCTGTCAATCAACTGTATTCAGTGTTTCCCCTAGGTTTACAGCCTTGGGGGGGGGGGGGGGCAGATGGCCAAGGCCAGATGGCCACCGACGGGATTCATGTTTTTCCTGTTTCTTTTAATGACAGCAGTCAGTATAACAACTGAACTAAACATCAAAACATTTCTTTTTATGACAATTATCCACGAAGTGTGCAGCTTTTGTTACTGCAATGTATCTTTCTGAGCTTCTGGAAGAACAATTCTAGATATGGGAATCTGGCCCATTTTTTGAGATCCGCATACAGGTTGCAAGATGGTCTCCTTGCAGCATATTGCGGATGTTTGTCTTGATCTGCAAATACATTTAAAAAAAAAAAAACGCAGATATATTTGTCTGCTTTTCAGATGGTTGACGCAACATATTTTCCGACGCGCGCGCGCTCTATCCGCTGGTGGGAGTATAATCACCTGTGTGTGCGCGCACGTGTCTATGCGCGCGCATCTGGCAGGACTCCGCCATGCGCGATACAGGGAGCAGAGGAGTATTGTAAACATGCGACCGTCTAGAGACAAAAATGACAAGCTGTTGTGTAGATAAGATAACATATAGGCTATTTATATAACATAAGGCTATTTAGTTTATTTAATAAAAGGACAATGTATAGCCCTGTTCTATAGTAAAGGCAACCTTAAATGACTTCTGTTGTGATCTGGCGCTATATAGAAAATAACTTGACCTTCAAGGGGGGGGGGCACCCCCCTAATATAATGGTAGGGGAAACACTGGTATTAAACCAATAGTGATTGGGATATTCAGTGAATCTGTTGAATGGTGCCTTGACTTTTTAAAGCTTCATTTTCTATGTGTGGCACCTTCTGACCACCGATTCGTTGGGACCACGGGGTGTGTATACTGACCCCTGTATGACCCCCATCCCCGCAGCTGTTGGACCAATGCCTGGCGCCGGACACGTCAGGGGATGGCACGGGCTGTGACAACATGACCTGCATTGTGGTGACATTCAGGGCACATGAGGCCAGTGGCTTGGTTGAGCAGAGCCGGAAGCGCAAGCCGGAGGACGATGGCCCAGAGAAAAACGGTGCTGAAAACAAAAAGGCAAAGCAGGAATAGTGGCTGGCCTGGTCCCTCCAACAAACAATTATATGTGCACTTACTCCCTACTGGAAACCAGATTCGGCACAAGACTGTTCTCTGGTGAGCGGAGGTGCAGTCATGCTTTGTGTAAATGTAAATCTCCCATCCCCCCCCTTCCCCCAATCCATTCAAGAGCAGTTTTGGATGTATGAGCCTGTAACTTTAAGCTCCCTTTTGACCGGACTGAAGTAGTGTATATGAGCCCTGAGTGTGTTTTGCAACCATCCATGCCTGTACTCTGTACATAATTTTTTCATACTTGTCAACTGAGGAAATTTTTTTCCCCTTGAGTTGTAATGTGACATTTGGTGCTTTTTTTCCCTTTTAACACCAACATGTTGCCACTTTCAAATACACTTTTTTTTTTTTTTAATTTGAGGTCCCGTCTTTCTTTTCCCTTCCTCCCCTGTTCTTTCTCATCATGAAAATTCCAGAAAAAGCCATCTCTGTTCTTGACTCAAATCCAGAATTGAGACTCGTCTTCCCCTTTAGGGTTAGTTTTCCAGCACGCATTCAAAGATGAGGGGAAGAGGACTGTCCCTTGAATGCAGGAGGGAGGAGATCTATGATGTTCCTGAGGTTTCTCTTGCATCTGAGGAACAGGAGGGTTGATCTCACTGGCTTGTTTTTGGTTCCTCCTCGTTGAAAGGACTGTCCACCGTCTTTGTTTCTGTCATCTTGGAGGCAGTGTTGCCTTCAGCCTGAATATATTTGTTCTGTCTAGAGCTTAATGGGATGTAGTTTTAATCATAAGACACCTGCCTATGTCCTCTAGTTTGAAGACCTGCACCGTTCAATAGGTAGGTTTATATACAAGGTATTTTTTTGAATATATATTTTGGTACTTTTTTCAAGGTGTCACTGTTGGTTGAGCAGAATCTAAATGAAGATTGTTCAGAAAGAGATGCCATTTTTCCTGAACCAATAAACATGGATATAAACAGTCTCATGTTTATTTTGAGATTTGTTTGTGAGGCTGTGGCCAAATTATGTATGTAATCATTATAGGTACACCAAAATGGCATATACACCTCAAAATTGTTGGTGGGTGGGGGGGGGGACATCTCAACCATGAGAGATCCTTGATATTATCCAAGTAGACAGTTACTATGTATATACACAAAAATGGGTCAGAGTTTAATGTGCAATTTGGGTTTGGCCTCTTTTTCCACAGGAGTGTATATACACACGTGGACAAAATTGTTGGTACCCATCGGTCAATGAAAGAAAAACTCACAATGGTCACAAAATAACTTTAATCTGACAAAAGTAACCATAAATAGAAATTCTATTAAATTTAACCAATGAAAGTCAGACATTGCTTTTCAACCATGCTTCAACAGAATTATTTTAAAAAATAAACTCATGGAACAGGCCTGGACAAAAATGATGGTACCCCTAACTTAATATTTTGTTGCACAACCTTTTG
>JAOYFF010000063.1:16464640-16487539 GCA_025773925.1 Cryptomyrus ogoouensis
ACAAGATTGTAGACACCTGTGATGCTAATTAGTGGACACACCTTGAATTAACATGTCCCTTTGGTCACATTATTTTCTTTTCTAGGGGTACCATAATTTTTGTCCAGGCCTGTTTCATGAGTTTATTTTTTTAATAATTCTGTTGAAGCATGGTTGAACAGCAATGTCTGACTTTCATTGGTTAAATTTCATAGAATTTTTATGTATTATTACTTTTGTCAGATTAAACTTATTTCTGTGACCATTGTGAGTTTTTCTTTCATTGACCGAAGGGTACCAACAATTTTGTCCACATGTGTAAAACAGCATATTGGTACACTTTGTATTTCAAATATTCTCAATTACAGATGCCTTTGTTGTATCTAAGTATCTTCAATTCAATAAAGCTCTAAATGATGATGTTTGGTTCTAGTTCCGGCTTGGGTGCAATGTACTACTGTGGCTGTCCACAGAAAGTATTACTGCCACAAGCTGAGGAGTGCAGAAGGCGTTTTGGATGTGGTGTTACCACAATGGAGGATGTGTGAACATGCCCTTCCAGGCTAAGAAATCCACCATCTGAAATACCAGGTTGTTGACATTTGGTCCTTGAACAATAGCCACATTAAACTGTTTATTATCACAAATGAATTGTTTTGTTGCTAAGCATTAGATTTACGGTTTTAACACTAACATACAGGCATTTCACCTTATTTAATTAAGTCTCATTCCCAAAACTTCAGGGTTACGCTTCACTTTACAGTCTGACACAGCACAGTAACTAAGGCAATATAAGTGAGGCCACATAAGTAAATAAAGTGATATGTGTGCAGATATATTTGTGACTTTTTTCACGTCACATTTTGTCAGAAACAACATGGATACAGTCATTTAATAGGGGAGTTTCATTGTTAGTGAGGTTTATGTGTAAAAACAGTCCATTTTCCCACCACCTGACTGATACATAGAGTCACCTATGACTGACTGACTACATTTGATTTGTGGAAAAAAAAATCGCAAATAAGCCTGATAAATATAAGCCTAGTTTGATCCTTCTGGGTCACTATTTTGGGGTGTTTTGGCCACTGGTCTGTGATGTAGCCCATATATTGCCATGACATGTGGCCACAGAAGTAAATAAAGTAATATTAGTAAGGTTTATGTGTAAAAACAATGCTTTTCCCCACCACCTGCCTGATACACACTGACCTATGACTGACTGACCACATTCGATTTGTGAAAAAAAAAATCACAAATCACTGGTCAATATAAGCCTAGTTTGGTCCTTCTGAGTCGCTTTTTAGTTGTTTTGCTTATATCTCCTGCAACTCCAATTAGCCATAGAGCTCAATTAAGTGAAATGTGCAAAAATAAATGAACAACTGTGCTAAAATATAGTGTTTGTCTAACACAAATTCATTTTTAATATGATCGACAGTGTAAGTTTTCACAAATCAGACTGGTCAGAATGAGCCTGGTTGGACCTGTTTATATGGTGAAGCTTTTTATTGGCGTTTGAAAATAATACAAAGTGTAATATGGGCAGATACCGGGGTGGGTGACGTCATCCGAATTCACAAATCACGAGTAATAAAATGCCACTCTGTTTACTAGCGCACCTCAATGCACTGTGGAGATGAATTAAACGGAATCCCGAATCGCTAACTGCAAACTATCTTTACCGCGGTAGATGACAGCGGAATAAGCACCTGACTGACTACCTGCGTGTCTGCTACTCTCGGTATCGAGACTTTACGATCATCTTCCACCGGTGTGGGGATTATAGTGAATTAGTCATGCATATCAATTAAAGACACAGTACCTGTTTAGAACAAACTGCCACTATGAAATATTACCCCCAGGGCACGCACTAATATAGCCGTGGGGCAGCTCGATGGCAACCTACAATACGTTTTGTGAAAGGACAGTGTCAAATCAACCTGTTATTAACGGTACACTTTTCATGCACTATTCTTCCTGGAACTAGTTGTAGGAATAATATAAGGGAAAAATGGAGATTCGCTATGTTCTATAATGAATCACACACAACAGAGGGTGCCTCGAATTTTTGCAGGTTATTCCGCAGCGTTGGGAGTCGTTTCTTCGCCCCTGCCTAGTGTCTGGAGATTGCATAGGTATGCTCCCGTAATACAAATATAGCTATACCAATGCTAATATCCCTCTCTAATTTTCCCATAGTGTATAATCGTGGGTCCCCTGTGATGGACTGGCATTCCGGCCAGGGTGTACCACAGTTAGAAGATGTACTGAGGATACCGTCCGGTCTCCATGGCAACCGCACTCGGCGGCAGCGAGCAAGATTTATACAAAGCACGCGCAGCCAACAGTCTAAAACTGCACACTCACCATTAGGATAAAGCCTCTTCACGGCGATCCACGTGTTGGTCAAAGCTGATTTGCTGCCAGAAGCAGCATTTGTCATACTGAAATCCTTTCTAATTCCGTTCTTCTCTACCACAACAGTGGACGGAAACGTTCCTGGTCGCCGGAAGTCGTGCTCACGTGTTCTATACTTTCCTTATTAGGAGACTACTTCCGGTTTGGCGCCAGCGTATTAACTTTCGAATATGAATTAGTGCGAATAGGCGCGCCAGACGATCTACTTCATCTTGATTTGTGTATACGAATCTTGATCTCGCATAAACAATGTTTTCTATCTAGCTATTTAGTTAAAACTGTGCAATGCAAGAGAATGCAGAATTCCTTAATATAAGCTTTTTGGCTTTATCGGTACCTACTGGATTAACCGGGAAGAGTATCAGTTAGCTGGCGGCAGAGAGATCGGATTTGGAAAATTGCAAAGAACAAGCTAAAGAAAGGTTCGGTTCGTGTGATCCATCGTCTCAGGCTTGCTCACTGGGGGCTTTGGGAAGGGATGATGTAGATTGAGACAATGTAATGTCGTGAAAAAGCGCTATACAGAAACATTTGAATTTAATTTAAAGAACTGCATTTTACTCTATTACTGCGATCGTCTAACCAGTTTTCTTTTTCAGTTGAGATGATCGCTGGGAACAACCAGAGCCAGATCAGCGCTTTTTTCTCCGGCGGCGCCACGGTATGCATGTATGCGTAGTAAGACTTAAAGTAACATCTATGAGTCGGTTTGATTGCCTTGTGATCTCTGTGGTGCTTCACCAAATATATGATTGACAAACTCAAGAAAAAGACCTTGGAATGAATCGTACTCATTGTGTTAAGTGTTTTTTATTGCTTTGGAAATGTGGTTATAACATTCATGTAGTGTTTATTCTAATAGTAATAATTATTATTAGTAGCGGTTGGTAGTGTCATTGTGAGTTAAAAATGAGTAATTTATTTGATAGGGTGTACCATCTGCCTTGAAGAATAAATGTACTGCTGAGAGGATGCAGTCCCGCGTCAATCCCACGAAACTCCATGTGCAGAAGGAGAGTGATCCAGAGGGGGAAAACTTGCCCCCCTCTCCATACCCCTCGTGTATTCCAGAGACCCCAGACAGCCAGATTCGCACCTCTCTTCCTGTTCCAGGCCACACAAGCAAAGCCCAGGTGCCCGTCCCATGCAGCCTAAGGTCACAGGCTTTAGGTCTGCAGAAGCCTCTTACAGCCAGAAGGTTTCTGCTGTCACCCAGAGGGTGGAGGACACCCTTAGGCCCTGCTTCGCTGGGCAGTCACAATGGTGGGGTGGTGAGCATGAGGAGACTGCTGAGTGACTTTGGGGGGGTGCAGAAGAATGTGCAAAGCAGGCCTCTGAGCGCTGGGGGTACCCCTGTGCTTAGGGTAGACAGCGCCGTTGGAGTCCCTCTGAAGGCTGTCAGAATGTCTGCTACAGCGCCAGTGAAGCGCAAGTCCAGTGAGGATGAGTGGGATGCAGAGCAAAAACACAAGCAGGTCCCTTGTCAGAACAGGACAGGGGGTACCCCTGAGCCTGTTCACACACCCAGGAAGGGGGTGCTGCCTCTACAACCCATTCAGACCAACAGGGAAGATCATGTGTTTTCCCTGCTGGACCAGCAGCTTGGTTCAAAAAGCCACAGTGGTGCCCCCGATGGAGGGGAGGGTGTCCCCAGGGGCAGTGAAGGGGACCACCTGCACATGCCGATTAGCGGAGGGAGTTTGGGGGATACTTGCCCATCAAGCAACAGAGATATGGCAGCCAGCGAAGATGCACTAACATGCTTAGAGGATCTTCTGCAAGATGACAGCTTCTGGTCAGATGACAAGATGGAAGCAGATCAGCGTGATGCAAAGTAGGTTTGGTGTTGTTGTATCGCCTGAGTCATCACATTATTAAATGTGGCGCATGTATGGTGACTTACTGCCCTTTGGACAGCTAATCAAATCAGATCACTTTGTCACATCACTTGACACTTGGTAAATGGACATTAGTGAAAAACTTGTGTGCAAAGTCCCACAACAGCAACAGAGTTGTGCAAATATGAAGTATACAAAAAATTGTAATATACAGCATGGTCCTGATAAATAGGGTGCAAATACATACAATGAATTACTTCATAATTGTGTGGAGGGTGGATATGGATGACCATTTTAAGGGGCTTGTGGACCAGAGTTCAGCAATTCCTGACTCTGTCCCAGAGCCAACTGGGTCGGTCCTTCATATTGCAGTACTATCTGCCCGATGTGTGAGCAGTTTGTTTTTTGTCTCATGGAAAGCAAAATCGAGTAGGTGAAAAGAGAATTATTCCACAGGGATTAAAGAAGCACCACTATTCTATTTTGGTGTCTGGGTTCCTTGTTGATTTTTCTCAGCTTTCCTCAGGCACCACCTGGTATGTGTATCCTGGTGGGAGGGAGGCTTACCTCCAGTGATTTTCCCCAAGCACTGCACTACTTTCTGCAAAGCTTCGCAGCTGTAGGTGGTGCTGTTCCTGTACTGGGTGGTGATGCATCCAGTTAGGATGCTTTTGATAACACAGTTATGGAGTGTCCTGAGCATGCCAGGGACTCGTGCTAAACCTTTTTAGCCATTGGACATAACAGAGCCGGTGTGCTACCTTCACTGTTTTGCTGGTGTGGGTTGCCCTCACTGATCAACCTGCTTCGTGTTCTTCCAGCAAACTGAGAGCCATTCCAGATGATGTCATCTTGTCTACCGGGCTGAACAACAGGTACTGGGTTCTGGATGTGCAGGAAGTTGTCAGTCACAAAGGTGACTTGGAGAAGCATCTGAAGATCACAGCTTCAAAGATCATGTACCCCACGGAGAGCTGTGTGCTGAAGGAAGGATGGTAATGTGCTACAATGTGACAGCTGCCGCGCTTGCTGGTTTAGCTGTGTCCTGTTTAACCTTAATGACTTGTGTCCAGAAAGTCATGGGTTCAGTGCTGTCTGCTCCTCCTCACTGACCCCCAGCTTTCTTCAGTTGTAGGTTACTTTGGACAAAGGTGTTTGTTAAATAGCAGTACCTGTGGAATAGATGACACTTGGTTTGACCCCTCAGGGAATCCACGCCTGTTGCCATAGGAGACATTGTTCATCTGGAGGGGGAGAGTGACCGTGGAAGCTGGTTCATTGGCAGGGACTCTGGTTTCTTGGTCCTGCAGCCTGATGTTCTGATCTCCTGCACCAGTATCTCCAGCAGCATCCGCTGCATGAGGCGGGCGGTTCTCTCTGATAGATTTAAGGTACGCCTGTGAAGCTCTGTACCTGAAAGCCTTACGGGTCGTTAGTGAAGGACTTCCCTCAAGTGAGCTTGCTGTCCCCTCTCTGCAGGCCTTTGATGGGAGCTCTACGCAGATGCTCAATGGCACCATGGTCCACGAAATCTTCCAGAAAGCAGCCACCTCAGGGGGCTTCCATCCACAGAGACTCCAGCAGTTGTTGGAAGAAACCCTGCTGGGTCCCGCTTTCCTCAGAGAGATGTAAGTGACCCCGTGGAGCTTCAGCTAACCACGTGTGAATGTTGCCTTTGCATATATCTGTGGCTGCTGAGCTTGAATGCTCATGATACTTGATCGGCCCTGGTTGGTTGTGTTGTGCTACCCTGCAGGTACAGTCTGAAGGTCAGCCAGGCAGATATGCGGCAGAAGGTGGAGGAGTATCTCCCGTCTCTGGGCAAATGGGCCAGTGACTACCTGGCCTCCTCGGCACAGGCTGGGAAAAAGCAGCTCATACTCAAGCTGTAAGTAGGGGTCCAGGAGGGGGGTGGGGGCATAAATGATTTGTCTGTCAATGTTAACCCAGAGCCCCAGCAGCAGGGCTCGTCTGGACGGGGGGGGGGCTCTGACCACATCCGTCTGCCCGCCATAGGCCGGGGGAGTGTAACCAGGGCACCGCCTGCCACGTCACAGTCACGGACTTCGTGGATATTGAGGAGAACATCTGGTCGCCTCGCTTGGGCCTCAAAGGAAAGATTGATGTGACAGGGCGCGTGAAGATCCAGCGGCGGGGGCGGCATCAGGTCTGGGGACAAGGCTGGGAGGGTGTGGTGCCTCTGGAACTGAAGACCGGCAGGGAGACCAACTCCATCGAGCACCGCAGTCAGGTAGCGTAACCACAGACAACAGAGTGGAGTGGTCACCATGGACACAAACTTGGGATAGAGCATGGTGATATTGGGCACTTTGACACCAAAGTTCCAGACCTTGGTTACAAGTTCCTAGGCTGTCTCAAGCAGGGACTTTTGTAGCTCCTGGCCGCTTTCATGTGTTGCTTTCACTCCGCAAAACATGAACTGAGATCTTCATGCTAAATACCGGTAAGCATGGGAGACACAACGCTCGTAGGTTAAACTTCACATAATTTAAGATGAAATTACATTGCCACCCCAAAACAGTGGAGGATGAAAAAAATGTTTTGCTAGTTATCTTACTGGGAGGTTTGATCAGTCAAAATGGGACACAGCATTTTATTTGTATTTAATTTATACTACCTGCAACATGTTTGTTTCATTATTACAACAGTCCAGCAGATTGATCTTTCGTTTTGCACAGTATGAAAAATGATGTGACATTATTACACTAATAAGCGCTGGCAAGTTTCACCACCATTGGTGATATTAGATAAAAGTATATTGGTTATCGATCAAATTTTCCAGAAAGCAAATATATCCATTGATGCACTGAATGTAACTGAAGTAGAACAATAATTTTTGCTTCTCTATTTTCATCCCTTTTTTCTGTGAAACTCCCAAGCTTGTGACCAACAATTCAGAGAGTTTTATCTCTGTAAACCCTTCCCCAGTAGATTGTGGTATAACGAAAAGTATCTAGTCTGGAGTAGGGACTAAAGTAGTATCGGCGTTGATCCATGCCTATCAGATCGTGTATCAGCCATGTATCATCCAATATTTACATATTTAGTTTTTGGCAGTCTGATAGCTCCTATTTCTTGTTAAATCGATTTATACAGTCAATCAGACGACAGCTCTTTGCCAATTCAAATGTGTTTTTTGTGGCATTCGAGCTGAATGCTAACACTGTTACTCAGTTTCTTTGCCTCTCGGTGTGAGCACAGTTACTTCTGCCTGCTGTGATGTCATGCACATACCCTTTGCAGTAGGAGCAACATAAGAACATCAAATAAGAGGGTGACGATCTGGAAGTATATTACACTTTTAACAACTCATAGCACAGTGATTTTCAATCTTTGTAAAAAGTTTTGAGAGGTGGAAGTAACGTTTAGTGGAAAATCCCACTAAAAATGCGCGCAGTTGTGTGAGACAACGTGAGTAATATGAAAAAAGCAATGGATAATTGGATAGTCGCTAGCTCAGGCTGTTTTGCGCACTCACTACAGCTTGTGATACAGGAGTGGCTGCTATTGCAACAAAGTGTAAGTGACGCTGTTACCAGTGGGAGAAAAATTGTGGGGCATTTTAAGCCTTCACAACTTGCATATACTCTCTTGGAAGATACTGAAATTGAACTGCAAATGCCTCTAAAACGAGGTGGAACAGTACATTATGTAGGTTTCTAGTACCCTAATTTTAAAAATATTTGGCATACATTTTTTGTATTCACTAGTTTAAAAAATATTTATATATTGTATATATTTATTATAATATTAAAGTAAAAAGCTCTGTGTATTGGCAGTTGTGTAACAGAATCAGATTGGAAATGGAAAAATGTGGATCAGCCCGTCCTTATAGAAAATGATTCTGGAACTGCCTCAGGAACTAACATTGGGTCAAGTTTTTGCTGTGTAAACGAGACAGAAGTTCCTGGTTTTGGAAAAAGGTTCTGGTTCCTGAAAAAAATTCCTGCAGTGTGAACGTGCCCATTATGGGATGTGGCCACCAGGTGATCCTGTATAACTTGATGAGTTCTGAGAGGCGCGGAGCAGCAGAAATGGAGGCAGGCTTCCTGCTGTACCTGAAGACAGGCAGCATGCATGCCATCACAGGGACTCACATGGACAAGCGAGGTGGGTGTCACCCCCCCAACCTGTTGCCGCTGTTTCCCCCAGAGTGACCATCCTGCTTCTCCGTAGAGCTCCTAAAGTTGAGGAACACATTGGCATATCACCTCGTCAGCAGTGTGCAGCATGGAGGGGCCATAGGCCCACGCCTTGTGCCACTGCCCAACGTCGTCACGGACCAGCAGGCCTGCAGATTCTGCCCGCAGAAGAGGAATTGCGCCCTCTACAGCAGGTACCGCCTGCCCTACCCACCCTGGCCCCTGGAGGGACGTCTCTGTTCTGCCCACGTGCTGACTGCCCATCTGTGTGCTGTTGCAGGGCCATGGAGGGTGGCAAACGGGGCAGCTGCAGGTCTCAGCCCCCCTTCATGGAGGAAGAGACCCGGCACCTGCGGGACACCCATCTGCACTACTTTGCACACTGGCTGCTGCTCTGCTCCCTGGAAGCTGAGGCCCCGGAGGGCAGGGGACACCGACGAGGCATTTGGCTGCAGGAGGTGCAGGAGAGGTGGGCAGGTCATCTGGGGGGCGGTACATGTTAACCCTCTAGAGTCGACGGCATCGTCAGCGATGCCACGTATCTTTCTCGTGTATTTCAGTTCGTAACTCGCTGAAATCTTATTATAGAAACATGAAGAAAACGGTGACTAAATCCATAATCTGTCTTTTTAAAACGTCCATTGTTGGAAGTATTAAAGTTTTTTTTTTTTTTTAAATTTGGTTAAATCAGCAAAAAAGTAAACCATGTCACCTTACTTTGTTTTACCTGCATCAGGGGCGTGTAGTGCCGTTGTCACCCGAAGATCGCTATTCACATTCTAAATAGCCGCATTAGCGCGTATTCAGATCGCATTCACATGGTAATTTGATGAACAACGCAACGGAGCCAGAAATAGTGACATGAGTTAGGTTTTTCTTATTTATTTATCCAATTGAATGTTACAACTACATTTAGTAATTTTCATGTAGCCAAGACTTTGGTGATCAGATATCTGGGATCAAAAACTTCCACCATTGCTTACTATGTACTTTTATAATGTTTCTACAAGTGTTCCAAACTCCATTTTGCAATGTCTATACTTTGATGTCAAATTACAAACTTCACATAAATCTGACATATTTACAAAGTACACTAACATTAAGATGAGTTTGTTGCCAAACCAAATATATAAGAAATAATTTATTTGCCATGAATTAAGTTTGATATTGAATGAAATGTGTGACCATGCCCCAGTCAGTGAAAGTGTGTCCCCTACCCCTAGACTCCAGAGGGTTAACTAGGGCTGAGTACCAAACTTCAGTACGTTTGTGATACTGAATGAAATGCACAAATCCTATCAAGGATTGAAAAATGAATTTATAATAGCGTCTGTGAGCTAATAAGCATGCAACAGTGCGAAGTCGCTGGTGATTGGCTGTGTAACGTGTCAGCTGCTGTTTTTCTTTGTCACGTAGTGTAAAAAATGCCGAAGAAATTAAGTGTGGCTCCACAGGGTTGTAGACTGACCATTTAGTCTCATTTTGTGAGCATTTTTTGAGACAGTGCGACTAAATTTTATAACTGGGCGCAGCAGTGCGACTTGCAAATATGTCCCTCATTCATACCCAAATATGCCCCCCATATAGTGGCTGATATCGTATATCACGTGAAACATATATGTGAGCAAGATCATCAGAGCTCGGTCCGATTCGGTTCCTCAGAGGCACTACTGAGGAAGTGCTTACAGCGATAAACTTGCTAATTGCTTGACCACAAGCACTGGCACTAACAAAGAAGTTATGCAGAAGTGCAGAAAAAAGACGGAGTAGATGGAATTATTATTGTACCTCTATAAGACTGAATACCTTTTGCCTGCATCTCCAGTTAGCAGGATAACATTACATCATTTTTTATTCTGTGGAAAATGAAAGATCAATCTGCTAGCCAGATTTACTTATGAATTATAGACGTCATTGGTCGTATAAGTAAAATCAGGGCTCTCAAGTCTCACGCATTGATCGTGAGATGCATGCATTTCAACCAGTTCACATGCCACACCTTGTGTTTCTCATGGTGAGAAGTAAGTGAAAACACCCACCAAGGTGTTCCGTTATATAGAATTAATGGAGGATGCGCAGACATATGGAGTGGAGTTTTCTGCCAAGTTCATAGCTGTCCCTATCAAGTTGGTGTTAATAGCCACCTACCTACCAACCAATCAGAAAATAGCATTTGTTGCATGTGATCACGCTGCAAGCATGTTATTACAAGGATGCTCACACATACGGAGAGCAGACAAGGTGGAAGTGGCAAAGCAAGATCTGATGAATGTGGTAGGCAGGGCTCCAAAGTGTCACGTATTGACTGTGAGACACGCGCAGCGCCCTAGCAGATGCAATCTTACTCCCAACTTCTGATAAAATTTGAGAGCCCTGATAAAATATAAGGCTGTCCCATTATGATTGTGATTGATCCTCCCAGTAACTAGCCAATAACTAACAAAACTTGTTCAAATAAAAGATTAGTGCTGTATTTCTTAATGTATTTTTGTTGTTGAAATTGATTTAAAAGCATATTGGTATCAAAAAATAGTATTGTTCAGGAACTGTTATCGAAATATTCTGAACGATGCCCACCCCTAATGTTAACGTCTGCATCTCTCTGCATGGCTGGCTCTCACTTTCTGGTGAGGTATGAATGGCGGTCTGGGGCCTTGCACTAACTCTCCTATGTCCCTCCCTCAACAGGGAGGCTCATGGCTGCTGCATGGGTGACCTGGTGCGGGTGGGCGAAGCCATGCCCACGTCGGACCACATGTTTGCCCAGCGCTTCCGTCGCCGGGGGACGGGGCCCGTTGGGACACGCCTGAGCGTGGGTGACGGGGTGCTGGTCAGCCGGCAGGACAAGCAGCTGTTTGCTGTGGCCAAGGGCTTCGTGATGGATGTGGCCGGGGATGGTGGTGTACTCTGCAAGCTGAACCAGTATGACAATCACTTGCAATCTGCCTGGAGTTAAGATTAAATTTAATGATCCATGGGGAATCCCTGGTGGCATCCGGTGACTTGAAATAACTGTCTTTACTGCAGGAGTCTCTCTGGTTCTCCTGGTAACGCCATCTTCCGTTTGGACCAAGACGAGGGTGAGAAGGGCCTGCATACTCACCTCGGCAACCTCTCCAAGCTTATGGAGAATTCCATGGAAAGGTCTGGTTCATATTTCAGGACTTTGTGTTAAATCTGGGAGGCTCACACGTTAGTGCAGTGACCCTTTAACTCCCCACCCCAGTGAGAGGCTTCGGGACATAATCATCGACTTACGACCGCCCTGCTTCTTCGAGAGCCTGAGCAGCGTGCTACCCCAGGATGTCAAGGACACAGTGGCCAGCATCTTAAAAGGTCTGCTCACTCTCCCTTCCGGGACTCATGTCAGAATGAAGGCAGCCACATTTCCCCTTCAGTGGGTGGTGGTGACTCAGCAGGTTAGGCCTCTGCGCTTGTGATCAGATGATTGTTTGAACCCCATGTACAGTAGATTAGTCTTATGTCTGTTGGGCACTTGAGCATGACCCTTAATCGCCCAATGTGTTTATCTCAAAGGAGAGCATGATGGGATATGTGAGAACTAGAATTCCAATATCCCTGTACTTGTACTCATGAAAATGGCACATTAAACAGAATCATTAGCATCAGTCCCATCTCGGGAAGATGTCTGTGCCCCGGGGAATGCTCTGGGACCAGTGCACCTGTGATTTGACCACATTTTTTTTTTTTCTAGGTCTGAACAAAACTCAGAAGCAGGCAATGAAGAAGGTCCTTCTCTCTAAAGACTACACCGTCATCGTTGGAATGCCGGGCTCCGGAAAGACTACAACAATTTGCTCTCTAGTAAGGATCCCACCTTCTGCGTCTCTCTTGGCAGCCCCCTCACCATCAGCCCCATCTCACCCGCCCCCCACCCTCCTCAGGTACGCATCCTCCATGCCTGCGGCTTCAGCGTGCTTCTCACCAGCTATACCCACTCGGCCGTGGACAACATTCTGGTGAAACTGCTGCGTTTTCGGGTTGGCTTTCTGCGCCTGGGCCGCACCCACAAAGTGCACACCGATGTGCAACCTTACACAGAGGAGTGGCGCTGCGCCTCGGGCGTCCGCACCCTTGCAGAGCTGGAGCAGCTGTACAATAGTGAGGTGGGGCTTCAGGAACTGGCTGGACTACATTTGGAGTTGGAAGGGGTTAATTTTACTCCTTGGGGCATCGTGGCTTGGTTGTGGGAGTAGTTAAGCATCAGATGTAAATGAACCTCTTAGAGGAAGCAGACTGGAGGGCCAAGTTTGGTGGTGCTGTCATTGGCACAGTCATGTTTTGTTGTTTCCTTTAGCAGTTTAAAGACGGAAAAGGGTTAGTGTATTATCAAATTTGATTGTAACGTGGTGGGTATGATACAGATGCTGTCTTTCTGGGCCATCGTTAGCCATGGCCCTTTCATCCTGACTGTCTCTTTTTCATCCCTCTGGGGATCTCTCTGGCCTCCAGCTGGTGGTAGCAACGACCTGCATGGGTGTCTGGCACCCCCTGTTTAGCCGGCGGCGTTTCGACTTCTGCATTGTGGACGAGGCATCGCAGATCAGCCAGCTTGTGTGCCTGGGCCCGCTCTTCCACACTGAGCGCTTCGTGCTGGTGGGGGACCAGCAACAGCTGGCCCCCATTGTTAGGAGCCGACAGGCCAGGTGAGTAGGGAGGACGGTGGGTCACAGTGTGCTTTGGTCATACCAGTGGTTCTCAGTCCTGTTTATGGCACCCCCCCAACCGTACTTTAATCAGGCTTATATGGTTCTTAACCCTCTGGGGTCGAGTGTGTCGTCGACAACACAGCATATTTTTCACATCTATTTCAGTTTATATCTTTCTGAAATCTTTATGTAGAATCATGAAAAAAATGCTGACTAAATATATAATCTGTCTTCTTTTCAAAACGTCCATTGTTGGAAGTAAAGTTTTTAAAATTAGGTTAAATTGGAAAAAAATTAAACCATGTCACCTTACTTTGTTTTACCTGCATCGGGGGTGTGTAGTACCGTTGTCACCCGAAGATCGCTATTCACATTCTAAATAGCTGCATTAGTGCGTATTCAAAGTAATTTGATGAACAACGCAACGGTGAAACGCGATCCAGATACAGCGCCACATCTCTCAGCGGAAGCAAAGGGTAACGGTTCAGTCTCAGCCTCGCATTCGCTGTGATAGCATTGTTTGTTGGTGATTGTGCTTTTTTATTGAAAATATCGGGTAATACACTGTACTTTATATCATTTTGGTAGCCATTGCACATCATTTGGATACATTTATTTTCTTACTTTACAGATTTGTCACGCATGGCGCAATTAGTCGTGTGTATTTAAGTCCGCGTTCAAGTATGTTTCCCCAGTCCTGTCATTGAAGTCTACTGCGTGTTGTGCCTTGTTTGCCAGCAGTAAACCCTGTTCTTGGATTTCGCGCTCCCTGCTCGCTCGTCCTGCACGTGGTGTGACACAATTACTGTTTTGATAAATGTGCTTATATGTGTTTAGTATATGATCTTCTTGTTTTATCCTTTTCATTTTGTGTTTAAATGCTAAAAACATATTTAGGTGTATTTTTTTGGGGCCAGGAACCAATTAATTGGTTTTCCATTATTTCTTATGGGGAAAATTCGATCAGAACTCAAACTTTTTAGGATTCAAACTAGAGGTCGACCGATATGAGTTTTTCAATAGTCGATGCCAATATTTAGGAGTCGGGGTCAGCCAATGGCCGATATATGCTGCTGATTTTTTTTTCTTTTTTTGCCCGATTTAATTGGATGTTTTCCCCTCTATTTTCATGGTAAAATATCACACTAATAATAACAAACGATACATAAAATTTAGCATTTATTGAATACTGACTTGTGTAAATTTAAATATAAACAACAAAAACACAATATAGCTTGTAAACAATAACTTAAACTTATAAACAATAAAAATAGCAGCATCAGAATCTCATTTAATGCACAATATAGCAGCAAACTCCTTATTTCTGAGGGAAGGGAAATTTGTAAACAATACAAAAAAGAATGTGCATGTTCAGTTTTAATCCCACTTCCAGTCCCTGAGTCTTCCTCGCCCCACCCATCCCTCACAGCCATCAGACAACAATTACTAAAACAGAAATAAAAATGCAAGGTTAGCATTTTTATTATAGTGCCTTCATCTTCAATTCATTCTACAATTCCATTATTCCATGCACATTAAATCAGTTACACTCTAATACATTTTGAAAGAAAAAACACTAGTAACTAAGTGCATCATGGTATGATGAGTAGTGTACAAGGCCCAAAACCTTTCACTAACATGTTTATGTTTAAAGCCCGTATAAAGGATAGACATGTTTAATGAGGAAACTAACTGTGCAAAGTCTTGCACTTTTTATCTAGACGTCTGACAAATTGTTCGAATCTCTGCTCTCAAATGCAAACAAGTTGCACAGAAGGACCATTGTCAGCATCAGCTCAGGTGAATGTTTACCACGCTTTCGAACAGTTTTCTCTGTCATGCATTGTTCTTAGCAGCTCTGTGTCTCTGAGGACGGTGTTGTCTGTGATTGGGGCAGAGTAACACAACCCTACACACGCTGCAGTGTTTAAGAGAGCTGCCTACTCCGCCCCACACACAGAGTGAAACTCTCCAACACAAGAAAAAAAAACTAACATCAGGCTGATGTGGTAATGAATTAAAATTTTAACAATTAAAATAATTTTTAACGATTAAAAAACGTCTGAGCCCACCAACAAGCGCACTCTGTCAGAATAAATTATCATTATCATTACGCCAGTTCCCGACAGAGTAATTCGCGTTTTCTTTTAAAGCAACATTTTTATAGTGAACCAGTTAAATAAATAGGTATTTGAAAGATCAGAATTTAAGCCTTACCGTTTTCTCCCAGGACTCTTCCAAAACTTCTGGCTGGGGTCCTGCAAAAGGTAGCATGGGTCACGTGTTCCACAGCAACAATAACATGGGGCTGACCGCAGACGTGCCTGTCTGTAAATATCGGATATCGGGCGATGCCAATACATAAAAATGCCAAATATCTGCCCGATATATCAGCCAGCCCATGTATCGGTCGACCTCTAATTCGAACCCAAGTTCTGAACGGATTATGTTCGAGTTCTGAGGTACCACTGTACATTAAAATAAAGATGAGTTTAATGTTTAATGCCAAAACAAATATATAAGAAATAATTTGCCATTAATTAAGTTTATGATATTGAAAGAAATGTGTGATCATGCCCCAGTCAGTGAAAGTGTGTCCCTACCCCTAGTCCCCAGAGGGTTAATAGGCTAGTAATGAATGTGGCAGGTTGGAAGCAGTGTGTTGGAATGAAAACATTCTGGCAAAGGACACCAAGAACAGGATTGAGAACTACTGGGTAGGGCTGCACGATTCAGAAAAAAATATGAATTGCGATTCTTTTGCTTAGAACTGAGATTGCGATTCTGAGATTGCACTCATTAAACTGCAAAAGGAAACACACCAAAACATGACTGTGCCAAACATATGATTGATTCAAGACCGGCATATCAACTTCTGACAACAGAAAGAAAATGCTCAGTTGGCCATTCAATTAAGGCAATCAGAACAGCCATATCAAAAGTTCGAGTACCAAAAGTGCCAGTAGGGTACTTTTGGGGTGGGAAATGCTTTCTTTGTTAAACAGTTATGGAAATAGCCTGCCTCTGAAACACAATACAACCACCATTTTGAAAACAGTTGATAGAAATAATTTATTTACCATGAATTAAGTTTATGATATTGAATGAAATGTGTGATCATGCCCCAGTCAGTGAACGTGTGTCCCCTACCCCTAGACCCCAGAGGGTTAATTGCGCAGCCCTACTACTGGGTTATATGTACGATTGGTGTGACCTGGTTAGGCTGTGTGTTCATCACACGTGGAGTCCAAGTCGCACTGTGTTTTGGTTGTACACACAGTTGGTGCAACCCAGTCAGACTGTGCTTTTGGCATGCGTATGGTCTGTGCAACTTGGTCATAATGTACTTTGGTTATAATGCTTCTTTGGTCAATGTCCGGTTGCTCTGCAGAGACCTGGGGATGGACGAGAGCCTGCTGAAGCGCTTAGAGAGGCACAGCGACGCCGTGGTTGAGTTAAACCTGCAGTACAGGATGAACAGGTACGTGTATACAGTTTACAGTGGAGATGGGTTCCTGCTGTGCTGTGTTTACCCTAGAAAGTTGGGGGACCACTCGGGGAGATGCATCCCTGTTTATGGGCTGGACCTGTGTGATGGGCATGTCCGGCACTCCCCCAGTGGTATCATGTCTCTGAGCAACATGCTGATGTACGGTGGCAAGCTGGAATGTGGCTCGGAGCGTACTGCCAGAGCCATGCTGGAGCTGCCGACGTGGGGCACTGTGGAGCAGGAACTAGAACTCAGTCTGAGTCGACCTGAGTACCTCGCCTGGGTCCGGGCTGCACTGGAGCCGCAGAAGCCAGTATGCTTCCTGGACACAGCCAAGGTGAGCATCCCCCAGCATTAGCGTTCCACTGCTTTATTTAAAACGCATCTAAAATGACTGACCACATTATCTTCCAATCCCCCCCCCCTCCCCAGGTTCCTGCCCTCGAGACGGCGACTAAAGGCGGCATCAGTAACCCCAATGAAGCCATCTTGGTGCACGGCCTTGTTAGCTTGCTGCTAAAGGTATGTAACTCTGCAGAACCGCTGATGTTGTTGAAGCGGGGTCTGCAGGGTGGGTTGGTCAGCTGGTATTGCACTAGTGTGACGTTGTACCCCTGTAGGCGGGCTGCAGGGCAGAGGACATCGGCATCATTGCCCCATACCGGCAGCAGCTGGCTGCCATCTCAGGCCTGTTGAGCAGCCCTGCCTTCAGCGCTGTCGAGGTCAACACGGTGGACAAGTACCAGGGCCGCGACAAGAATGTCATCATTGTCTCCTTCGTTCGGAGCAACACCCAGGGCCGTGTGAGTGTTCCGCCTCTCACCAGCAGTGGGTGTTAGATCCCCCAGCCAGGTGCTATTAAATATACTGACCCAGTAACTGGGGGGGCAGACATATCGTATGTGTTTCAGTATCTGTTCCTCAGTATCAGTGGGAGCCACTAGAATGTCCCAGGGTACCAGGGCCCGTCACCCCCAGCATATGTATGACACCCATAACCCCCCCCCAGACTGGGGAGCTACTGAAGGACTGGAGGCGCCTGAACGTGGCTGTGACACGCGCCAAGCGCAAGCTGCTCCTGCTGGGTTCTGCACCCACACTCAAGCTCTTCGCCCCCCTGGAGAAACTGCTGCACCACCTGGAGCACACGGGTGACATATCCTTCACCTGACACCGGTTAGCTGGTGTCAGTCTTTGGCAGTGTGAATTGTCCAAAATAGGGGAAAACCAGCTATCTTTAGTCTGCATGACTGGTGGTGCTGCTTATCGATTTCAAACTTTGCTATATGTTATCACATTGTGAAATAATCCCATATTGATGGACCAGAAATACTGAACTTAGGTGATGATTAGGTCTAACGGTTTGGGACCCCCTGCTTCAGCAGTGTATTCAGAATCCAGGGTTTCCTCCTTAACAGAGCCCCACATCCACTTGCTTCCCGTGGCTGCCCACCAGGACCTGTCCAGGATGTGCCTGTGAGCCCAACAAGGAATCAGATGACCTTTAAAGGCATCGTCTACAACTGGTTGGATCGATCAAGCTCAACAACCTGTTTTTTTTTTTTTCTTTTTCTACCTCATGAGAGACATGGCACAAGTGTAAGCTGCAGTGGATCACAGGTCATCATGGTACTGGTTTGAAACGATGTTCAGTTACCGCTGCTAGTGTTATGACCTCAGAGCCTGGGTACTAAGGATAAAACCCCCCAAAAGATACTTATTTTACTGTTTGCTGTTTATCGTAAGTCAAGTAAGTTATTTCTTTTGTATGTTGTATTTCTTTTTGCCAGTTTTATCACTAATTCAAAATATTACTTGAATTAATTTCAGCAGATGGTGACAAGTCCTCTCAAGACTCATCTGAGCTTTTTCCCCATTTTGAGATGCATTGATATTTACCATGCTGGTTTGATTCAAGCTAGGGTTTACTTCTGGAGCCCTGTCTGACTGTGAAGACTGCTGCTGTACAGATGTTGATGAGGTTACAGGTTACAGACTGCTTACAGCCTTAGAGGTTTTGGTACAAAGCAGTCGTGACCTTTCGGAAATCCAAGGTGTTATAGGGGTAACTTCATTTTACCTCACGTTTTTAGTTCCTTTACCAAAAATTACATCAGACACAGACACGTTTGTGTATTTAATACTGACTGGATTTGCACTGGCTTTTATTTGAAAATGTGAAACAAAGAAATACACATTCAGACTAATCTGCTTTCAAGCCATTTTTTGCTGTGATTTTTTAAAAATAAATTCTCTCCAAGTAATGTCTGAGTATCTTTACTATAAATTATTTTAATTAGTATTACATTATTGGCATATTTTCTAGCTAGTTTCCTTTCAGCCTAAATCTCAAGATCAGTTTAGAGTTTTGTATGAGGGGAATGTTGGCTTCCACTCAAATGTTTTGAGCACTTTAGACAGGTCCCGGATGCTGTCAGAGTGTGAGTACTCCCTTCAGGACTGTGACCACACGACCAGCGATGTCCACTCTGTTGTTGTCTTTTACGTGCAGGTGAAGCTCTCCTCCTCGACTGGAGCACTGGTAGGCTGCCACACGTAAAAATCAGATTATTTAGTAAAGTGTCTGTAGATTTAGTAAGTAGTCTATACCATTTTAAAATGCCAAAGTATTTCACAGTTGCAACCAGTTGAATCTGTGTATTGTTCCTTATTTGAAATTACCGTTTCAAAACCAAATTTGGTTATTCCGATCCGTTTTAAAATCGGAACAGGAAAAAGGAAAAACAGGCAAGGAAAAAATGGCTTCTTGTTTTGTTTTTCTAATTTAAAACCATACCAAAAACTGTGAAATCACTTTTCTTTTGTTTTTGTGCCTTACGGGAAATCCAGGGGGAGACTGACAATATAGTATTTCTTTAATATTATACAGTGCCAGCCAAAAGTTTGGAAACTGTTACCCAGGGTAAGGTTTATTTGTACTGTTCTCTACATTTTACGATGATTATAAAGACATCAAAACTATATATATATATACATAAAACTGGAAAAAAACAGCATACACCAGTATACCAGTACATATTGTGTGTGGACCAGCAAACTGGTTCATTATTACACCCAGGGTTTCGTACAGTCCTTAATTCTTGGGAAAATTGTGAAATTAACGTTTTCGCAATTATCCCCATCTCTCTTTTTATTTTTTTATTAATAATGAACAATATTACAACATCAACAAATGAACGGTCATGCAATAGATACAACTGTAACAAAGCCAGGGATGAGAAATGGGGGAAAAAATACCCAAGAAAATCTAATTCTTGCACAAGTTTTGACAGCTTTCTTGTTAAGGATCCAAAGCACAAAGTGCTATTTACACTTGTTTTTACAAGTTAAGTGCTGCTTAATTAAATTTTAAAAAAATTTGGGTTTAGATCTTAAAACTTTTTTTCTTCTGAATGCAGAATTTTCCTTATGCAATAAATAACTGAATCACATAAATAATGTCTGCTCTTAACACCTCATTTTTAAAATAAATAAAAACATCAAACATTTCAATTTTGACTTTCCTTCCAATCTTCCTGCTAATAAAATTAGATAAATCTATCCAAACAATCTTGTATAGATACTTTTTAAAAAGAAATTAATAGTAGATTCTGTTTCCATCCCACAAAAACCACAATTGGAATCTCTAGTTTGAACCTTTCTAAGACGACTTTGACGGTATATTTGATGTAATATTTTAAATTAAATTTTTTTAACCTTATTTTGGATGCAATATTGATTTAACAATTTACATGCTTTCTTCCAATTTATATCATCAAACAGGGAAGTCCAAAAGAATTTTGCAGAGGAAACTGATGGTTGGCAAAAGGAATTCCTAATATGCTGGTTGATACATTAATCGTCCCATAAGTTAATATCCCCAATAAATATATTTCTACAAGCAATGTCTGGGCATTTATAATTTATACAAGCATTCTTAAGAAAATGTATTGCACTTTGGATAGCAATATGTGTATGTATAATGATAGATCTCTCAATAATCAAGAATCTAGTTCTTTTAGTTTTTTTAATAATAGGGCTAAAATTCAATTCACACCTCTGTCTGACATCTTTACAGATAATTATTCCCAAGTAGACCACATTATCTTTAGCGGGAAGCCCACATATTTCATGAGATTTACAATCTTTATATGGGAACAGTGCTGATTTAGTAGCATTCATCCTCAAACCTGATACTCAAGAAAACTCTTGCACACATTTAACAGCCTTAGAAACCTCATTTATATCCTTCAGAAATACTGCTGTGTCATCAGCTAATTGACAGAGTTTAACTTCTGTATGAATAGAAGTTAAACTCTATTCATTTTTTTTAGTTTGTATGTTCATAACTTGAGTAACTAACAAAAATAAGAAAGGGGACAGGGGACAGCCCGGTCTAATTCCATGACCTATATTAAACCTTTATGAAGTCTCAAAAGCTAATTTCACTGAGCTGTTACAACCTTTATAGAGTTTTTACTGCATTTAAGAATTATTCCCCAAAACCAAAACACTTGATGACTTTAAAGATAAAACTATGCTCAACTGTATCAAATGCCTTATAAAAGTCAATAAACAAAATAAAACTCGCATGCTTTCTCTGTCTCTCAAGAGGTATCTTGATTATACTTTCTGTGTCACAGAGCAGGTCGTGAGTATGGAAGGCTGTTGGGCCAAAAAACACGAGCAAATACGTCTCGACGCTGCATTTTCGCCCTCTAGACAAGGCACTTTCCCCACTTTGTGCCGTAACACGGCACTTTCCTCTGGAGCTTTCGCATTAAAATACGCATTTAAAAAAGGGTGGTAGTATGCATTTTTATTCATGTTTTATGTCACGTCAATATGGTTTAAATGTACGCAGTATTGCCAACTTTGGTCAGCTGGTTGCTGTGAGATTTTCAGTTCGAGACAAGTCGACGTGTACAGTGCTCAGCAACAACGAGTGCACCCCCTTGGAAATTAAAATTTTTAACCATTTCTCAGTGATTATGAGGACAATTAGTTGTATTTTTACAAACCAGTTTAATTAAACATGTATTTGTATCAACATAAGAGTATGATCACCTTTTCTTCTTTAAGAAAAAATATACATTTTATTCAAATAAGGTGATGCTAAAATGATTACACCCCAATGAATGTCTTAGGAGGAAAAACCTGATAATGAATCTAATCAATCATCCCACAGGCTATCGTCCACAAAGGAAGCCACTGCTGAAGCCCATGCAAAAAAAAGCCCATCTAAAATTTTCCAGGGCCCATGTTAACAAAGGTGAAGACTACTGGGACTCCACACTTTGGAGTGACAAGACAAATATTAATCCTTTTGCCTCTGATGGGTTCCAAACTGTGGCATCGCAAAGGTAAGAGTACAATGAAAAATGCATGTACCAACAGTAAAGCATGGTGGTGGCAGTGTTCTTGTGTGGGATTGCTGAATTGCTGCAGGTTTCGAGGAGTTACATTTCACCGATGGTATCATGATTTTACAGATGAAAGAGAAAATGCTACCACCAGTCCATGCCCAAGGTTGCAGAGCACTCTTTGAAACCCGACAATGACCCAAAACATACATCTAAGGCCACTGGTTCATTTCTGAGGAAGAACGGGATAAAAATGATTCAGTGGCCGAGCATGTCACCAGACCTCAACCCAAATGAACACTTGTGGGCAGTTCTGAAAAGACAAGTTACATGTCATCCTCCATCCAGCATACAGGATCTGAAAGAGGATCTGAAGGATGGACGTGGCTGTATGTTATAACCTTGTTCATTCAATATCTAGAAGAGTTGCTGCTGTTCTTAAAAATCAAAGAGGCCATACAAAATATTAGATATAGCAGAATTTGTTTTAGGGTGTAATCATTTTTGCATCACCTTATTTGGATAAAATGATTTTTCTTATCCTAAAGAAGTAAAGAAGGTGATCAGACTCTTATGTTGATAGAAATAAATGCTTCATAAAACGGGTTTGTAAAAATACAGCTAATTGTCCTCAATCACTAAAAAATAGTGAAAAGTTTTCATTTCAAACGGGGTGCACTCATTTATGCTGAGCACTATATATAACAGTCTTATTACCTTGTAAATGGTCTATATGGTTAACAAACTACCCCAACACTTTTGATGCAGCTAATTTTAGGCTTATAATGGTATAAAATAGATATGCCGTAAGATTTCTTGCGTGACAATCTGACAGCCTAAGTGTCGCGCCAGATGCGTCAGAGTTGGCAACCCTGGTACATGTTTAAAAAAGGTCTTTCAGTATTAAGAACATAAGAACATAAGAAATTTACAAACGAGAGGAGGCCATTCGGCCCATCAAGCTCGTTTGGGGAGAAC
>JAOYFF010000063.1:16487639-16514930 GCA_025773925.1 Cryptomyrus ogoouensis
AGCATTTAGACTAATATTGAAATAGTCATTTGGCTGTACAGCATCCAGACCCGTTAGAATCTTATAGACCTGAATCAAGGTATTAAGATATACCTAGACTAATACTTTTCCATTCTGGGGCAAAGGGTTCACTCTGTAATGTAATTCATTGCTGTGTTGTGTCTCTTGTGTTATATTCTTATTACCATATGATATTTCGCATTTTAATCATAACCACTGATACTCATAATTTGTAAAAATTTAAATGAAGAGGTCCATTGCTTTGTCTGATATGCTAATACGCAAAGTAAAAGGCAGCAATCGGTGTAAATATATATAATACATTAAAAAATATATTGTTGTAAAAGCTTGTGCTAAAAGAAAAATTATTTATACATGCCATTATAATTGCCCCGACGTGACATAAGCACAATATGTTTTATAAATGTGTCACAAAAGAATTAAATAAAATGTTATCTACTTAAAATATACACAACATGTACTGGCTTATGTGGCTTACTGGGCTAAGTGTCTGTGCTTGTGATCAGAAGGTCATGGATTCAAGCCCAGCCTTGGTCTGCCTGTTGGTTATGTGGGCAGTGGTGGCTTGATGGTTAAGGAAGTACACTTATAATTGAAAGATTGCAGGTTCGAATCCCTGAGCAAGGTACCACCCCCAGCCACTGAATTAGCTGCTCCCTGCTATGTCACGAAAGTCACATATGGGTTAAATACAGAGGACACATTTTGCTGTGGTGTGTTGACAATGACCACTGATCACCAAATTCTAAAAAAAAATTCTTTTCTAAACATGTTATAGAATGTGTAAAGTTGAAATATTAGATACTGTAAACAAAAAAAGGTGTGTGTGTGTGTGTGTGTGTGTGCTGTCAGTGTCATACATTTAGTGTGGTTTTGTGGAGAATGCTAAAAGAAATATTTTATATATAACAAATATTGTTGAAGAGTAGGATGTGTAAAGACCATATGAAGTCCAAATATCAGACTGCACAAAAGAAAGACTTGAGCGTGCATGTGTGTGTAATTGTGTATGATGTTTTGAGATGCCACAGTGCACTTCACATATAAACACTTAATATGTTACCTATGCATTACTATAAGTACAAGGTAGCAGAGAAATTTCAATACAGAATGTGTAAAGTTCAATTCATAGTATCAGACAGTGTGAAAATAGCGACATGTGTGTGTGGTTATTACTGGTTTGGTGCTGGTGTAGCTGGTGGACCAGAATAGCTGTGCTGGTCTACTTGCACATGAAGCTGGTCAACCAGCCATATTTCATTAATGATGCTTGTCCACCAGCACTAAAACGCAACATATGCTTGTATAACCAGAATACATTATGATGGTCATGCTGGTAACCAGCTATGCTGGTCTATGCTGATTTTCAGCAGGGATATGTTATTTTATATTTTTGGTGTCTTTATCCTAAAATGTAGAGAATAGTGCAAATAAACCTTTCTATGGTTTATTTTTCTATTCTTTCTATTCTTTTGGCTGGCACTGTATGTGTTATTAAAATAATGTTTTGTATATGTTATATTCTCCAGCATCCCCTGGATATCCCATATATATCACAAAAATTAAACAAAAAACAAATTGAGATTGTAGTGTTTCTGTTTGGTTTTAAAAGTGAAAAACAAAACATGAAGCCGTTTTTTTCTTATCCTATTTTTCTCTTTTCCCGTTCTGATTTTGAAACAGGAAAGCCAAAAACATCACTGTTTTTTTTTTCCCCGATTTGGTTTTGAAACGGAAAATTCAAAGAACGAACGATACATGGCTTGAGAAATCAGTTTTCTCTCATAAACTGTACACTTTAAATGAATGGTTGCCAAATTCTGACCATTACATTTACATATTTAGCAGATGCTTTCCCCAAAGTGACAGAGAAATGGGGAAAATGACTTACAAAAACAATACATGGTGTCAAGGAATTAACAAAACGTACATTAATTTGTCCCCCCATATGACCAAACTGGCCTCAGTTTTGTTTGTGCCACGTTTGTGCGGTTTCAGTTTCTGAGATATAAATGTTTCTTTATATGGTCATGGTACCAATCGTTTGTGCTTGTGTTTAAAAATGTCTGTACTGTTATTTCTTATCCCTTGGAAATAAAAGTTTGATGTATGAAATTTTGTGTGCCTTTTATACGGAAGAGGATTAGGGCCACATTAAATAAATTACAGAGAATTCTGAGAAAAAAGTCGTAACTATGAGGGAAAAGTCAGGATTCTGAGAAAAAAGTCAGAACTCCAAGAAAAATGTCAGAATCCTGAAGTTAGAGTCAGAGGCTGGCTGCAGACCTCAGGTCACATGCAATACACTGAGTTTAGGAGCAAAAGTAGAAGTGGAGATATCAGTGTTGGTGTAAAATGAACTGGCATCATTCCTGCAAATTCGTGGAGTTTCAGAGAAAGCCATTGCACATTTGGAAGAGCAAAAGGTAGGTGAAAAAGTAAATCTTGGTTTTATTATCGTGCCAGCAGGTTTGACATTAGAAATAGCATTTGTAGCAAGCACTGTTTGCACTGTAAACACCAATGCTGAGGTAAGTTGAACAGGTGACATTCGTTTATGGGATGTTTGACAAAAAAATATTTTAAAATTAGGCTGAAACTGGGGCTTATTTTTCACCCTTTTCTGAGCCGAGATTGAACTTCTAAAAAACCCGAGACCACTGTATATGCATAATTTTTGAATGCAATGTAAACTTCAAAAGATTTGATATTTTATATATATATAAATATATATATACATATACACACACACGTATCTAATAAATGAACACGTAGTATTATCATCAAAATTGGAACTGCAACACAAAGTTTTTCGTAGCTCAATAAAATCATTTTAAAACAGTTTCAGTCTAATGTTTCAGTCTAATTACTCTGAAGCTCCATGAATTTGCAGGTCTGCAGTCAGTCTGACTCTAACGTCAGCATTCTAACTTTTTTTTCCTCAGAATTCTGACTTTTCTCAGAGTTCTTACTTTTTTCTCAAAATTCTCAGAAATTTATTTCATGTGGCCCTAATCCTCTTCCGTACTTTTATGATGAGGAACCAAAGTTAAGTATTATTTTACTAAAAAGACTGATATGACAAGAGTCCTGCATTCTGTCACGTACTTTGGTCTGATGAGACCAAAATTGAACTTTTTGGCCTCATCACAAAGATGTTAGTCTAACGGATGGAAGGGACTGCCAGTGATTCACCATACCTACCATCAAACACGGTGGGGGGGACATCATGCTTTGAGGCTGCTTCTCTAGAGCAGACACTGGGTCCCTTGTCCGTATTGAAGGAAGAATGGATAGTAAGAATTATATAGAGATTTTGGAAGAGAACCTTCAAACGTCAGCCATCAAATTGGGACTCAGACGACGCTACCACTTTCAGCAAGACAATGACCCAAAACACTGTGCAAAAGTAACCAAAGCACGGTCTGAATCCAACTGAAAATTTGTGGCGTGATCTCAAAATTGCAGTTCACAAATGAAAGCCTTCAAACGTGGCACAGGTGGAGCAGTTCTGCAAGGACGAATGGGAAAAACTGCCTCCATCCACATCTGCTAAGCTTGTAGATGGCTATCCAAAGTGATTGCAATCAGTTTTTGCCACAAAGGGTGCTGCTACCAAGTACTGACTGTGTGTCACGTGAAAGGGTCAATTACTTTTTCAACAGCATTTTTCAAAACATGACCGTCAATTTGCATTTGTTTAGTTCACCAAGCTCGAAATGTTTCAAAACATGTACATAGGGAAATAAAAGTTCACTGTGATACTCTGCATTTATAATTTTTATAGGTTGTAATGATGTATGATGGAAACAGGGTGGCTTTCCAGAAGGGGTTAAATACTTTTTCAACCCACTGTACTTCAGTACAATATACACTGAAGTGGCAGTGAAGCAAGGAACAGCTCAGCAGCCATGACATCTTTTATAAGAGGAGATCTTGTGGATAAACAAAGTAAAAAAGACGGTGTGGCAGTACTTTTTGCAGTTTAAAGTCTAACACATTTATTAATCATATATGCTGAATTTATACTGATTATCAACTTAGGCTTAATAAAATGCCTGTAATATTTTAACCATACTGCTAATCTGCTTAACAAATTGTGGGAGTAAATAAACGTCCGTATAGTATCGAAAAGCTGGTGTCCAACCAAATGTTTCACCCGGCATCTGAAGCCCTGGTGATTACTGTGCACACGCGATATAATATCAATATGATATCACCCAGCCCTAATGAGCACTATATCGTGATCATGTAATGGCATAAACCAAAAGGTATAACTCAGAAATAATAACTACAGACACTTTTAAAAGGCATGTGATATTGAGACCAATTTTTTATCAAAATCGAATGCAAATGGGGGCCCTACTTCCTGCTGGTGTCACAGGTCAGGTTGGGGAGCATGTACTGGTACAGCCCATTGCCACACCCACCACATGATGAAACACCTCGGGACCCCGGCTGGTGACCCCCCAGGCAAACAAGCAGTCCAATCCCCTCTCTCCAGAAATGGCCATCCATCTGCCATAGCCAGGTGTTACATGGGCATCCCCATGGCCTACTCCAGCCACTCGAGTCCTCAGCAATGAGGATCCCGCATTTTGGATCACCTTCAAGAAATTACGCCATGGGGCCATAGTGCTGGAACTAGCATTCCCTCAAAAGGCAGGAAATGTGCCCCATTTAGGACTTCCCTGTCAACCACTCGTTCAATACAAAGTCAAACCCTCGGAACCCAAGGAATCTCTGAAGAGACATTCTTCCTGCAGAGAGAGACACTACTGATGGCTGTGCCCAAGAAGTCATTAAGGGCCTGGATCTTAGTGTTTATCCAGGACACCCACAATCCCAGACACTCAAACTCCTTGCTCAGTCTCTCGAGGGCCCTGATCAGAGACTCCATTGACTCTGTGAAGATCACAGCATCATCAGGAGAGCCAAGATCAGTGAATCTTCACCAACAGGTGCCCCAGAGCTGCTGGACCCCACTACCCTGCCCAACACCCAGTCCATGCAAGCAATGAACTGAGTAGAAGCAAGAACACACCCCTGACAAACCCCAGAATCAACTGGGAAGAATGCAGAGGTTCTCCCTCCACTCTGCATAGCACTCACAGTACCAGTGTACAGGCCGGCCAAGACATCTAGCAACTTTGGGGGGATCCTGTGAAGTCTCAGGATTTCCCACATGGCAGCTCAATCAACTGAGTCAAATGCTTTACACTGATGTCACGTGACCATGTAATGAAACATTTATATCTTAGAGACTAAAGCAGCACAAAAGACAATTTTAACGCCACAAACACAGCACAAATGATTGCAATCAGTTTGGTCAAAATCAGACGCAAATAGAGGGCCAACTTCACACTTCACACAAACCGACACTGATGATTGAGACCAGTTTGGTTTTAATCAGTAACATATGGGGGGGCGCAGCTTCACGCAGATATCAACAAGGCATCTACGCTGAGTTTCTGGTGAATGCCCAGATACAAATGTAAGCAGTTTCATATAGTAAGGGCTAAACAGCAACAACCATTAGCCATTCTTACCCAGCATCTTTTGCTTTCCCAGTTTCGCTGCCCAGTAGCTGGCTAGCACAGTGTGTGATGATCCTTGAAGTGGCAGGTGAAAACAACCACATGTCAATAACCTTAACTAACGACCGAAAACTGCACATTGCGAAATTCAGCAATATTTACCAGTTACAGGATCCTCAGGAATTCCGTGCCAGGGAGCAAAATTCCTTGAGAAAAAATCATAGGCTGGCTGAGCAGCTGGGTCACCCTTCAGGGTGACGATGAGTGACTTCACCTTCCCACTGGGCCCTGCATGCAGGAGGCTGGCAGGGTCTGGCTGCAGGGACATCAAGGCTGCCCTGGAAACCCGTGAAAGAGGGCTGGAATGTGTGATCAGTATTAGTTATTGTGCACTTTGGTACAGCGCGGGGTGGGTGTGTACTTTTACCTGTCACACGAGTCACTGAGGCGTATGAGCAGCTTGCGGACGGCCCTGCAGTACTGCACGTCCTGCACAGGCAGTTCTCCAACTGCAGCCTGCGGCAATGTACCCAGGCCATGACTAAGTATGTAAGCGTCTGCTCATCACATTATGTTCAGCTCTAATGCACAACCACTCAGAGTAGATTTTTGAAATCAGTATCGTTGCATTCACACGCAACCTGTAATGTCCAATGGTTACCATATGGTATGACTATGGCTGAATTACACATTTAATTGGTTAATAATTGATCATTTTTGATCACTTACTTTAATAAGATCTTTTACTTCACTTGGGTCCTGAGGGAAAAATACAAACTTAACTATAATTAAAACAGTATTTTACTTGCAGAAGTACAGATTGAGACATTTAACTTGAATTTCACAGTTTCAAGAATGTGATGACCTTGCAAATTGAAAGCCCAGGATTAAATTAACTGACTGAACGAATATCATGTACTGCATCTTAACATTTTGAGTCCCACCACCCACCTGCATAGTCGGCTTGTTTAGGGGAAAGTCCATCACTAGGGTGTCCCCGTCCATTTTGACGTATAATTCCCCACTAAGCGTCTCAAAAGTCAGGACTGCGTTATGGTTTTCTTTCAAGCAGAATGACAAACATTATGGGTGCAAAGGATATTTTTAAATTATAGCTTTGTTTTCTCGAATGACTTTAAAATACAGTTGTGCCACGTGTCTAAAATCAATGTCACGAACCTTTTTCAGCTTCACGGTTTATTTTTTATCTGCTATTTTAGGGTTCCTTATACGTCTCCATGATGCGTAATTCATAATGATTACATTGCCTGTACATACAGATAATACTTGCGAATAGCTCATCCAAGCGCTTACTTTTGTGGTAAAAAAGCACGGCCGCCGAGGCGATGGTGCCATGCCCGCACAAGACGATTTCATTTTTTGGGGTGAACCATCTCAGGCGAAATCGAGCCGCTGTCGAGGAAAGGGGGTTACATGTAAAACGGGGTCAGGCCACCGAGTCCCTGAGGTTAGTGCTGTCGTTTTACAAATATATCTAGGAATTTTAAGTTTGCCAGTGAGGTATTCTCGCAAAAATGCAGGGCGTTTACAATCACATTTGCAAGTGAAACTGAGATACCTGAGCCGAAGTCATCTGTAACATTCAGTCTGGAAATAAAAGCAGTCTCGGAAAGGTTCATCTCTGCTGCAATTTTCTGGTACACCTGATCCTGTAATTCCTATATTTTAAAGAGATGCATCTCGTAAGTTGAGGGGAAACATTCACTGTAACAAAATATTTATGTTGATCACCGTAAACAATTTACTCACATTTTGTAAAAGACAGACTGCTGCGGGGTTCCCTTTGAAAACTTGGTTGGTGAATGCATCCACAGTGAATACTGGAATTTCCATGGGTTCTTAGATTTTTTTGCTGCGTGCGCGAAGAAAAGTTTCACCGTTTAATCAGTTGTTTGGTTAAACGTTCTAAAATGGACTTTAAGCCCATGACCAGCACTACTTAAAAGAACAACGTCAGCAGTTATAAGTAAAGCATGGGTAACATCAATTAAATAAAGGCCCATCAGGTGTATTTGCATACATTTTTATAAAACGGCTGATTAATTGTCTGTCTTGACATTGGCAAAAGCATAACTATACAAGAAAACCATACAAAAACCAAGAATAAATATACATATATGACATACATATATGTACAAAAGTGGACATCAACAGATGCCTTGAAGCAGCAGAAACTGTATGATCAAAAACTACTGGCAGTAGGAGTTTAATGTTTCGTAGTAGCAGAATGGCAATATTGGAGCATTGCACGACCTCCAATATTAAAGATCATTGCACTTAGTCCTTTATGTGTGCTTGCGTGTGTGTATGTGCATGCGGTCAACTGCATGATGTTGTTCATTATGGAGTCTGACAACAGCTGGATAGAAAGACCTGCGGTATCTGTCCTTCACACAGCACGGGTGCAACAGCCTATCACTGAAGGTGTTGCTCAGTGCTGTCAGTGTGTCATGCATGAGGTGGTAGATGTTATCCAATAGGGATGACAGCTTAGCCAACATTCTCCTGTCACTCATTACCTCCACTGGGTCCAGAGGGCATCCTACAACAGAGCTGACCTTCCGTTCTTCAGGAGCTACCCATGCACTCCAAAAGACCAGAGTCTCCACAGCAGATACAGCCTGCTCTGTCCTTTCCTGTAGAGGGCATTTGTGTTGTGAGACCAGTCCAGTTTATTATTCAGATGAACACCAAGGCACTTGTAGGATTCCACTATCTCAATATCCATTTCCTGGATGTTCAGGGGTTTAAGTGGCGGATCTCAGTGCCAAGGGAAATCTACCACCAGCTCCTTGGTTCTTCCAGTATTTATCAGGAGGTGGTTCTGTTGGCACCAATCCAAGTCCTGGGTCAGTTCTCTGTACTCCTTGTCGTCCGCATTTGTGATGAGGCCAACTATTGCTCAGTCATAAGAGAACTTCTGCAGATAGCAGTTGGTGAAGTAGTTAGGGAAATCTGCGATGCAGATGGTGAAAAGTAAGGGAACCAGAAGGGAGGTGTACGATTTTTTGTATTTGGCTTGCTTTTAGTTATTCTTAACTTTTCGTTCTTTTTACTTATCTTTTAGTTGCCTTTGTATCTGGCTTTCAACACTGGCGCATGCACGTCTCATCCACGGTCGACTCGGATCCCGAAGCGACAGCTAGAACTGTAGGGGGCTGGGTCAGGAACACGCGCAGGCGTCTGCGGGACTAGCCCTCAGGCAAGTCCCGTTTCTCGCGAGTTTTTCGGGTGAGCCGTCGCTCTCTACCTGAGCAAGACCGGCGCCGAGACACGGTGAGGAAACGTTTATTTAGTTTGTAACGTTTTTTGCGGGCGCGTATAAAACAACTGTAAAACAAGATCTTATTTTGCTAAGTAAGCCGTGTTTCGAAGGAACTAGCTAAAATGTGGTTTTCCCGGCTCGTGAGCGAACGTTAGAAGGCGGCCCGGGCCTAGCCACCTATCGCTGTTTTGCCAGCTGTATTTGTGGACGGTGCTCGGTAGACCGGCAGGCTGGTAATACAGTTAGACGACTTTTTTGTTTATTAATCGACATTTCCAACTTGTTGGTCAGTTTGACAGGCCATAAACGGACGGTCGGTGTGATGTGCTAGCGTTTTTAGTAATGCTGTCTGGCTTTAAGTTGGTTAACGCCGTGTCGCGTGCGACGTCGCGACCGATTATCGCCGGGTTGTCGTCGACTTGGGTTAATGACATTAACTAGCTAAACCAGCCAGGCAGCACGATGACCAGGTCCAGGTAGCCCGTGTATGCGTGTGTTTGTTGACCCAGCTGATTCATGCTACATCAATAATAACGTAAAAGGCGTGCTGGGTGAGCTGATTAACCGCCTGACCTCGATAACCCACCGCCGTGTCACCTGGCAAGCGTGACAGAGCAGCCGAGCTGGATGGCTGCTAGTGTCCATCCCCCGACGCCGCCCGGACCGTGTGCTTTAAAGGTTGTTTAACAGTGATCCATCACAGACCTTGGACATCAAAGACAGCCTAGTTTGATCGAATAAGTGATTTTGATCAGATGATTAAGGATGATCCACAACCTTTTATTTATCGAGCTTAAACTGCAAACTAGAAAAGTAGAACTTGCACAGAAACCTGTTTCTTAATTTATTTGATTTGATGCCTATGCTCAAAGTGCTTTACCATGTTTCTTAGGTGTACTGCTGTGTGTGTTTACTAAAGTAATTCAGGTTAAATACTTAAGCCATTACAACACCGACCCTCCCAAGACATATCAACATTGATACACCATATGCAAGTTAAGGCTGTTCCATTGAGCCTCACAGCCAGCATTTAAGTCAAATATGGAAATCACTACACACGCATGAATAGAATAAAATACAAGCTTTATTGTCATTCTATACTAAAAACACAACGAAACTAGGAGTGCTGCTACTCTTCAATGCAATAAAAGAAAAGAGAAAAGGAAAAAAAAAAATAATAATACAAATTACAGAAAACAGACAAATAAATACAGCAAGGGATAGGGCTGCCACTAACGACTATTTTTTATGGATTAATCTGTAGACTATTTTATCGATTGGTTGATTAATTTAAACATTTAATTTTTCTCCAGAAAAGTTAAGTTAATTTTATTTTGACAGCATCAAACTGTATGTCTTTGCAGGGCTTTAGATAGTTGACGCTAGCTTTTCAGCACTGTACGGACATTATTTTCACCCACAATTCAATAAGCAGATTCCATGTCTGAAATATTAATGAGATGTGTATTGTGATGCCTAAAAGTTAGTAATCTGTACGCATTCGGCATATCTTTATGCTTATTAAATTTGGTCAGTGTCGACGTCATCGACTATGCCAAGTAATCACGGCAGCCCTAGTGAATAGGCGATACGGTAAAATTAACTCTTAAATCTAAGACCCTGAATTAGAACTGTCAATAGATTCTACTGGCAGAGATGGTAGCTTAAAATTTGCATGCACAACCAAAGTAACACACGGTTAATGCAGTGGTGCACACTGTGACATGCTGTGGTTTTATCCCTATGAGTCTCCGTAATTAATTAGCTGATCGCCCAGTCACTTTTCTGGGTTGTTTCCATGTTCACATGTCCATGATTAAACCCACTAGAAAGACTGCTGCTTGGACTTGTCAGCATGGTTGAGCCATCCTTAAACAGGTGCTCAAATATAACAGACTGTGGCTTTACTGAAAAAGAAAATTTACATTTATTTAGTCTCCTTGAATAGAGAAAATTGACTGTTGTCAGGTTAAAGTCAGGTCAGCTACAACTTGCCATATTTTAGAACATAGTATTAAAACATGCACATAAATGATTACTCAGGCCAAAATCTGCCATAATTGCTGTCCACATGACGGTACAAAAATCACATTGTCATAATATTTATGACAATACATACTGTACATAGTAAGCTGCTGGCACAAGCTGGTAGTATAATTAGCTGCTAACAGTTAGGTCCCCCAGTTTTTTTTTTTTAACAATATTTTAAGATATTCATATTTTTACCATACCAGTGGTAGTGAACAGAATGGAAATTTTGCTGAATGAGCATTTTGGAACTCTTCAATGAATATCCTGAGCAAATTTTAGCAAAATTAAACTATGCAGTTTACAGCAGCATTGTAATAATACAAAATTAAGTTTTCTGTGATGTATATAATTATTGCTACCAGCTTCTGTGGGCCACCTTTCAAATCTGATATATGCCCCCCCTCCCAAGTTTTTGCACAGGAGTGAAGAGATGTCTCTTAATGACGAGGGCTTTGTGGTGCGGATTCGGGGCTTGCCCTGGTCCTGTACACAGGAGGAAGTGGCTAGCTTTTTCTCAGGTGAGTTGCAGTGTCTCCACTGAGCAGCTGAGCCCATTTGTATAGAGCTGTCCCTTTGTGATGGTGCTGTACCTGAATGGGTCCTGCAGATGAAGCCCTGTGTTCTGTTTGCAGATTGTGAAATCGTGGGCGGGGTGAGCGGTGTGTGCTTTACCTATTCTAAAGAGGGCAGGCCAAGTGGAGAAGCCTTTATTGAGCTGAAAACAGCGGATGACTTCAAGAATGCCATTGCTAAGGATCGAAAGTACATGGGCCATCGCTACATCGAAGGTGCGTTGAGAAGCAAGCTCTGTTATGGACCTCCATCATGGTGTGCTGAGGTCAATCATGTAAATCCCAGGGTTGTGCTCAGCGCCTCAGTCCAGGGCTCAGTAACTGAGACAAGGACGGGGCAGGAATTGTCAGGGCTGCTGGCCTCTAGTAATATGGAGTCTAAGAGGCCCTTTTGGGACCATTAAAAATGTGTAACGTGGAACTGATCTGATTTTCCTGTGCTGGTACTTTCAGGAAGCATACTTGTTTATCATGTCATGGCATTGCAAGTAGCCCCACCTTTTGCCTAACCCGAGACTCTGGGCCTGGCTTTGCCGCCCGCTGTCCCCCCTTTTAGTCTTTAAGTCGAATCGCAGCGAGATGGACTGGGTGCTGAAGCGCTGTGGCCCCAGCGACTACGACAGCTGCAGCGGCTGTATGTTGCGCCTGCGGGGCCTGCCTTTCGGCTGCAGCAAGGAGGAGATCGTGCAATTCTTCGCAGGTACACGGGGGAAGCTGTAGATGGTGCCGCTGTAGTGCTCATGCGCCACACGCTACTGACGGCTGCCGATCAGAGATTAATGTGAAGCATCACACCTCTGTTGATGACCCAAAAGCGCTGCTGGCATTTTAGTAAAAAAAAAAAGTCAGTTTGAATGAGGCTGTTGGCTGACATGGTCTACTAAAAGAGGCAGGGGAGGGGTTACAGCCAGAGCCATGTGATTCACATGAGCCAATGGGAAACTGAGTCCCTTAATTACTGCAGGCATGCTTTCTCTCCTTTGTTATCACATTACGGGACGTGTGGCGGCTTTTGGTGCGCTGTAGAGGCAAATTTCCTGTTTGAGAGCTGCAACACTATATGGGGCTTCCACACCACGTGGCCAAAAAAGCTCATTCTGAGAGGTGTCACAAAAATGGCCAATGCCACAAAAGTCACCACATTTTCTCCCACAGGTGCTGTGTGTGCTTGTCTCTCGTTTGTAAAATATAGTAAGCTAATAAATAATTTAATGATTTGCAGGCTGTTAATTTATAAAAGAATCCATAATAGAGGAGCTGTAGTTGTTTTGGGATTGGGGGGTGGGGGGGAGGATTGGGGTTTACTGCAGATGTCACGGCTTTTTCCTTTTATTTTAACATGTCCCCCCCTGTGGGGGTTATCTGTCCTTGGGTTGAAGGGTTGAAAATCGTGCCAAATGGGATAACATTGCCGATGGACTACCAGGGGAGGAGCACGGGGGAGGCCTTCGTGCAGTTTGCCTCAAAGGAGATAGCAGAAAAGGCTCTTGGGAAACACAAGGAAAGGATAGGGCACAGGTGGGACGGACAGACTGGGCTGGGCAATACTGTTATCACTAATGTGGGGGGGTGGGGGGGTGTGGGCATGTACCACTAATATCTATCACACAGTTAATCTGTCTGTGGGGCTGCGAGGAGTGCGTGTAAGAAAGGGCTGCTACCAGACAGTTTAGTGGGGCTGGGGGGGGTCGGTCTTCGAGAGCCCCCACTCCCTCCACAGCACGCTGAGGCTGACGCATGGTGATACCACAAGGCCAGCACCTTCTACCCATTCAAAAGAAAAAAAGAGAGAAAATCATGAGAAACTATGCCATAAGTCACAAGACTGGCCTAGTATGCTTAAATAAGCATGTGTGCTCACCCATTTACTCTGCAGATTTAAACATTTAAAAAAGCGTTGCGCTTTATGTATTTGCCTGTGTTCCTTTAAAATGTTCCAGAAAGCTGCACCAGTCATGTCAAAGCTGTGCGTTTTACCCACAGTTCCTCTGCGTATGACCTTGGCATAGGTACATAGAAATCTTCAAGAGCAGCAGGAACGAAATCCGAGCCTATTACGAGCTGCCCAGGAGGATGATGGGACAGCGGCCTGGGCCATATGACAGACCCGTCATGGGTCGCGGGGGGTTTTTCGGGCCGGGGCCAGGAAGAGGCAGTGGCCTCCTGGACCAGATGCGCAGTGGAGGGGGCTACAGTGGAGGTATGTCCTTTATGCTGAATGCTGTGTTAACATCACTAACAATGGTTAAGCAGTGCTGCTGGTGATTTTTTTCTTCTCAGTTCACCGACTCCAAGAAGGTCATATCAGTTCAGTTTCAGCAAAGGCCTTTCTAAGTGTGTTCAGTGACTGCTTGAAAGTTTTCTAACAGTGAATGTTTATGCATGTCTTAAGCATTTATGATACATTCTGTCTTGAATTGCATACATTAAATGTCACCATGTTTTCACATTAATGTACTCTTGTGTTTATAACTGTAGTTTGTGTGTTTATGGCTCTAGGCTACGGAGGGTTTGACAGCTACAATGGCTTCAACAATTACTGTTTTGGCAATGGTATGTTTGAGGACAGAGTCCGGGGCGACAGGGGGAGAGGTAAGGGTGCCTTCTTTCACGCAGGCCACTGGCGTGCCTGCTGCTGGCACGGCTCTGTCATCATAGCAACAATCCTGTGTCCTAATGCTTCTCGTATGGCCTGATGTGACCATTGTTACCGCAGTAACGGTGCGGTGCGTCTTCTTACCCCTGCAGGCGTAGGGGGGCATGGCTATGGGGGTAGCGATTCTGGCTCTGGCTTCCACAGCGGACACTTTGTGCACATGCGCGGTCTGCCCTTCCGTGCCACAGAGGCTGACATTGCCAATGTAAGATCGCCATTGCCATGATATGAAAGCTTACAGCCAGTCGATAAATTTTTGAGTAGGATGAGGCATCTCTGATTTCACTATACCTGTCAGTGATACTTACCTTGGACACTTCACTGGATTTCTCTGTAATTCACTGTCCTTGTCATTTCTCAGTTTGTGGTCTGTTTTTTGCCATCCTTTTCATTTCTCACTTTATGGTCTGTGTATTTACATGTAGTTCTTCACGCCATTGAACCCGATTCGCGTGCACATCGATGTGGCGCCCAATGGGAAGTCCACGGGTGAGGCCGATGTTGAGTTTGCATCGCACGAGGATGCTGTGTCCGCCATGTCTAAAGATAAAAACCACATGCGTGAGTGTGCTCTCTGTCGCCGCCCAAGGGGTCATGCTGTCTGTTCCTTTGACATTTTAAGAAGGGCCCTTTGCTTTTTCAGAACATCGTTACATCGAGCTGTTCCTGAACTCTACAGCCAGCGGGGGATCTGAAATGGGTCAGTGTGATTACCTGACAACATCCTGCCTGAACATATATGTGCAGGAATAATGAACATGTTTTAACCAGACCTAATCAGTCAGGTGGTTTCATCTACAGGCTGTTACTGCTAATTTTAGTTAAGGGCATTTCTTAGTCAAAGATCAGCCAGAGTGGCGGTGGGAGAGTGTATATCAATTATGATGTAATAACAGCTGTTTCTTTCATTTCCTCTGATTTGAGACACTCCCACTTCTTTATCTGCTTATGTTGAGTAGTGCTAAGATGGCCCTGGCCCTTAGGTGCAGGAGGTACAGTATTATATGTGACATTGGTTTACCACTTGTTTAGATTAAGATACAGAGGCAGTTTTTTTCCATTGTTTCATTGCAGGCCGCAGTGGTGGTTTCTATGGAAACTCTGGGGGCATGGGGTCCAGAGGTGGTGGACTGAGGGGCATGTTTTAGATGAGGGTGACCTGAAGCCACCAAGTTCAACCAAAAGTTGAAGTTAACTTTTTCTTTTGTACTTGGGAATGTTTTTTTTTCCATATGTTCATATAAATTTTACGTTAGATTTCCCATTTTCAGAGTGGAAATGAAATATATTTGATGTTACTTAGGTTAACCAGCTATTGTAAATTTTGCTCATTAAATTTTATACAAAATCTGTGGTCCCTTCACGGTCTTGATAGATTACAGCTTTTAATCAATCTGCAATGCTTTGGAGAATGTGCTTACTAATTCCCGGTGAAAGGTTTCTGTTTAAAGAGACCCATCTGCCACTGACTGTGGAGTCCTGTGGTATTAACTATAAGCAGAGAAATGTTTTGGGATGAAGAAGGCATAGAGAGGAGGAGCCATCGCACATGTCAAGCTGGCAGCCTGCACTAGGTCAACTAGTAGACTGGCAGAGCTTCTTGGCTTTGTTACATAGCAAAAGCACATGTCCATGTCCCAAAATGAGGCATTTCAAGATGCCATCACATAGCTACACGTTCCCCGTCATTGCCATCAGAAACACAACCAAGTCTGTATTCCTCGATAAGGAGTTTCATGGCACTGTAGCTGCTACTGTCAGAAATACATCCAAGTCTGTGTCCCAGAACAAAGTTTAGTAATAATGAATCATCCAATAACAAGTGTACACAGGTCAACATACTAAACAGAAACCATATTAAATTCATACTGTAATCAAATAGGCAATACACAAATTCCTGAAAAAGGCAGCATATTAATTGCAGTTAAAAATAATGTCACAGGTTTGTTCACTGTGTACACTAGTTAAGCGCAGTCATTCAATTTACCCCATTGCCTTCACCCATTCCATATTTGAAATAAAAATCCTGTTTATTAAATAAAACGTTTATACAGCTATACAGAAAGTTTAGTGCTCAGTAAGAGTAGTTTCAGTACATTGCCATGTGTATGGTATTTGGCACCTATTTTACCAAAAACATCACGTATTGTTCTCTTACACCAAAGAGCACCATGAAACAGACATCCACAGTACAGATTCCAGTTTTAGGGGGAAAAAAAATCTGGCTTCTAAATTGGTGCAATTTTAAACAATTTCACATAATCACAAGAATTAAATTACAGAAAATGAAAGATGCTGTGCTTTGTGCTGTTATTTTCAGAACGGTGGGGGGGTGGTTTCTGGGTAACAGCACATAAACTTCCAACCCCCACCCCTCACACACACACACACACACACACGTTCTGAAGCCCCCTCTCTGGTCCTCGGTAAAACTATCTGCCCTTTTCCCTGCATAAGTAAAGTTTACATTGAAATATTTGCCCAGTTACTTTTGGTGGCATCACCTGAAAATTTGAGGCACATGTGAATCTTTCACAAAGTAACTTCCCTCACCTACCCAAACCCTACTGGTACAAATGAACTCAATTCTAAAGTTAAAAGGTTATAGGTTCTGCTAAGGATAGATAGTGTTTCGGACCTGTCCACCCTTGAGGGTTGGACAGCTTCCCTTTATTGTTTATGGCATGAATTACAAAGCGTTAAATAATCTGGGCAGTTTGGCACGAGGTTCTGAAGCATGCTAAAGATGGGAGGAAATAAGTGAAAGTTGACTTCCTGTAAACACGACATCCGCAGAGACCCTTTAGGGGACTGGCCACAACTGCCCTGCAGCAGGGTTAAGATTGGAGGGGAGAGGCCTAAGAGGACACATGGGGCAGGCCCCACTCCTTAGGTGACATTGGAGGAGCAGCGCTGGAGCAGGAGGGCATGGCATGTGTCGCACACTCTGACAGGCTTTGGGGAGGCAGGCAGGGGCAGCTCGTTGTCAGAGCAGGCGTTACAGAAGATTTCACCGCAGTTCCTGCAGTGGTGCTATGGGAAGGCATGGGAGTGTTGACCATTAGCTTAACAAATCAACCTTTACTGCATTTAGTGATGCCTTCAAGCCCACAAGCTGAAACTACCACTGCATTTTATCCCCCACAGTACAACAAAGCATATTTGCCACAGTCACCACTATCTAGTACCATGGTTATAGCAATGGCACCATTCAGTCTGTGAGAGGCAAGGCACTGAGGATACTGACCTTTCTCCTGGAGATGGAGAACTCCTTCTCACACAGCTTGCAGTGTGTGGCATCCCGGTCCTTCAGCCAAACCTGTCCCCCCTACAAAAATCCATCATTACCATCTGCGATCTACAGGTGTGGGTTAGCATCACAGTGATGGCACCCTCATCAGACGACACTGTTTAATGCCCACCTGTAGTGCTTTGTTAGCTTCCTTCATATCTTCTATTTTCAGCTTTGACCTGAAAACGTCATGCATTCATCGAAGAAATTTAAAGTTAGTGGGCACTGTAGTGGGTAAAAAATATAAAATGATGTGTACACCACTGAGTGAAGACATCTTTAAGCTTTGATCTTTACAACACTATAAATGATGATACTGAGGGGCTGGCTAGTCCAGCATGGTGATTTACTCGCTGAGTTTGGAACCAAGTTCCTGGAGGGCTTGTTCTTGCTCCTCACAGAACCCCTTCAGCTGCTGGTTCTCATCCTGCAGCTCGTAGAACTCCTGTGGAAACAGAAAACCTTCAGAAGCGAGGGGATGGATATGCTTCCAGACCCACTGATTTATGCTGGTTCAGCCACATCAGCGACTCGTGTGAACAATGGAGCATACAGAATCCCACAACCCTAAGGAAGAAATGAGCACATCCCTGATGGACACACACAGGTTGTGTGAGTCTGTGGGTTTGAGTGCTGGGTGTCAGCGGCGGTGCCCTTGGGAGACCCATCTACCTTTCTAAGCCCAATAATCTGCTTGGCCTCGGTGCTTAGCTGGCTCACAGCCTCATGCTCACGGTCCAGGTCACCCTGCAGGGTCTGTCTCCACTCTTTCTCAATCTTCAAGTCTGTTTCCAGCTGAAGCCTGTGCCCAAAAACAAGGTCCAGGCAGATTCAACTCAGGAATGCAAAAAGGTGGTGGTATTGTGGAAAAATGGCAGGTGGCCGTGATTCTCGCATCACTCACAGCTGCCTCTCGCGCTGGGCGATCTGCCTCTGCAAGCTGTCCGTCTTGTTGGCAAGGTCCTCTTTGAACCTGCGCGCCCCATCCTCTGCGCTCCAGTGCTCCTGCTGCACCTCCTGCAATCTGCCGTAATTCAAACCAACTGGGTAAAACTGAGGCTCCAATCACAGAGGGAGGGGAAGGGTCGGGGGTGTGGATGGTCACAATGCAAAAGGATGAGCAAAGAAAAAGGGTGGGGGAGGGAATTCTCAAAAAATCCTAAAAAGGAAGACAGGTAGCCCCCTGCATCCTAAAAAACAGGAGGAACAAAGGTGGAGGGATTTCAGACGTGGGTGTTGGAGGCTGGGGGGAGGGGCTCATTTAGCTTACGTGGAAAAGCCAGTGATCAGAGGTCCTGCTGCCACAGGGCCGTGATTGTGTATCAATGACATGCCAGGAACAATGAGGAAAACTTCAAAACATCTAAGTTTATTGTTCCACACAGCAAATGACATACGGTAAATACTGCCCATCAGTGCCGAAGTGGTGGGCCACCTTACAAGGGTATCGGCACATATAATCACAACAAGAAGTGCTGCTCTACAAAACAGACTGAAAAATGCTTCTCTCTGGAAAGTAAAAACAAATACAAAAGGAAAAACATGAGTGAACAGTGGAGCCTGCCCATCACTGGCGGTGCCGAAAACTCTGTCACAGATATGCAGTGTTTTTCCAAACTGCTTTCAAAGAACTACAGGGAAATAAGGGCCTTATCCCAAAATCAAAAGGAAATGTCCTTGACGAGCTTGTATTGGTGCTCTGTGTCTGTGCTGGCGCATTTCACAAAGGACATGGCGAGGGTTCGCGTCTGACTCAGCAGGTCCTTGTCGCTGGGCAACGCAAGTGAACAGGCATGTTGTTTGGGGGGGAGGGGGGGGTGTCAGTGAGGTGAGGATGCAGGAAATTAAAAGAGATAAAGTTATGGGACACAAGAAAGGAAAAAGGAGAACAAAAAAGGGAAAGAGGACATCAATATCAGTGAATCTCCATGTTAATAAACCAAAATAAAGAACCAAGAAAAAACTGCCTCCTGTGGGCACTATACAGTGTAGCCGCAAAGCATCGCACACACAATGGCAGTGAATCAACGGAAGAGGCGACCCAGGTGGTCCATGTGCACAGACACATGACAAGGACCCAAGCCAAGTACTGGTGTTTGTCCACACAGACATGGGCGCGGTAAACAGAAGATGCCACATTGGAATCGCAAGTTGATCACTAAACAACAATGATGACATCCACAATGTGCCAGCTACAGATCAGGAGATCCTGATACCCCAGATTCCCTAAGTGTTCCATGTGTTTAGAATAGCCTACCTCCAGCACACCTCAAAAGTAATTAAGGACTCAAGCCAATAAACTCGTGAAGCCCTTTATTTACTGGCTCGGGCGTTTTGATGGTTGAGAAGGCTGGACTGACTAAGGAGCTTTCAGCACAGATAAGATGCTCAGTTCCTTCAGAAAACTAAAACATCAAGCCCTTTACCTTTGTTCCAGCTGTTTCATGGTTGCTGTGATTTGATTGGTCTTCTCTTCCAACCGGGTGATGATGTCACTCTTCTGCTTGAGGCTATCATCGGAGCGCTGTGGAGAAGACAGGCGGTTCTGACACTTCTGTCCCACCCCATCAAGCTGCACTTTCTGAACACACCAACACATCAGCAGAACCCAGACCAGTGTCTACCTGCAGCTTCTGGTACATCTCCACGTTGATGGCCTTGACCTCATCCAGTTGGTGCCGGAGGCCAATAAGGGTGTCCTGCTTCTCGTGGATGTCCTTTTCCAGCAGCTTCATGGCTAGCTCCATCTCCTGTTTCATGCTGACCTGCACCACCAGCTCGTTCTCCACATCCTGTGGCTCCAAGTAGCACAGGGGACAGCAAACGTCTGCCAGTCAGTTGGTACCACCTCCCAGACCCCGACATGAGAGGCCTGGGAATGGCGACAGCCAATACAGTCATTCTAACCAACCACATATGTGGCATGTGTCACATGATCTACTGGGAACATCCTCTGACCTGGCGAAGCTGGCACTCTTCCCGGAGCTGCCGCCGGGCCTCGTTGTACATCTCATCCAGACCTTGCCGGGACTGCTTATAGGTGTCCAGTTCCACGTCCACGTCTCCCTGGGCCATCTGCTTGAACCCAGAGAGGGATAGTGGTCACAGGCACCATGGATGATCAGCATCTTGAGAATGGGGGTTCCTACCTCCAGGTGCTGCTGGGCCTTCACCAGAATGAAGGCATTCTCGTTCCGGAGCTGGTGGTTCTCCTCTTGCAGCTTGATGATGTTGTTTTTGGCTATTGCCAGCTGTAGCGCAAGAGCACAGCCCATAAGAGACAGCACCAGAGCCCTGGGCCCCATGAGCCACATCTCCCAGAGCATACCTCCTCGATGAGCTTAGTGTTGGACTTCTCCAGTGAGTCAACCCGGCCTTGGAGGCTTTGAACCGTAGAGCTATGGAAAGAGAAGAGATTCATACCATCAGCAATGACCCGGCTTAGAATAGCTCCCTCCCTCCGCCTCCCGCCAAGGAACCCTGAAATCTCAGGGCTTGTACACCTTCTTACAGTCTGATCACACTCATCAGTCTTGTACAGCTAATTCTTTATTTACTGTTTTTTTCCCCTTGTACAAGCTGCAGGGTCTGTGTCAATTTTAAGCAATGTAGCCAATTCACATTAGTGTGACAATGTATTTTTGCTTAACTGTATTATACAACATGCAAATCTCCAAAATCATTCTGATGCAGGAATAAATGCACACGATTCTGTTTCAGAAAGGTCAAATACGATTTACTAAATGTCATTTACAGTTAGTGACATTCTCATTCAGTCCATCTAGTCTTGCTTAATGATGCAGAAAAACACCCACTAATGTAAATTCATTATGGATATTTTTCAAACTTTTGAGCCTAAAGGATATTCATTTAAGATGCCCCCTAAGGGTGAATATAAGTACTTTACTATTACAATCCACACCATGCTGCTGTCTAATGAACAGAATGAGTCACCCAAAACTGTCCCGACTCGTCCTGTTACAGGCTTTCAGAAGCGAAAGTGGCAAAGGCTTGGCAGGTGAGTGATTGCTTTCGCTCAAGAAGCCAGAAAAGGATCCTCCACCAACCCAAGCCCAAGTAACTCAGTGCGTCCAGGGGCCCCGCCCTCAGCTCTGAGTTCTGAGTGGTTGCTGTCAAAAAAACATCTGTCACCTCTCTCTAGATCTGGCCCCACTTTACTAGTGATGGAAACAGAGCTCTGGATGGTTGACGTCAGATAATGAAAGTTGCAAACATCAATATTTTCATATCTCTTCACACCTCGGGAAGCAGGAACAGATCACTCACTTAAGTTGCCTGTTAAGCTCCTCCACATAGTTCTTCTGGTCCAGAATAGCAGCAATTTGACCATTTCTACAGGGAGAAAAAACAGAGCATCAATGACCCTAAAGACCCAAGGGCTTCACGCCAGGAGGGTACAATGATCCATTAATTACAGATAAATTTTATACAAGCGACACGGGCACCAAGGAGCACAGACCTTTCTTCACTCCTGTAGTCATCAATGTCATTCTTCAGGTACATGGAAAAGTCTATTACTCCAACCTAGAGAAGCCAGAGCAGACACCAGTGACATGATTTAACAATAACCAGTGCGTTCAAAAAGTTCTCAGCGACAGTGGTGTCACGGTTCCCTACACACCAGAAAGCTAGCACCCAAAAACCTTTTTCACAGGACACATACACTTCAGATCGCATTACTTTTACAGGACCCCCCCCCCCCCAAAAAAAAGAAAGAAAAAAAAAACCTGGATAGGGACTGAGTAGAATTTGGATGTCCACGGTGTTCCAAATTATTATGAAAATGACATATCAGTAGGATTTCATCAAAAAATAAACTTTTTTTTTGTAAATCAGAGTTATTCTTCATGTCATTTTAGATAACTGGTGTCCAAGCTCAAAGAACTTTGTGAATTAGTTTGTCAGGTGATCTTCATTAAAGGGAAACCTACTTAGTGTTCCACATTATTAAGCAATCCACAGTTCTCACATAGTTTGATGAAGAAAGCCCTTTCTGAAGCTGAAAAGCATGAAATAGTGCAATGCCTTGTAAAAGACATGGCAACAAATGATATTTCATGAAAACTGAAGATCATCCACCTCTATGTTCAATTCAATTCAAGTTTATTTATATAGCGCTTTTAACAACAGTCATTGTCACAAAGCACTTTACATATAACCGGCCTGAACCCCCACCAAGCAAGCCTGTGATGACAGTGGCAAGGAAAAACCTTGAGAGGAACCTAGACACGGAAGGGGACCCCATCCTCCTCTGGGTGACCGGGGAGCATGAAATTGTATTCACATTTGACATTAATTCCAGTCCATATAGTTTTAAAAGTCCTAGTTGGTTCCATGTAATTATCTCCAAGGAGTCCAGGTGAGGGTTCAAGTGGTGTAGTGTAGCTCGGGATCAGCTCGGAAAAGAGAAGATGGAGAAGAGTTATTGCCCTACACCTAACCTAACCTCCAGCAGTATTAAAGTAACTATGGCAGGCTGGCTAAAAGAGAGACCTGGAAGGAAGCACAGACATGAGGGTTTCCAGGGGTTTTGGTATCAAGCCAAACTACCGTCAACAGCTTAAGTGATCGGCGAGAGTGGCAGGACGACAGCACCAATCCCCCCTTTCACCTTTAATCTCAAATGACCATGAACCTCCAGATTTCCCATTCACCTTAGAAAAGGGGATTTTACTATCCAAAAGACTGACTAAAGAGGTACGTCTTAAGCCTTGACTTAAAAGCAGAGATTGTTTCTGAGTTCCGAACACTATTAGGAAGTTTATTCCATAACTGTGGTGATTTATGAGCAAATTCTCTTTCCCCCAAAAGTAACGTTCTTTATTCTGGGTATGAATAGAAGACCTGCATCTTTCGATCGAAGCTTATGAGTCAGAATGTAGTTGCAAATGAGGTCACTCACATACTGCGGTGCAAGACCATTTACAGCTTTATAAGTTGAGTAGTATTTTGTAGTCAACTCGAAATCTAACTGGCAGCCAGTGGAGTGAAGATAAAATTGGGGTAATATGATCATATTTTTTAGTTTTGGTGAGGACTCTGACGCATGAACCAATTTCTCTGCATCTTGAAAGGATAGAATGTTTCTTAATTTGGCAATATTACGCATGTAAAAGAAGGCAGTACGGCTAATGTTAGGAGCATGTAGATCAAACGAAAGATCAGAATCTAGAATAACACCAAAGTTTTTAACAACAGTACTTGGTGCAATAGATAGTCCATTCAGATTGACTATGATGTCTGATAGTTTACTTCTGGTGGCTTTAGTGCCAGTAAGAAGAACCTCAGTCTTGTCTAGATTTAACTGGAGGAAGTTGTCTGACATCTACTGTTTGATGTGAATTAAACATTCTTCCATTCTCTGAAGTTGCTGTCTATCTTCTGGTTTAGCCGATATATATAATTGTGTATAATCTACAAAGCAATGAAAGCTAACTCCATGCGAATAACTGAGCCTAAAGATAACATGTATAGCGAAAACAGTAGGGGACCTAAAACTGAACCTTGTGGCACTCCGTATCTGACCTTGACATGTTCTGAGGAATCACTATTTAAATTTACATACTGATAGCGGTCTGAGAGGTAATATTTAAACCAAGAGAGTGCCACTACCCTTATGCCTACAGTATATTCAAGCCTGTCTAGGAGAATGGCATGATCTATAGTATCAAATGCAGCACTAAGATCAAGCAGCACTAAGAGCGAGGCACAGCCTTAGTCAGCAGATAGGAGAAGATCATTTACCACCTTCAGTGCTATGATGAACTCTAAACCCAGACTGAAATCTTTCATAAATCTGATTCTCCTGCAGAAATGAGGTTAGTTGACTAGCGACAATTCTCTCTATTATTTTACAGATAAATGGTAGATTAGAGATTGGCCTATAGTTTATCATTTCCAAGGAATCCAAGTTTGGGTTCTTCAATAGAGGCTTAATTACTGCTAGTTTAAGAGATTTTGGTAGATGGCCAATGCTGATTGAGGAGTTAACTATTGCTAGTAGCAGTTCAATCACTGCTGGGATCATCTCTTTGATTCATTTTGTTGGAACAGGGTCTAGCACAGAGGTCACTAACAGGTGGACCGCGGTTCGGGTCCGGACCCAGAAGCTATCCCATATGGACCCGGACCGATAGTCAAAACTGAAAGTTTTAAAGATTTAAAATGATGGGGCACTTCTATTTTAACCGGCGCAGATTTAGTAATCTTTTCTGTAGTGGTTTAGCACTAGAACCGCCGTTTCCCATGCCAATGAACGTCAAATGCCTTCAACCGCCAAAAAAGACGTAGTTCAGTGTATACAGCCCTTTGTTTGCGCTAATGTGCCATTAATGTTAGTAGCAGCAGCAAAGCTAACACCTGCAACCAAAAACCCGTAATGTTCCTAACAGAGTGGCTGCTCTGTCCTTAAATTCTAAAGCTGAAAAGTTTTCAAACACAGTATGTATTATATGATATGTTGAATAAATAGACGTAGTTTATTGGTGATTTCATGTTCATTGAAGTTTATGCTTTTTAACAACTGCGTAAAGTAATGTTATTTGTGATATAAATCAACTGAGTTGAAACAAAAAATGTACATTTTCAGACTCACGCAGGAAATCTTACGGCAAATCTATATTATTCCATTATAAACTCAAATTTAACTAAGTCATTACACTGTGTATTTACAGTTGAATAGAAAAGCTGACTATTTACAAAGTAAGAACTGTTACATATGTGTGCAGACATCTCAAATTGAAAATCTCACTGCAGCCAGCTGGCCGAAGTTGGCATCCCCACGTTTTATTTGAAATGAAAAGTAAAATGCTGCTGTGAGGATTACTGACATTATGATTTTCCAGACCTTTGCTTCAAGAAATTTTCTCTAACTGGACCTCTTTAAAGTTTAGTTGAATACCCCTGGTCTACCATATAAGTAGATGAATTTGAAGATAAGATTAAGGACATCAGTTCTGATTGGTTAACCATGGTAAATGATTCAAATATGGCGGTTGCAGCATTAGCACAGGCCGTGGCAAGGCCAGAGAATGTAGTTATTGGAATATTCAAAATGTTCTGTCTAATTTACCATATTTTTTGGTTAGAAAAATGCATTAAGTCGTCACTGGAAAATAACGCCGGCACACTTTGAGTAGTAATCTGGTTATTAGTCAGCTTGGACACCATAAACTATTTTTGGTTCAGGGCACAGAGACGATGTCAATATAGTGGTACCTAGGTGATGGCTCAAGGCAACTCATATGTATTTATGAGCGATTCAAAGCACAAACAAGTTCGGTCAGATAATGGCAAGCTAAGGGAAGTTCCAACTAGACAAATTAATGTTTTAAAAAGGGGAGCTCTAAACATAAATAAAACATTAAGCAGCAAACAGGTATTTGAAACTGCGGGTGTCTCTGGAGTCCCAGGAAGCTCTATCGGTCTTTGACAGTTGACGTCACACTCGCTATAGTCGCAGTGTATTGTGGGTCGAATCGCCATTTTGGAGGTATATAACTCAAGAGCAAGCGTTTGCGTCCGCCTTTATCTTTCGAAAGATGGGATACTCGTGCTGTGTGAAAGGTTGTCATACTAAATCACAAGGCAGAAAGGTGGACCACACCATAAAATTTTTTCGGATTCTCACTTGGAAAACAGGATATGTTTTTCTCTGTAAGGAATTGTGTACCACAAGTAGAAGGAGGGCTTGGGTCCCTTCTTTGTTAACAACCCCAAATACTCTGAGGCAGGAGTCTCTCTGAAGACACTGGGTTTGGGTCCCAGGGTGGCAGGGGTTCATGTGCCCTTGCACGACAACCAGAAAGGGTGGTTTAGTGGTACTGCAAACTGTGAAATTTGCCGTATCTTTTCCCACAAGTAGGAGGAGGGTTTGGGTCCCTTCTTCATCTACATTGACTGGGGCTTGCTTCCCCCAGAGAACACTAGGTTTGGGTCCCAGTGTAGCAGGGGTTTGTGTCCCCTTGCACAAGGACCAGAGATAGTGGTCCACTACGAAAACCAGATTGCAAAGTCCCCTAACGTGAACGTGGGTGGTTAAGGTCCAGCATTTTGGTGGTATTTTAAATGTCTGTAAAGCACAGTGCAAACATTGTAGTTAAAGCAGTGCTACATAAATAAAGATTGATTGATTGAACAAAAGCTCACAAGGAAAAACGTTTGAAATGGGCAAAAAAAAAAAACATGAATACAAATGTTCGAAATAGAGAAGCACCGGTCTGATATTAGGATTGGTATGGGCGCCAATCCTGACCTATTTCACAGATCAGGAACTGGCCACATGTGACCAATCCATATCTGATACCTATTTAGTTTTTGGCAGTCTCTAAAAAGATGGCTCATATTTCATGTTAAGCCTATTTGTACAATCAATTGCACGACTGCTCTTTCCCATTTCAGTATGTTTTTTGTGGCATTCAAGCTTAACATTAACAGTGCCACTACTCAGTGGGTGTGAGCGTGGTGACTTCCACCTGCTGTGATGTCATGTGCATACCTTTGTGGTACCAAGAGCATAAGAACGTCAGATTGTCTTCTGATTTTCTTTATTTAATTTCTTTCCTTCCTTTTTCCCGCTCTATATTTCTCTCTAATTATGTTTTATGTATTATAACACATCCATATAAAGCGCTTTGGGATGACTCTGTTGTGAAAGGCTCTATATAGAAATATATTGAATTGAATTTAGATAAGAGGGTGACAATCTGGAAGTATTTTATGCTTTTATCAGCAACTAGTAGCACAGGGATTTGCAAAAAAAGTTTTGAGAGATGGGAGTAGGGTTTAGTGGAAAATCCCATTAAAAATGCACGCAATTGTGTAAGACAACGTAAGTTATATGAAAAAAAAGCAATGGATGATTTGGGATATATATA
>JAOYFF010000063.1:16515030-16525167 GCA_025773925.1 Cryptomyrus ogoouensis
TTCTTGAGTCTGTTTGCTCATGCAAAATGAAATGCGATTAATATAGATTAAAAATGAATATTTAATCGTGATTAATCAAAATTAATCCACAGCAACCTTGTGATTAATCTGATTTAAAAATTTAATCGTTTGACAGCACTAATGTATATACATATATATAATTAAAGCAAAAAGAGCTCTTGTATCGAAATCTGTATTGGTATCGGCAGTTGCATATCGGAATCAGATCGGAACTGAAAAAATGTGGATCGGCCCCTTCCCTAGTCTTAACAGTTTAATTTACAGATGAATGCCTTGCAACACTGGACAGTACAAACAGATCAAGTTCAGCGTACTTGGCCACCCTATCCCAACTTGGCTGCAACGTCAGCAAGGAGGTGACGGATGAATGATTTGGGTTGGAATATTGGGAAATAAGATGGCACATCCCTTTTCTTCCACAAAATATATGGAGTACCTTACTGACCATTTCCTGCCGTAGAATAAAAAGAAGACTGGGCATTTCAGGAAAAAAATGATTTCTATGCAAGACAATGCACCATCACATAATGCAAAAAAAAGACATGGATTCTTTGGTGGATATGAGGATTGAGCAAGAAATATTATGGTATGGCCACCAACATCCCCTAAACTCAATCCTGTTGAGAACCTGTACAGCATCCTTAAAAGGAAGATCTGCGAGGGTGGACATCAGCATACTTCAAAGCAGCAGCTCTGGGATGTCATACTGATGTCCTCAAATGAAATACAAGCAGAAACTATAAATTCAAAAAATGAAAGAGTGGTTCAATTTTAATTTATTTTTATATAGCACCGTTCACAACAGTCACCCCGCGACATTATACATGGGTGTGTTGTATCATCATTAAGATTAAGACGGAATAATACAAGAACAGGGAAGTCAAAGAAAGAAAACCAGATGACAATGGTGGTTAAAGTCATATCAAAGGAGGTCTCCTATATTAATTCACATGTATTTTTGTTTTTTGTTTTATATTTGTAAAAGGATCTCTTCATACAGCAAATGCAAATTTCATGTTTATTATGACCTACTCCATTTTGCATAATAATTTGGAATAATGCATTTTTTAAAATAAAACATTAAATACAGCTGTTGTCAGTCAGTGGTTTGGCTTCTAAAACATTCATATTATAAGATAATTCTGTCACGCCCAGCTCCGTACGATCCTCGTGTGTGCCACGCCCCCTCATTACCTTGTGTCAATTCCTGATTGTGATCACCTATTGCCTATTCCTTTTGCCTTGTCTTGTGTATTTAGTCCGAGTCTCAGTCAGTCTTCCCCAGATCCGTCATTGTAGTGTCCGTAGATGTCCGTGCCTGTCCGTCCCTCCCTCAATAAACCCCGTTTACCCGACTTCCTGGCTGCTCTCGCCTGCTTCCACGGCTCGCCTGCCTTCCGAACGTGACAAATTCTAATACAAATAAGAAATATTTATTTAAATTGACTATTAAAGAAAAACATGAAATTTGCATTTGCATAATTTGGAACACAGAGTAAGGTTCCTAGAGACCAAGAGTTTTCTTTAGCTTGGTGTAAATTAACACTAAACTATTAATTCCAGGTGACTGCACTGTCACGTCCAAGGCCCAATCCTTCTGTGGGTCAGCTGGCCTGAAGAACAACCGGCCATTGAAGCTGGTGCTCAGAATTCGAGAGCGAGTGACAGAGGGAACCACTTACCTGTGAGTCCAGGTCCTCACCCTTCACACACAGATTGGCATCGATGACGTTGAGTCCCACCAGCAGGCCGACGATGACCGCACCCTCCTCCTCCAGCATCACAGCGGAGCTCTCATAGAAGTCACTGCATGGACCAGCAGGATGTTAACAGGAAGGCCGTCTGACATTGCATTGACACTCTCAACTCAAAAACCGGAGAGCAGAGTCTCCATGTTGACATTAGCCACTCTGTTGATTCCCAAAACTTTGAAGAGTCACACTGGAACATTCCATATGAACCTCTGGGCTGTTTAGAAGTGTATCAACAACGGTGTTTCTTGATTGGCCTGTGTCTAACCAATGGGATTACAAGGTGGCAAGAGCAACAGGGTACACGCACCTCAGCAGGTCCTTCCGGGTGATGAGGCAGCGAAGGTAGTCAGCCAGCTTCTTCTGCATGAGGGCGAGGCGGAGCCAGGCACGCGCGCGGCCCAGAGGTGTCCTGGGGACATTGACATACCACTCAACCTGGGGTGCGTTTCCCAAAATATAGTTGCTGACATAGTTATGCAAGTACGAGGCAGGTGTTTCCCGAAACCATAGTTCGAATGAACATGCGCAAACACTGGCATTAAGGTTGAACTACAGCTCTCAAACTGTAGTTACAAGTTTAGTTCCGGGTGACTATGTCATCAATGGTGGAAAACACAGTCGAGGGAGGGTAGCCACCATGTTAGTAAGGTGAAAATATTAAATAGTCTTGCTGTACAAACATCTATAACGTCAAGGGCTTTGAAAATGTAGTTGTAAGAGCACTTTTGATGTACTTCTCTGCTCATGAGTATGGCTGAAGATGAAGTTGTTTACCCAACTGGTTTGTGTTGTATGGTAGAATTCATTACATAGATAAATATGGGTACATGATTATGACATCACAACATCACATTGAGTAATACTGCAATATTAATAAAACCAAAAAGGAGATGAAATTACCCGAAATAAACTATTGCCAAATAAAGCTTACCTAACAACAGAGTGCATCTAGTAAGTTTGTGGTGGTGTCACGAGTTGCGTCATCACAAAACAGTGCCAACCGATGCAATATGAGTAATACACACGCACACATGGCGATGACAATGCTTAACCGATTTATCACTCAGCGCTTATATACACACAATATTAAAACAGGAAAAAACATGGGGAAAGCGAATAAAACATGGGCAGATTAATGGGCCATGAGAGTCAGACCAATCACCTCTGGAACCATTGTAGTTCGAACCACAGTGGTTCGAACTAACGTGGTGCTAATAAAGTACATCAGTTTTGGGAAACACTCGTACTTTGGATGTTATTTAGTTTGGACTAACATAGTACAATGCATTGATAATTATAACTTCCATGATTGGATGGGAAATGCACCCCTAATTGGCTTAACAGACCTGGTGAGGCTGAAAAACAATCTCTATGTCACAGAGCCCAGTACACTCTACACTCCTCAGTGAGTTACACTACAGTTCAAAAATTTGGGGTCACTTACAAATTTCCTTGTTTTCCATGAAAACATATGTGAAATGAATTTGAATAGAAAATATAGCTAAATAAATAGGAAAGTCACTAACAAAGTTAGAAATAATTTTTTAAATTAAAATAATTGTGTTCTTCAAACTTTGCTTTCGTGAAAGAGTCCTCCATTTGCAGCAATTGCAGCCTTGTAGACCTTGGGCATTCTAGATGTCAATGCGTTGAGGTAATCTGGTGAGATTTCACAGTGCGCTTCCTGAAACATCTCCTACAAGTTGGATTAGTTTGATGGGCCCTTCTTACGTACCATTCGGTCAAGCTGCACCCAAAGTTGAGATCCAGTGACTGTGCTGGTCACTCCATTATACACAGAATAGCAGCTGACTGCTTCTTAAATAAATAGTTCTTCCATAGTTTGGAGCTGTGTTTGGGTCATTGTCCTGTCGTAAAATGAAACTGGCTCCAGTTAAGCACCATCCACAGGAGATGGCATGGTGTTGTAAAATGGAGAGATAGCCTACCTTCAAGATCCCTATTACCCTGTACAAACCTCCCACTTTACCATCATATTGTCTCCATCATGCTTGACAGATGTCGGCAAGCACTTATCCAAAATCTTTTCATTTGGTCTGCATCTCACAAACTTCTTTGTAATCTGAACATCTCAAACTTAGATTCGTCTGCCCATAGCACTTCTTCCTTTGTCTAGTGTGTGTTCATTTGCCCATCTCAGTCTTTTCTTTTTATCTACCATTCTGAAATACAGCTTTTTCTTTACAATTCTGCCTAGGTCATCATCCACGAAGTTGCCTCTGCACTGTTGACATATGCTGGTCTTTCGCATGTACCATTTAATGAAGCTGCCAGTTGAAGACCTATGAAGCATCTGCTTCTCAAAACTACACACTCTAATATATTTATCCTCTCGCTCAGTTGTGCACCAGGGCCTCCCTCTCCTCTTTCTATTGTGGTTAGAGCCAGTTTTCACTGCTCTGTGAAGGCAGTAGTGCACACCATTGTATGAGATTTTCAGTTTCCTGGCAATTTCTCACATGGAACAGCCTTAATTTTCCAGAACAAGTTTCAGAAGAACGTTCTTTGTTTTTACCATTTTAAACTTGTTATCAAACCCACAATCACTGATGCTCCAGCTACTCAACTAGTCCAAAGGAGGCCAGGTTTACTGCTTCTTTAACCAGCACAATTATTTTCATATGTGCTAACATAATTGCCAAAGAGTTATCTAATGATCAATTACCCTTTAAAATGTATAAACTTGCATTAGCAAACACAATATTCCACTGGAACACAGGACTAATTGTTGCTGATAATGGGAATATCTACATGGGTGTACAGAGGCCATTAAAAAAAGTCATTTCCAGCTATGATAGTCAATTACAACATTAAAAATGTCTACACAGTATTTCTGATCAGTTATTTTAATGGACAAAAAACTTGCCTTTTTTCAAAAGCAAGGAAATTTCTAAGTGACCCCAAACTTTTGAATGGTAGTGCAAGTCAAGCAGCTGATCAGAGGAGCGCAGGAGAGCAGAGTGCTGTGACTGTATGGTTCAGGATAAGAGTTTCAGCTTATCCATCAAGGTGCCAGCTGCATTAGTCATGTCTGACACTTCCTTGTTGATGATTAGTCATGTCTGAGACTTGATAATGGTATCCGTGATATTATAATGAAGCCCAAGTACCTCTCTACATGGTGCAGTTTTATCACAAAGATCCTGTGGAGCTGCAGTGAGAGAGGGCACTGATCTAGAGGCACTTCCCCTTTCTGAATGAAGAACCGCCACCAGCCAGCATGTCTGATATAAGCTGCCTGTGTTTCTGTTTCCAGACTCTGTGCGCCCATCTGCTACATGTGGGCTTAGCATCTCTGCAAATCCAGCCACCCAACCACACACACACACACACACACAGGACAAGCACTAAGCAGACCAGTAATCTCAGTAACCATGGTAACTATGCAGGAGCTACACACTTGAGTCCTGGCAGGTCGCGCACACTGGCGGCGATCTCAGCCGCCTCGGGACACAGCCGCTCCACCACCTCTAGGGGGCCCCAGAGAGACTTGCTATATCCCAGGAAGGACTTCCTAACTGTGAAGACAAAACGGGGGGGACGAACAGCAGCAGCCAGTCACAAATGAGACCGAGTGAGCCAGGAGAACCCTAACAGCAGCAGCCAGTCACAGAGGCTCACCTACAATCCTGCTTGGTGTGGGAAGGCTGGGCATCTTACGGCAACTTTTTGAGCAATGTTGCTGGAAAATGCTGATCGGACATTTTCTCATTGATACTGAGCCATAAATTTCTATTTGAATAACTTTGATCGGCAGTGGGCAAGTTTTCACCATCACCCAGGTCCAGGTGAGTTGCCCTTTGTCTCACCTGGTTGGCAGTTGCTCGGCAACATTTCTCGAAAAATTGCCCAATGTATCATCACCTCTAGATATAAGATGCAATTAAAACAGACAGTTACACACACATGTGTGTTCCAGGCAGCAAGGTAGATCACCTTTGAGGCCGTGTTTCAGGCAGTGCTCCATGACAACAAAGAATTGCTGCAGGGGCGGGTAGTCAGAGTCGAGCGTGCGTCCGAAGCTAAGGGCCGATTCGATGAGGCCCTTGATGCTCAATTTTGCCATGTTCAGCAGGTTGGCTCTCTCCATGGCCATGGGGTCCCTCAGCACTGTGGGGGTTGGAAACCAGGACTCAAATGACAGCTCACACCACATCCCCCCTGCCCCCCTGAGGCTTTTGCCCTCACTGCTAGGGGTGCTAGCTTCACTCAGATGTCAGACGCCATTGCAAGAAGGTGCCAGAGAATCATGTGATCACAGAGACACACAAGGGTTATTATTACACTGTCAATTTCATCCTGAACAGAGCACTGATTTACTATCCAGACATTTCTCAAGAAATTATGTTAATATAATACACATTTCCTGTGGTCCTTGAACAAAGTACACATATATTGCATACAATATGTGTGTGCTTTCCTTATCGGCCATTTTACTCTACATGTAACCCACAGTAACTGTTTAATGATTACACAAGTAAGTTTATGGATTAGACACACATGTAGAAGGTTAGAGAGATTGCCATGCACAACTCAGCAGAGACTGGCTTTATCTACTGACCTTTGTCTCAAGCTGGAGACAGTGTTAGACAAACACAAAATGAGATTAAATACAGACATAACAATAAGGTGTTTATTTAATATTGTCATCTCCTTGTTGGAGGGGAGGACACAATTTATATGGCACCTGAGAGAAAGTGAGGCTCTTAAATCAGCCACAGAAACTCCCTGGACTGTCACTTTAGCTGTTACTGTGGAGATGTTTATAAGGGACAGGAGAGAGTGGGAGAGCCGGCTGGGGGTGTAAACACTGAAGGGGGAAGAAGTCGAGGTACAGGGCAACAACAGATGTTCTCGGGGAGAGGGGAGATATTATACAGTCCCTTGTTTTTTTTGGTACATCTAAACATTACTACACAACTAATGCCCATCAAGCATATTCACCAGCTGCCACAGAGGACACTAATGACAGCACGATACATTTCTGAGATCTCAACTTTCTCAGGCCCAGGAAGGGACATTAACACCCAATCCACAGAAAAATAGGTGTTACCCACGATTAGTATGCTTAAACATGATGACATTCACAAACACTAGTAAAAGTGTCATTACGGCACCTCAAATCCATGCCCTCCAAGGTTTACTTGTCAGATGGAAAAAAGCTGACTCATACAAACATACACTGCAAAATTACAAACAGCAAAATAACACACAAAAGATACTCAGAAAACATGTCTATGCCCATTTACAAAAATTATGATCTGAATTAAGTTTCGGCAGCTTCCATCACGGCAATATTGCTGACTGACTGACACTCAGGAACCTATGAAAAGACTTCATCTGATTTCCAGTTGGACATTACATAAATGGCAGGGAGCGACCTGCAAGACAGGTTTACGACGCTGTACCAGGAATCTGAATAACAGAAATCGCCCGGTCTTATGAAGCACGTTGGCAAAAGGAAACAAGCTTTCTGACGAGGAACGAAGACTTCGGCTCTATTAATAATCTAAAATAAATCTCCAAAAACATCTGAGTATAGTAAGGTATTTATTTTAGGAAAGCAAATCAGGCTCTTGCACACATACATTATACATTTACAGATAAATATCGAATATTTTGCCTGAAATTCTGCTTGTCTATGGATTATTATGGGATGCGGTAGGGCTAGGATCAAGGACTGCAGGTGGTGCGCAAGGCCAGTCAGGACACCCTGCTCCATCTGCCGAGCGCGCGGCAGGGTTCAGGTGCTTTTCTTCGCCGCCCCCCCCCCCCCGAACACGTCAGTACCGGGTCGTTGTAGGTATACAATGTCTACATTTTACATTAAATGGTGGAGATGTCGACATGGCCGCGCAAGGATGTGGGGGTATACCGTGGTGGTGGGGGACAGCTAAAACACACTGAATGCGGATGCACTGATTAAAGGCGTTTCCCCGTTCGTGGGGGAAAAAAAACATTAAAACGAAAGGGGAACTTCCAGTACTGTTTCCTAAAGCTTGCTGGCGTCGGGAGCAAAGGCTGCACTGCGGTGCTGCCGCGTCCGGAAGTAAGCTGCTACCAGCTCACCGGCGCCCCCGTTATCAATTATAACAATAACACGCAATAATAATATTTCCAATGACAAGGACAGCACGCATTCAGAGATGCCGGCTTACCCTTTGCACCCCACTCATCCGCCAAAGCGGATGTCTTCTGCTCCACCACCTTGGGAAGGACGTGCATGCTCCCGGAGAATGTCTCCGACGCCTTCCTGGCCAGGGCGAATATGGGCGCCTGCCAGCGACCGTCCGGCGCTTTGGATGCAACTGTGGCGGCGGCGGCGCATTTGTCGGCCGGTTTCTCCTCCTGTAGCCTGAGCACCCCGAAAACCTGCTCCTTCTCCTTATTACCCTCCGCCTCGGCCAATGCTAGGTCATGCTCCGCCAGCGTCGCCATCATTCGAGTGCATATCATGGGGGGGGGGGGAGGTCGCGGCCAGTTCGCCCGGCGATCGCACCGATGCCGAGCTTACCCCGGGCCGTAAGCCTTGCGCGTCCGGCCGTCTCCGCCTACATGCCGCGCGCAGCCTCTCCTTCTCCGCTTTCACTTCTGCAAAAACGCAGAACACCACTCTGACCCCCGATGTTAAAGAGACACTGATTTTGTTTATGTAGGATCTCCTTGCGACGAGAGAAGGGGTGGTGTCTAAAACACTGGGCTTAAAAGCACTACGTAATGCCGTGGGCACAGTATGGGGCGAGGCGGCGCCCCCTTTCGGCGACTGCAAGCAACTTTCGATTGGTGCCGCAGCGGCGCAAAACAGAACGGTGAACTCAAACAGGGTCTGACTGCAGAGCAGAGGTTTCAGCCCAGTAGTGACCGCTCTCAGGCCCCTTCCAGATTACGCATGCGCAGAACAATTCCCCACTTTAAAGCCTTTTCCAGTCTTTGTATTTTTATTTTGTATTTTTAGTGATTAGTTGTCATTGTTGACACACCACAGCACACAGTGCACAACAACAAAATGTGTTCTCTGCATTTAACCCATATGTGACATAGCAGGGGGCAGCTAATTCAGCGCCCAGGGAACAGTACTTGGGGGCCGTACCTTGCTCAGGGTACCTCAGTGGTGCGTTGCTGGTTGGGGATTCAAACCTGCAATCTTTCAATTACAAGTGTGCTTCCCTAACCATTAAGTCACCACTGCCCACCACTGGACCTTGCATGTGCAAAAAAAGAATAAAATGTGCAACTTGTAACATACTGCTAAAGTACTATTTCAGTCCTGATGTAAATGTGTTATTCATTATAGATACATGAAATACAACACATAATGTGATAGATGTTTCCAAAACATTGTATCATTGAGAAAGTTATAACTAAATATCCAGGATGCGTCATACTTTAAAAATGATCAATACATGTATAGGCAGTACTTTGTAATCGTAGATAAATGATATCAATAAAAATGCTGTTTGCGTTTTTGTTGTGTGAATTTTTACGCATTAACGATAAAACTTTAAACAGTAAAAACAATAAAAATTAATACATTAAACATTTAGATTTATAATAGATTGGCAATAGTGAAACATAGTGCGCAAATTATATGCGTAAGACATTTTTTTCAAACACAGTAAACGATAAACTAGGCTTTAGAAACTCATGAAATTAAGAAAGTTTCTTTGTTCTCTGCACATACTTCAACCCAACCGAAAGGGGGCTGGGAGTGTCCTAGAGTCTGCAGTATATTATTAAGCCTAGTGGCACTGAACGCATGTCGTGTGAACCTGTGAACACGCATGATTGTACCATGCAGATATGCCATGCTGGTTGTTTGACTTGTTTCTGTGTCGCCATGCATTTTACCATTTGAGTATCGTTGCCAATATATGAGCAATGTCATACATGCAATATTCAAACTGATGATGATGTTCATAATGTAATGAACATGCGACAGGTCATACCACAAAAAAATAACTTTAACTGACCCTGTATGGCTGGAGCCCACGCCAAACTCCAACAAAACTGAAGTACATCAAACAACGACAGTTAATGTTCCGCGACCTAATTCCTTCCCAGTATATATAGGTCGTGTGGAGCCCGTCACTTATCCTTTAGCCTACTCCGCAGGTACCCACATTCCCACTTTCTCTGAATGTTGCGTACGGCCGTTTCCACGCTCACCTCGAGATGTATAAAAACGAAACTTAGCGTACCGCTACGCACATTCTCACGGCAGCTCCAGACATGACGTACGCACATTTCTGCTCGGTTTTGTAAATGGACGGCACTCAGTGGCAAGTCATTGCTACTGTGGTTTCCCTTAAATAACTCACAATCATGACGCTGATTTTATCAA
>JAOYFF010000063.1:16538865-16559369 GCA_025773925.1 Cryptomyrus ogoouensis
TTTATACAGATTTACATATGCAAATATACATAATTATGGGCGGGTCGGGGGAGTGGCTGTGGGCTCGTTCACGTACGAGTTCTGAAGTGCATGGCCAGCAAGGAGTCCAGATCTAAATCCAACTGAACACTTATGGAGAGATCTCAAAATTGCTGTTGTGAGAAGGCACCCTTCAAATCTGAGAGACCTTGAGCAGTTTGCAAAAGAAGAGCGGTCGAAAATTCCAGTTGAGAGGTGTGACAAGCTTTTGTCGATGGTTATAGGAAGCGATTGATTTCAGTTATTTTTTTCCAAAGGGCGTGCAACCAAATATTGAGTTGAGGATGCCAATAATTTTATCCGGCCCAGTTTTTGAGCTTTGTGTGAAATTATGTCAAATTTGGCTTTTTTTCTCTGTTTTTTTTTGTGTTGGTCACATAAAGGAAATAAACATGTGTATACCAAAACATTTGTAATTGTAACAATTTTCTGGGAGAAATGGTGCATTTTCTGGAAAAATTCCAGAAGTGACGATAATTTTGGCCATGACTGTATTATTGGCGAACTCTGACAAAAGAGAAAAGCCGCAAGATGCACGAGCCTTTCCCCCACATCTTCCAGGAAACATTTATATAACCATAACCACATTCAACATTTTGTACAAATATATAGATGAGAAGACAAATATGGAATAAAATCAGAGTTCAAGTGTATGTGCAGGCCACAGGGGGTAGTAGTGGGTGCTAGTTTACCTTGGCTATAGGCCAGCTGCTCCATGCTCTTCGTGTGAATGATGCCCCAGCGACGAAAGCTCTGGGGGGAGTACATTTCCAGCCTCTGGCCAGTCACAAGATGAGTGACCTGTGTCCTGCACAACATCAGTCTTAGCAATCACATGGCTTGTCAGTCACGTGGAACAGTGGACCTCAGAAGAAAAGCTCTTTGTTTTGTTTGCTCTTTCCCTCTCTAGCCCTTAGTGCAAGAGTAGGACCTCCTCCTGCAAAAAGGCTGAGATCATAGACCCATCCAAATGACAGCAGCTTCCAGTCCCCAGACCTGGTTTGTACATCACTTCCAGAAAGCCATAGCCACCTCAGCTGCTCAGTACGCAGAGAAGCTCTTAGAGATCAGCTTGTTCTGGGGTTGGACCAAATCCACCAAACCCCACACAGCCACCAGGGAGAACCGGGCGCAGACAGAGAAACAGCTCAATGGCTTATATGCACACTTCATGAAGGTGGCAGTTTGACTTCAGTAAATTTTGACCAGTGGGCTGCTTCTTGAGCCCCTTTTGTGTGTTGCACTGAGTTTGTGCTGATATTCTTGTTTGTCAGAGTGTCATTCAGCTTTCCTGCTGCACTTCTCCGTCAGCTAGACAGAGTACCTGTGCCCCCCTGCAAACTCACTTTCCCTGCCCCCCTCCACAAACTCACTTTCACTGTGTGCACAGACTGTGCTTGCCCGCCTGACGCAGCCCCTGCGTTTTACAGTTTCTACAGTAACGTAACAGAATTACAGATACCTACCTCTTTGTGGCTGCGGGGCTCAGCAGAATCCAATTCGGCTCAGTCCCGTTCAGCCCGGTCTGGTCCCAGCTCAGCTCAGTGTGGTGTGGGCACGCTCGATGTGTGTGTGGGACATAGCCTGGGGCACTGGTGAAAAACTGAGCTCCAGTGCAGAAGCAGGAAGCTGGCAAGTGATGTCATTCAGAGGAACAGTACGCAGGCAGAAGCAAGCACAAGCAGGCAGCAGTGGGAGGGACCACCTCACACAAGGAGACAGATTGGGGGTGGGAGCAGCCCGTGTTGGCTGGCCAATCAGTCCCTGGCGTTTTGGCAATGGACAGAGAAAGGGGGGATGGGCTGACACAGATGATGACACAGGAAGTGAGGACATGAAGATGGATGGCAATGATGTATATTTACTAGACCTGCTATCAAGTGACTGCAAGTGCAATGATTTGACCGCCACAAGGGAGGAGCTGAAGCAAGCATTTGGCTGCAGGGGAGGGCAAGATGGCACATTGGGCAAACATGGATTCTGAAGCACATTTGTGTTTAATAATAAATCTTTAAAGGAGTTTCTGTTGACTCAAGGACATTAATAAGAGAAAAGCAGTATTTTTATTTTGTAAAGGAACAAAGGCCCAAATTATCGTTCTTCAAGAAACTCATTCGGCAGCTTAAAATGTGAGATTTTGGTTAAATCAGTGGGGTGACTCAGGTTATTTTAGTCATGGTTCTGCACAGTCTGCATGAGTAGCTTTTCTTCATAACTGTCCAGGTAAAACTGTTGAGCGTGAAAGTGATACAAACAGCCACTGACTTATTATCATTTTATACTTAGAAGCTTAACACAGTAATACAACATTAGGATAATAACATGACACAGAAGTAAACTGAACACAAGCAGGGCACAGCTTAATAAGAAAATAAAGAAAACTAACAACAAACACAAGGGAAAACCAATAACCAACAAATAAATACAAACAACTAGGAAAGCAGACCTCAAGCCCATGACTGCAGGGTGACATCCTCTGTGCCACACACTCAGCCCATTGAGCTATGTGGCAGTCCAGGAGGAGGGGAAACCCACTAAGGCAGAGGTGGGCAATCTTATCCAGAAAGGACCGTCGTGTATGCAGGTTTTCGCTGGAACTCTTAATTAGATTACTAATTAGAGGACTGATTGGCTGAAGAATCCTCACCACCTGGGTTTGAACAGCTGACCTAAAGGTTATCCCAGAAACCTGCGTACACACTGGCGCTTTGCGGATAAGGTTACCCACCCTTGCACTAGGGACTTAGAATTAAGACCGAGAGAGCAGGTTGGCCAGCAACACCTGGACAGGGATGGCGAGAAATGGCTTGGATAATATCATTAGCGAAACACAGTCGGGCTTCATGAAAGGTACATCAATTCAAAATAATATTAGGCTGGTACTAGATCTTTTACAGTACAGAAATGTCATAAATGATAATGATTTTATTCTATTCCTTGACTTCTATAAAGCCTTTGACACTCAGGAAGTACCCCTTCATCTTTAAGGTGCTGGTCCATTTTGGGTTTGGAGATCGCTTTATAAACACAATTAAGACTTTATATCATAACATCAGAACCTCAGTATCTTTACGTTGTATAAAAACACATAATATGAACACATGGTAGTATGCATTGTCCCCCATAGCTTAATGCGTAAAGCACACTTAACAGAAGATGTCTGTACCAGTTAGATTTATACTTATTAGTCGATAAATAGGCCAAAATTCCATCTTTTGTATTTCAAACGGTCACAGAGATTGAATCATCTATGCGTAAATATGATTGTCCCCAGACAAAGTGCTATTGTCAAGGCATGCATGTATATTTTCTGTTTTGGCGCCATCTAACGGGTCTGGTTGAAAACTGCTATGTATTTAGTAAAGTATCCTGCGTGTTAGTGTTCAAAGGGAAAAGCTGGAGCGGGAAGTAACTGAATGTTCATGCAGGACGGCATGTGGACAGCAGAACCAGAACTTTCCTAAAACGTTTGTGCCTTGGAGTGCCTTTTGCTTGTGAGTGTTTATTAAGAAAATATATCTATGAGATATTTAACTTATTCTTAAATTAAGTTGCAAGCAGCATGTTTATATGATCGTTTCTGCAATCTGTGTTGTCTGATGTTAGCTAGCTATGCTATACTAAGATGCTGTTATGGATGTTTGTTTGTGAAACATCTGTGCTAGTATTTGGTTATCCTTTTGTGAACTACCACTATGTACATGTTATGCGATTCATAGAAAAAAGTCGGAAGGCAACAGGCATTTTATTATGTGTATTTTATGCTTATTTTCAGTTTAACGGAATAAATGAATGATCAAAAAATGGGAAAGAAAGAAAAGAATTAATCTTCATTTGTGCAAATAAAACAAAGTAAGGATTAAACTACTTCTGCATCTGACGTTCATTAACGCTGTTAGCTGTGAAGTTGGGCAAACAGATGCACAATTAGGACAGAACAGTAAAAAAGCAGCCTTACAACAGGCAGAACTATTCAAGGAAAGTGCTCTTCAGCTCCTGCATTTTCTGTCATTGCACCACTTCTGAACGTAGCTACGTTAGCACTGCATGATGGAAGAGGAACAAGTAGCCAGAAAAATGACACAGCTGTCCAATCTTAAGACCCAGCCAGTCGCCTCTATAACATCCATTAGATCATTAGCCAGCCGAGCCGCTGCTGCAGCTTGCGGCAAAGTGGAAGCAGTCTGTGCGTGAGCTGATTAACAGATGCTTGTTTTTCCGACTTTGGGAATAGATCCAGTTCTAAACCAGCACAGCTTCAAGAGTCAACAGCTGCTGTTCATCACCATCCCACAGTACAGCGATTGCCCAGTCCAGTTAAAGTCTGGAACAGCAGAACCACCCCACAACGATAATGATGTGGAAAGATATCTTGTTAGCTCTGGCCTCACAAAATTTGATGATCACCCCGAAAAATATTGGGCATGGAAAACCTTGTTCCTTAATACGATCGATGGATTGCACCTTAGTGCCAGTGAGGAGCTAGACCTAATTAAGTGGCTGGAGCAGGATTCTGCAAAACATGTTAGAAGAATAGAGCAGTCCATGTAGCACACCCCCCTGTTGGATTAAATTAGGCCTGGGATCATTTAGAAGAATGCTACGGCTCTCCAGAAATAATTGAGAAGTCACTCTGACGGACTTGCAAGCTTTCCAAGAATCAGCAGCAAAGATTCCATTAAGCTGAGAGAGCTTGGTGATCTTCTTCAAGAGACAGAAGTTGCCAAACTGGAGGGTCTTCTTCCTGGCCTGAGCTATCTGGACACTGCACGTAGCATTTCTCCAGTTGTAGACATGTTATAGTATAAGGTAAGATGTTGTTGAAAGGTGCTGCTGTTTTAGCTGCGCAGCTTGCAGAAGTCATCACAAATTAATTAGACCTTGTTCTCAATGCCGTTGGATTGTACTCTGATAGCCGTGTAGTTCTGGGATACAAAAGCAACCAACAAAGAAGCTCTATGTATACATCAGTAATAGAGTGCAGCGTATCAGAAGGGTTTTAGAACCAACACAGTGGCACTACGTCTCCACAACCTGTAATCCAGCCATTGTAGGCACTCGCTCTGTGCCCACAGCCATGTTGGGCAATAGGGACTGGCTTAACGGACCAGCTTTTTTGTTACAGGCCAAGGGAACGCGTGCTGATCCAGTTTCATTAACGTATTGAGACATTTCTTCAGTCTGAGTGGGCCTGCTAAACAGATTCGATCAGACTGTGGCACCAATTTTGTGGGCGCTTGCAGAGAGCTGGGCTTTCTGTTGACCGACCCCAAAGCTTCAAGAATCAGAAGGTACCTAGGAGAAGAAGGTTGTACCTGGATCTTTAACCCACCCCATTCTTCACATATGGGCGGTAGCTAGGAACGCATGATAGGGATGGCTAGATCCATTCTACAATGCTTCTTCAGACCAGCCACTCTCATTTGACACGAGGTTCTCTCCACCTTCATGGCAGAAATAACAACTATCATGAATGCTAGACCTTTGGCTCCCATTACAACTGACCCAGACTCACCTTTCCTCCTCACACCATCTATTCTTCTCATGCAAAAGGTGTGCACTCCTCTTCCACCCCGAGGAGATTTCAATGAGAAAGATCTACATAGACGGCAGTCGAGGCAAGTACAACACCTCGCTAACATGTTTTGGAGCAAGTGGAGACAGGAGTATCTGGGAACAATTCAGAGCTGAAGTAATTGGCAAATCACCCATCCAAACCTCAAGGTGGGAGATCTGGTGCTACTCAAAGATGGGCAAGTGAGTCGAAATGAGTGGCCCATGGGATTCATCAACAAGACGTTTCCTGATGAAGAGGGGAAAGTTTGAAAGATAGAGGTGACATTATCCAGAAATGGAGCGACTAGAGTCTACCTAAGACCGATGTCTGAAGTAGTACATCTCATGTCTTCGAAGGACTAAGTGTTGAATGACATAATTATATGGTTATAGATTATTAGTTCAATTTATTAATAATATTATTATTATTAATAATAATACATTTTATTTATATAGCGCTTTTACATGAACTCAAAGATGCTTACAGAGAAAGTATGCAAAAAACATAACACATTATGCATTGGGAAGGTTAAATGCCTTAAATGCAAAAAGAAAGGTTTTTAGCTTGGTTTTAAAATCTGAAACAGAGGTCGATAAATGGATGGCAGTAGGGAGTGAGTTCCAAAGGCGGGGAGCTAAACGGGAGAATGCTCGGTCACCATAGCTATGTAATTTGGAAGGGGGGATGAGGAGAGAGCCAGTAGAGGAAGATCTAAGACTGCGGGGAGGCTGGTAGGGTAGAAGCAAATCAGTAAGATATGGTGGGCCTTGATTATTAAGAGCTTTAAATGTCAGAAGCAGCATTTTGAAATGAATGCACTCTTTTATAGGGAGCCAGTGCAGGCTCTGCAGAATGGGTGTTGATAGGAATGAGTGTGAGGAAGGAGGTGGGCAGCAGAGTTCTGAACTATCTGAAGTTTATGGAGAGATTTAGCAGAGATCCCACTAGTAGTGAGTTGCAGTAGTCAAGACGGCTAGAGATAAAGGCATGAATGAGGGACTCGGCAGCAGAGTTTGAAAGGTATGGCCTAATAAGGGCGATGTTACAGAACTGAAAGTAAGCTGTTTTTACTATGGCATGAAGGTGTGCATCAAATGAGAAGGTTGGGTCAAAGGTGACACCAAGATTTTGGACTAGAAGAGATGGAAAAATAGTGTGGTTCAATTTGAGGGTTATCGGGCTAATTTTGCTAAGTGTGGATTTTGTCCAAAGGACAATTAGTTCAGTCTTATCACTATTAAGTTTTAAAAAATTATGCCTCATCCATAATTTGATTTCAGAGAGGCAGGTTTCTATATGTGCAAGTGGGAGGGTGTTTATTTATGGAGCTGGAGCTAACATAGATCTGGGTGTCGTTGGCGTAAAGATGAAAATTTATATTAAGGCGGCAAATGATCTGGCCTAGAGGGTGAATGTAAATGATGAAGAGCAGTGGCCCCAGGACAGAGCCCTGGGGAACACCACGTGTGAAAGCTGATATGTCTGATGTCTGACCGGATAGGGTAATAGAATGTTTTCTGTTTGTGAGATAGGAAATAAACCAGTTAAACGCTGCCCCACAAACTCCTAGATTGTGGAGTCTCTGGATAAGAATGGCATGTGAGACTGTATCAAAGGCTGCGTTTAAATTGAGCAAAAGAAGGAGGCTTATGGCACCAGTATCAGTTGCAACTAATAGATCATTTAAAACTTTAACTAAGCGGTTAATGTGCTGTGGAATTAGCGAAAACCAGACTGAAGTGGTTCAAGGAGACTATTGTTTTGCAAAAAGGAAAGGAGCTGAGAGTAAACTAAACGTTCCAGTGTTTTAGAAAAGAAAGGAAGATTAGAGATCGGGCGATAGTTAGCAAGGTTAGATGGGTCAAGGCCAGGCTTTTTAAGGATGGGGGTGATAGCCGCTACTTTGAAAGCGGTGGGAACTTGACTATGGGCTAGGGATGAATTGAACAGGGTGGTCAGGAAGGGAGCAAGCACCGAGAGACATTTCTTAGAGGTGTAGGAAGAGGGTCTAGTGAGCAAGTGGCAGAATTAGCAGCAGAGATTATGTCATGGACCAGAGACACATTAATAGATGAAAAATTAGTCAGAGAGCAAGTTGAAACTGGGACACTGGGAGGAGATAGAAAGACTGGATCAGCATCTGAGTGATTTCTGTTCAGAGGGGCATAAATAGCAGAAATTGAAGGAAAGCATTACAGATTTCCGTAGTGGGAGAAATGTTATGGTCAGGGGGCTTGAATAATCTTCTGACAGTAGAGAACAGGATGTGTGGGTTCTTATTATTGTTTATGACACTAGAATAGTAGACAGATTTAGCATTTTGTAAGGCATCCTTGTAACAGGCCATATGTTCTTTGTATGCTTCAGCATGGACAGAAAGGTGAGTTTTCTTGAGTGGTCGCTCAAGTCGCCGGCCTTTCTGTTTCATGCAACGAAGCTCAGGAGTATACCATGGAGCAGGGTTAGTAAAGGAGACCAGTTTGGTTTTTAAGTGGGAAACAAGATCTAATGAGTCGGATAGGATTGTTAAATTAAGTGATGAGCAGCATGTTTATGTCTATGCTGTCTGATGTTAGCTAGCTATGCAATATTAAGATGCTGTTATGGATGTTCGTTTGTGAAACATCTATGCTAGTATTTGGTTATCCTTTTGTGAACTACCGCTATGTGCATGTTATGTGATTCATAGTGAGATTTCAGAAGGCAATGGACATTTTATTACACGTGTTTTATGTTTATTTTCAGTTTTACGAATAAATAAACGATCGAAAAAATGGGAAAGAAAGAAGAGAATTAATGTTCATTTGTGTAAATAAAACGAAGTAGGGATTAAACTTCATCTGGATCTGACGTTCATTAACGCCGTTAGCTGTCTGTCAAGTTGGGCAAACAGACGCACAATTAGGACAGAACAGCTATATAAAGGTAGCTTTCATTCATAACATAGGGCATTATCTTATGTGCTTTCATTATTGACTACTAAGAACTATTCCAGGGTACGTTTAGGGGGATAATATAATAGACTTGTATGTAAATGTAGCGGACTTCAATCTGCGTTGTGTTGATTTTTCTTCCCGAAGAATGACAGACACGACCAAGTCGATGCTTACAGGTTTATTCCTAAAAAGAGAAATTACAAATAAGTAGACAAGGCACAACTTCTCTCTCTGCACCTTTCACACGCATACCATTTGTTGAAAGGAAAGAAAAACCGTGGGAACTCACACACCACGCATACACATAGTAAAGAAATAAAAAATAATAATAATAAGCCATACATTTACATAACTAAGGAAAAAAAAAGAAAAATACCACGTGAAGGTGTTGGAATCTCAGCTCTGTTCTCCATATTAAGGGAAATATCACGCAGAGGATTACTTCTGAAAAGATGGTTTTTATTCTCTGCTTTCTTGTCTTGCTTTTACTCACAGCACCGACAACAAGGTTGCATGTCTTTTATATACAGTCAAGCCCAGAATTATTCATACCCCTGGCAAACTTTGACAAAGTTACTTTTATTCAACCAGCAAAATTCTTCTTGATTGGAAATGACACAGGCATCTCCCAGAAGATAAGACGATGTACAAGAGGCATCATTGTGGAAAAAAATATTTCTCAGCTTTTATTTACATTTGAACAAAAAGTGGAATGTCCACAATTATTCATACCTTTTGCAAACTGTCACAGTCTATGGGAAAATCCAAAGTTCTATACCATTCCAAATAGTCCAAGCTGTTCTAAAGCATCCTAATTTCCCTGATTCATTGGGAACAGCTGTTTTAATCAACTCAACAAGTGAAAAACAGCAGCTCTCTGCATTTGGTTTGTGGACAGTCATGGCTAAGACAAAGGAGTTCTCTGAGGACCTGCGGCTGCACATTGTGGCTGCTCACAAGTCAGGAAAGGGCTATAAGGCCATATCTAAATGTTTCAGTGGCTACAGTGCAAAGTATTATTAAAAAATACAAGACGTTCCACACTGTGGAAAATCTCAGAGGACGTGGTTGGAAGCCAAAAGTGACACCTGTGTTGGCCAGGAGGATAGTGAGAGAGGTGAAAAAGAATCCAAGGATCACCACCAAGGCCATCCTGGTGAATCTGGGCTCTGCTGGTGGCAACCTCTCAAGGCAGACAGTCCTACGGACACAGTAAAATGCTGGATTCCACAGATGCAGACCAAGGAGGATGCCACTTCTCCAGATAAGGTACACAAAAGCCCACTTGGCCTTTGCAAATGCTCATCTGGACAAAGAAGACGACTTCTGGTCTTCTGTTATGGTCAGATGAAACAAAAATTGAATTGTTTGGCCACAGTGATGTATCCTTCATTTGGCGTAAAAAAGGAGAAGCCTTCAACCCTAAGAACACCATCCCCACTGTTAAACATGGTGGTGGGAACCTAATGCTTTGGGCGTGTTTTTCATTTTTCAGCCAGTAGACCAGGGAACCTAATCACAGTAAACGGCACCATGAAAAAAGAACAATACATCAAGATTCTCAACAACAACATTAGGCAGTCTGCAGAGAAACTTGGCCTAAACTTGACATTTCACCATGACAATGACCCAAAACACACAGCAAAAGTGGTGAAGAAATGGTTAGCGGACAAAAACATTAACGTTTTGCAGTCCCAGCCTGACCATTCCCATTGAGAATCTGTGGAGGGAGCTAAAGATCAGGGTGATGGCAAGGAGACCCTCCAACCTGAAAGAGTTGGAGCTCATCGCTAAAGATAAATGGGTAAAAATACCAGGGGAGACATGCAAAAAGCTGGTCAGCAATTATAGGAAGTGTTTGATTGCTGTATTAGCCAATAAAGGCTTTTCTATTGATTATTGAGAAAGGTATGAATCATTTTGGACATGCTACTTTTTGTTCAAATGTAAATAAAAGCTGAGAAATATTTTTTTCCCACAATGATGCCTCTTTTACATTGTTTTATCTTCTGGGAGACGCCTGTGTCATTTCCAATCAAGAAGAAACTTGCTGGTTGAATAAAAGTAACGAAGTCAAAATTTGCCAGGGGTATGAATAATTCCAGGCTTGACTGTGTGTGTGTGTGTGTGTGTGTGTGTATATGTGTGTGTGTGTGTATATATATATATATATATATATATATATATACATACATATATATATATACACAAAACAACTTCTCCCGCTAACTCAAATGAAAACAGAAGCGCACAGCAGGTAAACTTGCACACAAAGATTGTAGTTGTAAAATCAAATACAGTGGTACCTTGGTTTGCAAGCATAATTTGTTCCGGAAATGTGCTTGTAACCCAAAGCACTCAAATATCAAAGCAAATTTTCCCATTAGAAATAATGGAAACTCAAATGATTTGTTTCACTACCCAAAAATATTCATATAAAAATTATTAATACAAAATATAAAGTAAAAACACATAAAACAAATTAACCTGCACTTTACCTTTGAAAAGAATCATGGATGTTGTGAGGGAGATGAGAGAGAAGAGAAGAGGAGGGTTATTTTGTAGGACGACTCACTATAACAGAATCACTGCTATCTGTTGGCTCACTGGAATCTTTTTCTTTTTGTGCGACTTTAACAAGGCACCTATCCAATGACAGCTACTTTTGCCTCTTTTTCAATTTTGTGGAAATGTGGACATTGCATTGTCGTTAAACAGATTCATTGCTCGCACTGCTACGCCCTTATTTGGGTGGTGCTTTTCTACTAAATTTTGACTATACAAGTGAGGCAGGCCGACTGAGACCGAGCCAAAGCGTATACGTAATACTTGTATTACAAGACCTCGCTCGTTTATCAAGTTAAAATTTATTTTTAAATTTTTGCTTGTCTTGCAAAACACTCGCAATCCAAGGTTTTTACTGTATATAGGGGCATGTTATTTTTGGTACATTACACCTTACAGGTTAACAAAATAATACAAATTGATAATGTAAAATATTATGAAAGATATGAAAGAACACATAATTCAACACCCCCACTTGTTCTCATCATCTCAAAACAAAATTCACCACGGATGTACATACTGTTACCAAAAAGAAAACTTTTTAGCTTAACCATTTTGATCTTTGCAACCGGGTTTTGTTAAGTCTGCAACCATGTCTTCTGACAGGCAGTAAACAATGTCTATCTTGCCTTCATTTAATGCATTCTAAATTAAACGAAATTTCACATCAATGTGTTTGGACCTTTGTTCACTGGGTTATTACTCAGTGTGATGGCCCCCTGATTGTCTCCATGGATTTTGGTGCAACTGTAAACTATATTATCCATGCTATTTCACAGTTGAGTCAGATACATGCTTTCCTGTGTAGTGGTTGCCAGACTGATGTATTCAACCTCACAAATAGACAATGCCACTGTGGCTGCTTCTTTGACTTCCAAGAAATAACAGGGCTTTGTTTGGTCAGAGGCAATCAGTCTGTTGCAGTCTCCTCCATGGTAACAAAGATTCCTGTGTTCCTGTCATAGCCTACTCCACACCACCCATTCTTCAGCTGTGAGTTCATTTAACTTGCTGTCAGAGGTCTGGGGCCCTACAGCATCACTCATGAAGACAGATCCAGTGAGAATGCACCATTCCCGTCATGGGCTGCCAGTCTCCCACAGTGATAAACGCACTGTGCACAGCAGCAAAATTCCCAGTTAGCACCCAGAGATATAGCAAGAACTTCGTTAACTGTCAGGGAATTCACTTCCAAGTTTTCAGGAGTTTTAGAGGCACCAGAAGCTTGCAGGAAGGTCACAAGAGTCTGGCCAGCAAACTGATGAATTTAAGGAGGGCTATGAGGATGGGGTGGGTGGAACAAGGTGCCCAGTTACAGAATTCAAATATGGACATGAGCACTGATGTCAGGCAGGGAAGGCTGAAGGTACAGAAAGAAGCTCAAAGCAGACAAAGTGAGAGACCTTGGAGGTACCACTGTGGGTGTTCTGTATGTACCTGGGGGGAGAGGTACGCGTTCTGTCCAAGGAACGTGAGAGACGGCCAGCAGGAAGAGAGAATCTTCCAAAAACGTTCACTGAGGCATCCCAGAGGCACTTTAAACATTTATTTTTCCATTTGCGTGCATCCACAATACAGCCACTGAGGAATTACAAAAAATAGATTTAAAAATAAACAGGCTTAAACCCTGCATGTCATACGCAACATTGATAGAAAATAAAAACAGAGCACTAGGCAGGAGTATAGGCTCTACAGTATAAAAATATTCATGTTACAGTGCTGATATTAGAGCTATTACAGTGTAGCAGGGTTTGTGCTCACCAAACCGCAACAGTTTCTTGGAAACATATTAACCAGTGTGCCTGATAAAAGGATCATGCTCAGGTCTAAGTTAGAGGCAATAAGCAGGCTTGTAAACAAAGAGCATTATGGAATATGCCTTCACCAGAGGCAGATGAGGTTTGATGTGGCAAAATTTGCTCTCAACAAGTACATTGCAGGAACCTCCATTCCTACATCACACAGCCTTCTGGTTCTCCTGAAAGGACGACTCGTTTTGATGTTTGAGGAGAGCCAGTGCATGCATAAATTACTTTCACTAATCGGAAACCTCACCCACATCCTCACCAGGTTCAGTTTATAGACAGCTGTGATGAGCACTGCCCGAGAAAAGGCTGCGGAAACATCACAGTGAATTCAGCTTGCAGATCTCCAAACATAAGTTCACCCAAATTACACAGGTCTCTGATAATTCACCGAGCCACTTACAGGAGCACATGGAGCATCTCTTTCTATGGGAGGGACCCCCGACAGACACACAGCATGGAGTGCTTTTAAAAAAAGATGCCAATCAAAATACTCCTTCACTTTCATGTGCAGATACATGTTTCCTTGCTGATCTTTGCTGGGCACTGCTGATGGTGCAAATGGAAGTGTTTTGAGATCAGGCCTGTAAGTCCTGCTACATATGCTCTTTTTAAATAAGGCAGATTACACCCATTAGAAAACTGTCAAAAATACAGGCACCCTGAATGACACCCGGTTTTTGCTTGCGCGCTCAAAACCCACCAACCTGTGGCTTATTTACTACTTCTGAGAGTTAACAATCATCTGAAACTAACCAAAATTTAAAAGATTTGAAAAAACCAATCCCACCACTAAGACAAAAAATACAGATACGCCTGCATCAGAGTGTGGACTCCCATCCTTGTTATAAAGCACAAACTGTAATTTCATGTTAATAATCACCAATGCCCCTTACAGAGAGGTACCTAATATTTACATGTACAAGAGGAAATTAGAAGCATTCATGCTGAGGGTCAGGCCAGGTCTGTCAGGCCTAGGCTCAGTCCAGCTCGGGTAGACACCGGCAGCACCGGGCCAGCTTGCCCTGCTTCCGCGCCTGCCTCTCCTGGAGCAGGCTGTCCTGCTGGTAGCCATACTCAGTGATGGCGTCTTCCACCCGAGTGATGTACAGCCAGCTCACGATCACACCGAAGAACTGCAAGGACAGAGATAGGAGTTATGCGTCATCCGGGGGGGATTGGCTTGATGCCTTGGGGAGAAGTGCCCAGGCCCAGTCTGCCTGCCACTTTCAGCCATATTATTTAAGTTGTCATGTCTGATCTGTCAACTCTGAGGTGGGTCAAACCTCTGCTAGGGTGTTTAATGCACATTCACAACCACAAGAAAACTCCAGGCACACCCACACACAGAGCCCCAGTCCCCCCAAAGACAGGAGGCACTGGGTGCTGTCCCACACTCTTGGTGAAGCATGACCTGCAATGGATCACACACGGCAGGCAGAGGGCACCTCACTTCCATGACCCTTGATGGTGTCCTCTGCACCATGAAGAGGAACCTCAACAGACCTTAAGCAAGGAACCTCAAGATCCTACTTTAAGCCCCAGAGACAAAAACGCACAAAAGCTCATTTGTGTCAAGGAATCAGAGCTCTGCTCCTTTATGATTCTGGGCATCAAAAAAGAAAAAAAAAAAAAACACCCCTGATGACATGACTAGCTTGTAGCAGGATAATGTTTTTTATATATACATGTTATGGCCATTCCTCTGATTGGTCAGTTTGATACAACAGTAAGACACCCAAACCCCGCCTATATTATGGCCAAATAGGGAAAATGAACCAATACAATCTCAGAAATACAGACTGCAGAAGAAAAATGCTGACCATGAAAGAGTTACGTTCTTTTTACTTGTAACTAGGGTTGCAAAGGGGTGGAAAATTTCTGGTAAATTTATGAAAATTTTCCATGGGAAATAAAGCTGGGGAATTTTGGAAATATTGAGCTTGACATCAAAACAGGCATGTGTATTTTTTTTGTGAATAAATATTGCGAAAATATCAAGTAAATGATTTCCTAATGAATAGAATGTTGCATTTTGTCGTTTATAGCAGTGGCCCCCAATCCCCGGGCCGCGGACCGGTACCGGGCCGTGGGTCATGTGGTACCGGTCCGGGGGCTGCACAGAAAAAAAAAAAAACTTCGGTCACGTGATAGTTACCGCTAAAAATAGTCCCATAAGCTAGTAAGATGTTACCGCGTTATGTTGTTGGCTCGATGTTATGTTATGAGGATGCTGTTAATAAAGCTGCGAATACACACTGGATTTACGTTTATTATTATATTTTAAAGATACCCCATTATTATATTTTTAAAATATCCCCATTTTTATACGTATCATTTATTCGTATAAATACGTATACGTATATTTATCTGCCACTCCTTAAAGGCCGGGCCGTGAAAATAGTTTCTGATATTAAACCGGTCCGTGATGAAATAAAGGTTGGGGACCTCTGGTTTTTAGGCTATAAAAGGAGTCTATAATAATGATCTGAGTTGGATCATTTCAGTGTGCTGTAGAACTCCACGCAAGCTGTCAGATACGGCAATGAAGGCAATTTGTATGAATAATACAACACACAATATGACATGACTTATAAGCAGTGTGATTTATGCAGATGCTTTTTGGGGGTGTATTTATGCACACAATTACTCACATTCACTTGGTTACACAGTGGTATCACGATTAGTGCCGTCAAATTTGGAGTCTTGTGATTCTGATGGTAAGTGTATGATTTCTGTGTCAAAGGCTTCATGAGTTCTTGGTTCGCATTGTGCGGCAACCAGGTCCCAAAGGTTAAATTGTCAATCATTTATTCTACAGTTTTTTTTTTTTTTTTTTTAAGGAGTTATAATATTTTTCTTGGAATTGTTTTGCTGTTTATTCGATTCCCATTGCTTACGCAGATTTTTAAGTAAATTTGACATTACCTGAGTGGAGCATATCGTAGAATATACTGTATGTAAAATTTCCTGGTTTTGGTTATTATTTGTTGATTAACATAGAAGTGATGTTTCAGTTATTTCCTGAGCAACAAACAAAGTTGTTGGCGTAAGAACGCTCTTCTTCCTGTGTGATGCATGGAGTGGTCTAGGAAGCATCAAATATATGGGATGTCTTGATTTTTTTTTTATATGCCTTGAAATTGATAAAGACCAGTGACCGTCTTAGTCTTGAGTCTTCCGTTTGGTATATGTGACAAATAGGGTATGCTGCATTTTAAGTTCTTTTCCAAATGGTTATAAATGTTTTATGCATTATTTGATTTAAGTAGTGCTGTAACTTCACTGAAGGGATGCTTCTAAGAATAGCTGCTGACAAAAGAACAAAAAGCAGTCTTACATCTGACCACAGGGAAGCCTATTAATCTCCTTTATGTTTTTATTCTGCTTTACAGTATGCTGTGAATGTTGGCGAAAGTTACCGATTTCTGTTAAGTAGGAACCAATTTGAAGTGAAATGTAACCATTAAATTTAGAGTTTGTGTGCAAGAGACCAGCATGGATTTTTGAATTAAGTTTTAGTGTCCATATCCTTCAAAATGTCTAAATTCTGACAGCTCTACTTCGCTATTTCAATTTCCTTCACCTCCCATTTATTATTTATTTTTAGAGGCACTGTGATTAGATACTTTGGCTGAAGCTCTTGCTTTAGGTGTAATGGGAGGAAACATTTTTGTTTGTTATTTGGTATTCCCCAGGCACCTTGCATAGGCAGTATGCTTACATTTTTATTTAACCCTTAAACGTAGGCCCATGCATTGAGAAATAGTGAGCTAAAATAACTCACTTTGTGGGAGATGGGTGTACCTTCTTACAAGAAAAAAAGAGATTTAATTTGAAATGTGCATTTTTATGAGGACAGACTTGTATATAAACTATGCTTTTTACCATTTTGAAAATTGAATAAATAACCATTTGAGAACTGACAATTTAACTTGTAGTAGTAAACAAATGGCTTAATGTTGTGAGTGGTTTAAAAGCAGAAAATTAAGGCAACAGTTTGCAAAGACCTTTCTATATTGGCAGAGCTTAAGAGTTAGTTAATTTAGAGAATATTTACTTGTATTTAATAAAACAGCTTAAAATTACATTGCTTAAACTTAATTTTCTATAATAATTATTTGGCTGAATTGTAACTTAAAACAAGTTAATTTTATGTAAACAGCATGAAGTTAACTTGCAAACTGTTGCCGTTTTTTTTTTTTTAAGTGAGTTTAACAGCAGATAATTTTACATTGCAAGAGGAAAACATGGGATAAGGAGGAGACAGAAGGAGATGAGGGTAGGAGTGGAGGAGGAGACGCTCCCACCTGTGGAAGCAGGATACCGAGCAGCAGCCCCGCCATAATCTTGTAGTTATCCATAAGCCAGATGAAGACTGCGTCAGTGCAGCCACGGGTGTAGATGATGTGCTGCAACTGGAGACGCTGCAAGGAAGGAACCTGGGTCAGCAAACAGGTCTGGTCGTCACAGAAAATGTTGTGAGGTTGTTTTTAAGGTCAAAAAAAAAAACCCTCTCCCTTCAACATATTCAATCTGTCTGTTCTTCAATTTGCCACCAACTGCATCACACCTCACATCAATCTGAGGATGTGATATGGTCTTTAAAAGACATCAACCTCTGAGCTGAAGCACAAGACATCTCTGAACCACCCCACCAGAAAATGTTATCACAACATCAGAATCCCGCTCTCTGGATCACGCAACGTGGCACCACAAACAGGAGTAATACAAACACACAGGAGTAATAGCAATACTCACATTAGTTGATGAATAATAACAGCCGACTTTGCTGCCACACACGTGGATGATTCATGAGCCAAGCAGATTCATGAGGCAAAACATTATGTGTTACGGTGGAATAGGAAGGCAAAACATGGCTGCGATATGATGAAGAACGGTGCCAGTAATTTGGACAGAAAGATTTTGGAATCAGAAAGAGTTCTGGCGGGCACCACTGCCCACAGTGGTGTCTTAATGGTTTTTTTTGGGGGGGGTGCACAGTGTGGCCAGCTCAAATGCATTCTGAAATAAATTCCGAAATAAAGGATTTGTTATAAAAAGAACAAAAAGACACTGGGTCTAGAAGGTGAAAGAGAACAGGACTCCCGTGGCAGGTTTGAGGACGAGAGGTGGCAAGAGCAACATGAATAAAATTATACGGGCAATGAGGGATATCATGGAATATCACTCATATTTACAGGCAGAAATGTTCCAAGGGAAAATCTCAGAAAGCTGCAATGCTAGCTCAGGAAAACATTACCCCAGAGAGACTGAGTTCATGCCTTACCTCTTTCTGAATCACCTGGTACCCACACATAGTGTTCACAACTTCTGCCGGCTGAAACACAGGGAGGGGAAACAAAACACTTCCTGTAAAGTGTATCAATAATTCTTTTGTCTATTTGTTAGTGTTCACACCCCAAGGGAAAATGATGATTACCTATTAGCAACACTGCGCCTCACAGGACATGATTATTTGCTAAAAGTCAACTTCAATATTAAAGAGATCGCCACTTTACATAGAGGGTACTTTGGGTCCCAAGGTACTTGCGAGGCAGACTTTCACCTTTTCAGAATGATTATGATTCACTCCAGTAGCATAAACACGAAGTAGATGGGAAATACATCTGACTGCTCAGTTGAAACATACAGAAAAACCATTTATAGAAATGCTGTATTCCATTCAAGTTCACCATTCGTGTTGCCATCAGTTATCCCATTATCAGAAACACGCTAGTGATATATACAGAGCCGCACAGAGCAGGAAACCGATAAAACTCTGCCGAACACACCATTAGCCAAAGACAGAGAAATGTGTTCAGATTAGAGCTGTAATCAGGCCTTAAAAGTTAGGCCCAACAAGGCACGAGCCCGACAAGTACATTTTGATTGACAGCTTTTTAAAAGTACAAACCCGTTTACAGCCCGACATTATTCAAATGTGCGCACGCACACAGCTCTTTTGCCTTTTGTCAAGAATGAGTCATTTATACATTTTTAAGCATCATTTATTCATGAGTAACGTAGGCTATAGGCCACTTGGAAGTTGGAACAAATAGTCCTCAGTTAACCTCGTAACATCTTAGCACTCTAAAGAGGCCTAGGCATACACTTAAATAAGCCTACGCGCCAAAAAAATGAGACTTTCTTAAAGTAATTCAAGATAAATTCTAAATTAAGATGGGTATTTGGCAATAACAAAATTAAGATAAAGGCTCCGTGGGATTTGCTTCACCACTTCTCGCCACAATCTGGCCTCAACGCGATGGTAAACAGCAGCTGAAATTCCATAAAAGAATGCCAACATTAGCCTATATACTCTGTCTACATTATGCATTTAAGACTCAATAAATATTTACCTATAATTTGAAAAACCTTTACTCACCAAGATTAGGCTACATGTTTTTGTGGAGGAAAATTATTGAATCCACTGTAGATGGCTTCAGCGTGGTCCTGCCCTCACTGATGGTGTGTCCAGCAGCACTGAACACCCTTTCACTGCTGCTGCTACTGGCCGGGATGCATAGTACTGATGTGGCTAATTTTGTAAGTTTTGGGTAGGATGGTTTATTTATCTTCCACCAGCCAAAAACATCCATTTCATTTTCCACGACAGCCGTCTCAATGTAGTGAGTGACCTCGTCATCTTCCCAGTCAGCTTGCTGTACATTTTCCCACTCCGCAAAATTTGCTCTTTTTGCCGGAGCAGTGGGTTCGACTCCAGAGAGCTCTGGGTCTCGACTCTCCACATCTAGTGCACTTGCAGCCATGGCTTGCAGAAGAGTGCGGGCATGAGCATGTACGGCATTCGTGTCTGAGACGTGACAACATTCTCAGCTGGTTAAATTTTGGCCAGAGGAATGTTGCGATCTTGTGGAGGTCCTGTATTATCACTTTACGCGCGGAGCCAGTCTTCGTGCCATTTACACACGACAGCTTGCTGAGGGGAGTGCAGGGCATTGGGTTGACAGTGGCGTTTCAGTTTCTCACACCAGAGACACACACGATTAAGTGTTGGATACTGGTCTCCCTTAAGTTCCCACTGTGCTTCATAGAATGGCTTCAGAAAGTCTATCAAAAAGCCCAGTGTGTCCGGTGCTATTTTTTCCAATTTGTGCGCTCTCCCCTCGTGCCTCTAGCTTTTCATGGAGCTCATGATAAATGGCCGGTATTGAAGTCAATGTGAGGTACACCGTACTGAACCAAGTGTCTCCCATTTGCAGTAATGTTGTTGGCAGTTGCGCAGCCAACCCCAACTGTTTAACGTACCTCATTAACGATTTAGCAGCAGAAATGGTATCTCCTATGTCCGGAGCACCGTCGGCTTTGGATGACTCTGCAATGTTGAGTCCATGGTGCAGTACCGTATTAATGACATGGTCAATGCAGTCCAATCTCTGGTATGGCTGCAGAGCTAATTTAATGTTTGCCCCCTCATCAGTCACCCAGACAATTCTGTATGGAGAGAGGAGGCGTCAAGGCCAAATTTTGTCACCATCCATCCATCCATCACCTACTGCTCGTCCGGGGTTCAGGTCACGGGGGTAGCAGCTTCAGGAGAGATACCCAGACCTCCCTCTCCCCAGCTACCTCTACCAG
>JAOYFF010000063.1:16584246-16600322 GCA_025773925.1 Cryptomyrus ogoouensis
AAACAGCTGATAAACACGGGGAATCCACACGGGGTTAACGAGGGGGCGTGGCACACGGGAGGAGCGGACGAGCGGGGTAGGACATACTGCACTTTAAATCAGATTTTTTAGATTTTGTAAGCAATTTTTATTCAAATAAGTTTTTTTTCATCTCTATTTTGCTTTTTTGTCTTGGTTTAACTTTTTATAATCTTGTTTTTATAAAGCACGTTAAATAACCCCTGTGTATGATAATAAAAACTTGCCTTGCCATACCATAAGGAGACCGAGAAACGTTCTCCTCCAAGACCACACGAACAACTAAAAACTATATGCTGGAAACTAAGACATTCACAAGGTAACTTCATGAAAAGCTCTCTAAAAGTAGAGATATGTTTATTTTATGATAAGATAACATGAGCCAACTGGCTAGTCGTTGCCTTTTAACTGAAAAAAATCACTCCAGTCATCAGAGAAAAAAATTACTAACGCACTACATCAAAACATTTACATTACAATAATGTATGGCATGAAATAAACGTGTAACTATATCATTCAGTAATACAAATAATAAAGCAACATACCGTTCACATTGGCCTCAAAAACTAAGTTAGCGCTTGATTCCCCTGCACTTCCTGTTGTGGCTGAGCGTGCACTTGACGTCAGTGGCTTGTTAGCCAGACCCTTCTCAAACTGTTTGTTTGCCTAGCTGCAGTGATCACGCAGTGGGATTTGTAGTTTTATTGCCACGCAGACATCGGTGCAGACCAGAAAACACAACCAACGGATTATCGTTTTACAGCGTTTTACTATTTTATTTTCTGCGGACAACGCTTTTTGGGAATGAACGGAGGTAAGAATTTTAAGACTTGGGTAAATTAAATTTAAGACCTAGGATGAAAATCTGGGCATTTTCAAGACATTTTAAGGCCTTAAATTTAACTTTCTGAATTTTAGACTTTTTAAGACCCCACGGGAACCCTGCTTTACACACACATGAACTTTAATGACATCCCATTCTTAATACATAGGCTTTAATATGGAGTTGGCCCATGCTTTGCAGCTATAACAGCTTCTACTCTTCTGGAAAAGCTGTCCACAATATTTAGAAGTGCGTTTATGGGAATTTTTGACCATTCTTCCAGGAGACCATTTGTGAGGTCAGACACTGATGTTGGACAAGAAGGCCTGGTTCGTAGTCTCCACTCTAATTCATCCCAAAGGTGTTCTATTAGGTTGAGGTCAGGGCTCTGTGCAGGCCAGTCAAGGTCCTCCACACCAGACTTGCTTATCCATGTCCTTATGGACCTTGCTTTGTGTACTGGTACGCAGTCATGTTGGAACAGGAAGGGGCCACCCCCAAACTGTTCCCACAAAGTTGGGAGCATGAAATTGTCCAAAATGGCTTTGAATGCTGCAGCATTAAGGGTTCCTTTCAACTGCTGTTGTTCCCAATTGCTTCCACTTTGTCATAATACCACCAACAGTTGACTGTGAAATATTTAGTAGCAAGGAAATTTCACGAATGGACTCATTTCACAGGTGACATCCTATCACAGTACCACGCATGAATTCACTGAACTCCTGAGAACGACCTATTCTTTCGTAAATGTTTGTAGAAGCAGTCTGCATGCCTAGGTGCTTGCTTTCATATGTCTGTGACTATGGAAGTGATTGGAACACCTGAATTCAGTGATTTGGAGGGGTGTCCCAATACTTTTGGCAATAGAGTGTACACTCATATCAATACACATGATATCTGCGTATTCACGTGACATTTACATGTAGATTCAAATAATTCCTGCATCATAAAACAGGTGTGTTGCCAGAGTCTGCGCTTTCGTAATATTCAAAATTAGAGGTCTTGACCTACATTGCCGCCATATGTTTAACGTAACATTGTTTAAACTAATATTTAGATTAAACCATCCTCTTAAAAACATAGCCAAATTTAGATTTATTATCTGTCCGCTGGTACCTGAGTTTTGTTTTAGCGAAATTAGCCTCGTATTCCAGCTCATCAAAGCAAACATACATTTTTCAAACATGCATTTGGAATTCAGGAGGTTGAATCTGCAGGATGTCATGTGGGATCTGCTTTGAATCACACCTGGTTTATACCAGAAAAATCTAGAAAATGCTAAATTAAATATTTTGAATATCTCAAACATCTGGTGATATTTTCATCTTGTCTACACATCCACATCATTTCATAAACAGCAGTACTTAGACCCTGTTTTTCAGCTTCTGGTGAAGTATGAACTCAGTTGTATGTGCACAAACAATGCGTATATAGAATGGACGCAGAACACCTGTGCTGGCCATAATGCGTAAGCACACATGTTGTGAATGTCAAACATGAACTGGTACTAAGCTTGAGCCATATTTCAGGCAACTTGGCAAAGACGAATTGTCTGTGGTACATTGCAATGGGTCTTGAGGTATGCATTTTATAGCTGATAAAGTCTTTGCTGTGACCCCTCATCAGAGAATTTGCTGCTACTCATTAGAACATAAGAAATTTACAAACAAGAGGAGGCCATTCGGCCCACCAAGCTTGTTTGGGGAGAATACAACTAATAGCTTACAGTTGTGAAAATCTTATTTAGTTCTCATTTAAAGGAACCCAAGGTTTTAGCTTGCACTACAGTAATAGGAAGACTATTCCGTAGTCTAACTACACGCTGTGTAAAGAGCGTTCTCAAGATTCAAGATTCTTTATTTGTCACATGCATAGTTATACAGGTACAACACGCAGTGAAATGTATCTTGAACCGCTCATACTTTTTGCAAATAACAGACTATAAAATAAATTGTAAATAAATTGTAGAAAGTGTAAACAGAAAAAAGAAAGAAATAACCTATGAATTTACAAGAGTGTATATACAAATTACAGGATGAAATACTGTGCAAGAAATGCTTATAGTCAGTTTAAAGTGCAGTGTGCAGTGTCAGCACAGCAGTGTAAGGTTGAAGTGATAACCATAACACTATGACCGGGAAAGTGGCATGTCTTGGTTGAGGAGTCGAATCGCCTGAGGATAGAAACTCCTGAGTCTCTCCGTCTTGGCCATAATGACACGGAACCTTCTGCCTGAATGCAGAAGTTTGAACAGTCTGTTATTGGGGTGAGACAAGTCCTTAATAATCCTAGTTGCCCTGGTCTTACATGTAAATGTCCTGCTTGGAGGGGAAAGCTAACCTGCAGCAGCGTTCAGCTGCCAGGATCACTTTCTGGAGGGCTTTCCGGTCCTGTACACAGCTATTGCCAAACCAGGATGAGATGTTCTGTGTGAGGACGCTCTCAGCAGCGCCCGAGTAGAAAGCCTTAAGGACAGCAGGGGAAACCCCAAACTTCCTCAGTTGCCTCAGGTGGTACAGGCGCGGCTTCGCCCTTTTTGTCTGAGCACAGATATGCTCAGTCCATGTGAGGTCCTCAGAGATGTGGATGCCCAGGTATTTAAAACTGCTCACCCTCTCCACTGGAGCTCTATTGATGGTGAGGGGTCTGTGGTCATGTTGTCTCCTTCTGAAGTCCACCATCAGCTCCTTAGTCTTGCTGACGTTCAGTTGGAACGCCAGTAAGTTCCAGCTCAAGTTCTTCTCAAATCCGGTTTAAAACATTCTCATGATAACTCATGGCCACAGGTGGGAATTCTTTTATTTGAAGTAACTATGTGGTTTAACAGCACCCAGACCCGTTAGAATCTTATATACATGGATCATGTCCCCCCTTAGTCTCCTTTGCCGAAGGCTGAACAGATTCATCTCAGGTATACTTTCCTCATAAGACATTCCTCTAACACCAGGAATCATTCTTGTAGCCCTATGTTGAACCCTTTCGAAGGCAGCAATATCCTATTTAAGGTATAGTGACCAAACCTGCACACAGTATTCCAGGTGGGGACTTACCAAGGAATTGTATAATCTTAGCATCATCTCCCTTGACTTAAACTCCATACACCTAGAGATGTAACCCAACATCCTATTGGCTTTTTTAATTGTTTCCCCACACTGGCGAGAGTAGGACATGGAAGCATCAACATACACACCAAGGTCTTTCTCATAATCAGCTTCCTTTATTTCAGTGGAACCCATAAAATATCGGCACTTTATATTTCTGCTCCGTGCATAAATTACCTTACATTTGTCTACGTTAAATTTCATCTGCCAGGTACTATCCCAGTCACTAATTAAATCAAGGTCCCGCTGTTTCGGGACCTTGTTTCAGTGACTCTAATATTCAATGGCTAGATGTCTTTATCATAAGCTAGAGCTACACTTAAACTTGGCTCAGGTACACTCTTCTAAGCGCCACAGTAGTTGTAAACAGCATACAATGTACACAAAACACAATTTAGTTGCACACAAGTAAGCAAAACAACATATGCCAGGTAGCAAAAATCCGGTACATCCTCCATGCTTACTTTTGGCTTACTTCCATGAAAACTAAGGGTCACGAGCTAAGTATGAACCAGTCGAAGCTCACTGATGTAGTGGGGGCAAAATTTTAACGTCTGCATGGTTGACTAATGCAATTACAGAAAGATCAGTTATTGTAGATGGGTGAAATTTTTCTGTTTCTAGGGAAAAAAAAGATTTGTGGTAGTGCGTGCGAAAGGTTAGATCAGAAGAAAAAAATGTCTGCGTTACTAAAACGTATTAGTGTGAATGGGCCCTTAGTCAAAAAATTAGGGGTACTACATTTAGGACTGCCACTCGCATTATTTTTAAGACTTTCTCCTAAATCAGCAAGTTAGGAGCTCCCTTTAGCCTTAAGATGCTTCGTGAATACAGGCCCAGAACCCAGGGTTAATCTTTTGCTGTTGCTCCCAGATCTGCCATTATTTATTAGTTAGATTTAATCTCAGCATCCGAGATTAAATCTGAGATTATCTCAGAAGTTGTCCAAGTATCTGTCATTGATCTGTGGCTGTACAACAGAATTAATGTGTTTTTTGTACCTCTGGATGATGGTTGTCTCCCAACATGGGTGTTCACTGTTACCCTTGAGGTCCACTTCACCCAGGTGAAAAAACCAGCAGAAATTGCAATGATTCTTTTCCAGAATCCAGCCATAGTAGAGAGTAATGTAAAACACCACAGTAGCAGACGTTACAAGGAGCAGCAACATGGATGTATGGTTTATGTTCTGAGCAACCCCAATATGAAGGAAGTCCAGCCAAGAGCTTAAGCAAACTGAGGAGATATCACATCTATGGGTGTCTTTCATGCATTTAAAAGACTTATCTCAAAGTCAACATAGTTGAACTCGCCTTGGTAGCCAGTACCACACACATAATAGTTTATAGCCTTAAGTTAAAGTGTAATTATGATTGTTAATCTTGAACATAATCAGAGCAGGATCACTTACACCAGTGTTTCTCAAAGCAGTCCTTAGGACCCCCAGAGGGTCCACATTTTTGCTCCCTGTCTGGCATGGAACTGCGAGAGAGCAATATCCTGGGGTTCCCCAACGATTGGGTTGAGAAACACTGAATTACACCATTTTCTGGAGTAAATCTATATACAAGCATAATTTAGCAATTTAAAAACATTCCAGTGTACATTTTAGAAATGGCCCCAATATCATTTATGTCTATTTTCTTCTATCTGTAAATTTCAGTTCATGGAGAATTCACTGTGCCTCATCCTATGAAGCTCTGTGAAGATCTCAGCTGAAGCTTCAGCAGAGGTTCTGCACACTTAATTTTTCAAGTTTTAAAGGGCAGGATGGGACTCTGTTTTCTCTGGGTTCTTCGTCCTGGGTGTGACGTTAATCTACATCTAGTCCTGCAAGGAGGTCCTCCTACTTACAGGGAAAACTTGGGGGTTCTTGGCAGGATTGGTTCTCCAGCCACCAGAAAAATCTCACACTGGTCAATTTGGACTAGTGTTGTGCTAAGGTATCACCAACTGCACAGCTGTACTCAGGTTCTCATCCCTGAGGTTGTTTGTTGTATGGTGGGTGTGGTAACGCACTGTAATCAGCACACACCCCTTACCAACCCAAAAGCTGCAGATTAGTGAGGTTATGGTCTGAGGATGTACCATAAAATAAAAATTGAATATCTACCCCATCAGTGTCACGTCCAGCCCGCTTTGCCTGTCTGATCCCTTCAAACATGGCTCTAAACTAGCCACACCTGGAGCTCGTTAGTCTTACCTCTTGTTCCTGCCCTCCAGTTAACCAGTCACAGCTGCCTTGTTTGATCCCTTGTTAGCTATATATATTAGCATCTCCCAGGATTGTGCTCCCTGTTTGGCTATTGTTGCATGTCAGTGTTTATGAACCTGCCCTGTTGCAGCTTAATAAACACCCATATGCGGGAATACATCCTGCAATTGGGTTGTGCCTTGTTTTGACATCATGACAATCAGAAGGCATAAATAGGGTCTGGTTGGTGTAACCAAGACACAATAAAATTCCTTGCAGGTAACCCTTTGATATTCTGACTACTAAACATTTTATTTAAATACAGGCGCCTAAGCTGATGAGAAACCAGCTCATTCTTCACGTTCAAAAGCAGTGACATCAATCTTAACACACAACAAAGAAATTGATTTGTTTTTGTTGCACATCAAAATAAACTTTATTATATTCCGTTGTCTTTTTTTGTTGTAACACTAGTGCATCTGATGTGACATGAAATGCTCTAACACTGTACAAAATAAATGTACCCAATACTTTTTCATGTTACCGGTAAGGCATGCATTCATGAATATGTAAAGCTACAAGATGTCTGATGGTAGGATGCAGAAACATTCAGCAGCAGCACACAAGACATACTGAAAATCCCCTATATTTACGCAGCCTGCTCACTTTGTGACATATTTTAAAATCCTGTTCAGAATGGACACGGCCTACAGATCATACTCAGCATGACAACCAGTTCACAAAAGCAACAAGATATACATTACTCGAAGTTTTTTTTTTTTTTTCTGGGGGTCCTGAAACACCAAGACAAGACCTTTGATTAGTTAACTGTGTATCAGGGAAGAGGAGAAACTGTGTTCGTGTGTGTGTGTGTGTGTGTGTGTGTGTGTGTGTGTGTGTGTGTGTGTGTGTGTGTGTGTGTGTGTGTGTGTGTGTGTTTGTGTTTTGAGAGGGGAGGGCGGCAGGGTAGTCACATGACACGATCGCAAGACATACAACTCGGGACACACAAACATGACTTTTATGTGCAACCTTCACAGCAGGGACAACGCTATGGTGCGCAAAAGGCTCCTGGTCACAGATCAAATGCCCACACTCTGAATTGCCGAATTTAATACAAAAACCGCTTTGGAACACTTGATGGAAAAATTAGAACGACACATTCAAAATGAAGGCCCCTGATCTGCCTGACCTGCTCCTATGCTTGTCTTGGCTCACGCAATGCAACCTTTATAATCTCATAACTCAAACCCCTCAAATAATAAAAAAATAAATTAAACATATGGTAAAGCGGTGAAGGTTTTATACAAGTTAATTGTCCTTTTAACTTGCTAACACATACCCTATATGAATGCCTACAGTAGATTCACAATACTTCAAAAGCTCACCCAATGGACCTCTTGTATGTAATATAATACAGCCGTAAGTTGTAAAGAGTTATAGGTTATATTGTATTTCAATTTTGTTCTTAATCCCCAGGAAAGAGTGAGAATATGTGCAGGGCCGAGACAGAGGAAAGGCTACGAGCCATGGATATACCCATCCCACCACCCTGTCAGTGTTTTAGATATAGCAATGTAGGTGGAGCAGAGTCACGACTGCCGCAAGAGACTGATGTGAGGACAGGGCGGTGGTGGAGGTAAAAGGTAGGTGAACTTGATTGTTCAGTTCTGCTGCTCTTGCTGTCGCATGCGGCAGCCAACAGCTGTGATCAGCGCTGCTCCCTTGCCACTGCCATCCTCTGACAAAAGGAAGTTGACATCACACTGGGGTGCAAGCTCCTTCACCGTTTGGTGCATGACCTTTGAGAAGCTGGGGTGGGACAGGAGACACACAGCCTCAAAACTATGCAGACAAACTAGTGAGTACATCCAGTATACCAAAGCCCAGGGAGTCAGTGGATGGTATCACAGAGTGTGGCTGGTTTAACTGGCAGTCCAGACCTGTACAAGATTACATCACCGTCATGTGGTACTCACTGCGGATGGAGCTTGTAGAGCGTGCCATCCACCCCCACAGTGATATCCAAGTGGTCCAGTCCTCGGTTCTCACGGATCTTGTCAACGACGGCAGCCATGCCAGCTCCACATAGCTGGGCGGCTCGGCGGGACACGGTGCCACACACTTCCTTGACAATGATACTGTCATCACACGTGCTGTCCAGGCCCAACTGCTGCAGAATTGATCTTACCTGCAGCAGTGCCAGCCGATCACTAGGGGGCAATAAATATGTTAACTCACAGACTTCCGTGCTGTCAAGTTCAATCATAAATTCATTTAATGGCAGGCGATCACTTACCTCTCAATCTGGGAAAGAAACTTGGTTTCAAAGATGCTCCGAGTTTTCAGGGTCTCTGAAATCTGCCCCCTGAACAGAAATCCTCGCTTTGTAAGGTCAATAAGGATGTTCCTGACGATCTCACCAAGGTACATCCCACTGCACATCTTCTCATACCTTAAATACAGAGGAAAACATGACCGATTCACTTGTCACAGTGCTACTGCGTCTTAGCTTCAGCTAGGGTGACAAAATCCATGTCAGGGAGGACACTGAGTTAGGACAGGATTGTTAACTACCATTTGAATTGAAACAAGTTGGATTTCACTTAAGCACAGAGTTCTTGTGCTGATTGGTCTCCCAGAATCATTGACGTGTCCCTAATGTGAAACAGCCAGAAGGAAACAAACCAATCAACTGAACTAAACTATTTAGGCAAGCATAGGAGCCTTTCAGCATGGAGCCTTGCTCATGACATAATGATAAAATATATATATCATTTTAATATGCTATGGTAACAAATTAATAAAACATGACCATGATTTATACTAAAATGAGGGAAAGAATTAGTTGGGTAAAGAGCTGTGACTTACAATATTCTACATAAGTGCCTCTCGGTAATATTTATGACTTAAGAATGTGTTTACAGTATAGGTCATTCCAACCTGGTGTGACCACTTTCAATCAGATGAAATATGGGATTTCCCTCACAATAAGATATTCTGATCACACAATACATTTGGCAGGGGGGTGGGTAAAATTTATTTTGGAATTCAGGACGATCCTGTAAAATATAGGACGGGTCGTAACTCAATTCCAACCTTAAAATTAAACACTCTCAAACTATGTCCGTACTACTAGATACAGATGTGTAGTGGCCTAATTGAAAGTGATGCATTAGGCAATAAAGCAGGCTATGTAGTAAAGCATGCCAAATTTTAACTAAATCATTATATCATGAGTGGGGCTCTGAATTTCAGCTGTAAAGTACTTTGTAAAAAATAAAGTACCTCAGAGTGTCCTCCCTGAATTCTTTCATCACACTGCTTTAGCCAAAGTGTAAAACAGTAAATGTGCATGCAAAAAATGTAATTAAAAAAATCTAATTTTATTTGTCACATGCTCCAGCATACATAGTACAACCTGCAGTGAAATTCCAGACCTGGACCTGGCTTCAATTCAGAATAGTGACTCTAGAGAACATGAGGATTACTCACTTCTGTTTTCCGGCATTGAGTGAGAGCTCATCAACTGCCTCGTCATACTTCGTCCTGATGTCATCCAGGCACCCATTGTCCCCAAAGGCGCCCCACTCCATATTGACGCACATGCGGCCTTCGGTGCCCTCAACTGTCTCGATGTTGCGCATCTCCTCCATATAACACGCGTTGCTCCCAGTGCCTGGAAGCACACTGGCATGTGATGTGGCGTCCATCTTTGCCAATACCCCACCCCCCATTTGACTTTACATGCTGGAACTGACCTGCGATGAGTCCAATCTCACAAGTGGGCTCTTCGTAAGCACATGTCATCATTGTCCCTACCGTGTCGTTCACCACAGCCACCACGTCCAGGTCAAACTCCTTCAGTTCAAAAACAAAATTCAGTGAATCAGTGAATGGACAAGTTACATGGTTCTTCTAGCATTTCCCATAACCTTAAACCAGATGTGGCCAATCTTAACCGCAAAGGGCCAGTGTATATACAATTTTTTGCTATAACCTTTAAATCAGCTGTTCAAACCCAGGTGTGAGGACTCTTCAGCCAATCAGTCTTCTAATCAGTAATCTAATTAGGGAGTTGCAGTGAAAACTGGCCTTTTTCTGGATGAGATTGACCTCCTCTGCTTTAAACCTTTACATAATTCTGAATTTGAAAATTATAGGTAATGTACAAAGATTATGGTCTGAATACCATTTATGTCTACCTCAATTTAAAGTACTACAAGTGGCATCCAATTCAGTTCAATAGCTGTTACTTCTTAAATTGTCAATGTCTAGATGACACAATTATGCACACCTGGTTGCCACACCAAGATTAATTGCCTAATTGTAGGTGCGTGTACAGCTCAGAGGAGACTGGTAGCTGTAATCTGGCATTTAAATTGTCATCTTTTAGCGTTTCATCAGGGGAGGAATTATTTTGCCAGATTTCTATATCCAGAGGACACAGCACATCCTTCTCATAGAATCATTGAGACACTGACTCCTTATCCACCCTTTAACAAAGCTGTACAGACTCAGCTTCATAGCAACAAGCCTCCAACATAAATTCAATTGTGATTTCAGGCACATAACTGCTGGCACACAAAATAGCCTCTATGTCTACAGCTGAATTAACTTTGGATTCTCTGTAGTACCATGCTGGGATTCCATCATGTTTTCCATTATGCACTAAAGCACAGACAGTGCTGAGCTGACTGTGACTTCAGGCATCTCTGCTTACCTCCCTCCTCTTGATCCCCTCCCGGAGCAGGTTCACAACATCCTCCCCCTCACAGTCAGTGGCCTTGAAACCTTTAGTCCATTTTATTAGGATACCCTGAGACAGAAGGACCCATTCAGTACCAGAGAAAGAAGGAGGCAGGAGAAGATAGAAAAAATAAGCTATTCTCATGTTAACTACCAGTGTAAACCACTGTCCTGATGTAATTGCCCATATTGTCCACAGGTGCAACTAGAGATATTTTCCATCATTAATTCCAGGTAGAGGTAGCTTAGTCATTCCTCTCCTGCCTACAATGTGAGACACCACTTCAGGATATTGTGGGTTGCTCGGAAATTAGCTGGGCATGAGAGGATCATCATACCGCATCCAGGCTGGTCTGTTTACAGGGAAAGGAGAAGGTGAATCCCAAAGGTAAACGGGCATTCTTCATTCCCATGTAGTCCAGGAAGTCAGAGATGCAGTGCACTATGTGATCAAAGAGCTAGGACACAAAACCAAAGGGACACTAATTTGACATCAAGTTGACAATGAGCTCATGAAAAAGCATCTTGATATATCTATATGTTTCAACATGTTGGTAAAAAGAATCAGATCCAAAGGAATTTGATTTGGGTACAAATGTGTGGAATTCCCATTTAGTTACCTCTTCCCCAGTGCCCTGCATGATCTCTAGTGGGATAGCATAGATTTTGTTATGCATCTCCACAGTCCGCCTCTTTCCACTGCGAATCTTCACCAGCAGAACCCTGAAGTTTGTCCCCCCCAGGTCCAGTGCCAGGAAGTCCCCGTGTTCTGTCCGAGACAAGAGAGGGGATCACAGTTAGACAACTGTCAGATTAATCAACAGAGAAGCCCGTCATTCAGTTTATAGATGACTCTCTTTGTGAAAACAGGAGAGTAGACCGTGTCCACATAAAACCCAAAGCCAAGAAGTCACGTCACATATACTATACAATTTTCTAATACCTCATTTCCACCAACATGGAGCAGGTGCCGGTGCTGGGCTGGTTCTCGCACCAGCACCAGCACGGCACTGTATTGGTGGAAACAAGGCTTAAATTTCTGAAGTCATGTGATCTTTATCAAGGATTTGGTAAGTCTAATAAGGGCTAGTTAACACTTGATGCTCGCAGCGTGTCCGCATACACATCATGAACGCCTCGCATTTCCTGATTTGATTCCATGGAAGATATTCAAAACATAAAATTTTTTCAGATGCAAGAAAAAAAATATTCCAAACATTATTGTGTGCCTCTATGAACAGTGTTTTCAAAATTAAATGGCAGTTTAAGTTTCTACTGCTTCCGAATTCAATCTGAGCTAAGAAAGCAGTGTTGTGTGTACAAAGTACAATGAAATTCTTACTGGAATGCGTTCTCCACAGACTACAGACAATTAACTTATAGTATAAAGTATAGATATTTTATGGGTTCCACTGAAATGAAGGAAACTAATTATGTACACCTTGGTGTATATGTTGATGCTTCCATGTCCCACTCTCACCAGTGTAGGGAAGCAATTAAAAAAGCCAGTAGGATGTTGGGTTATGCTAAGATTATACAATTCCTTGGTAAGACCTTACCTAGAATATTGTGTGCATGTTTGGTCACCTTACCTTAAATAGGACAATGCTGCCTTAGAAAGGGTTCAACGTAGGGCTACAAGAATGATTCCTGGTCTTAGAGGAATGTCTTATGACGAGAGGTTAGCTGAGCTAAATCTGTTCAGCCACTAGCAAAGGAGACTAAGGTGGGACGTGATCCAGGTATATAAGATTCTTACAGATCTGGATGCTGTTCAACTAATTAATTAACTTTGGTATTAATTTAATACAAGAGCTTGTGGTAATAGTTGGAAATTAGAGGGAGAACATTTTAAACTGGATTTAAGAAAGCACTTCTTTACACGGTGCGTAGCTGGAATAGCTGGAGTATGGAATAGTCTTCCTGTAGTAGTGCAAGCTAAACCCTTGGGTTCCTTTAAATCAGAACTAGCTAAGTTTTTAACAACTTTAAGCTATTAGTTGAATTATCCCTGAAAGAGCCTGATGGGTCGATTGGCTTCCCCTCATTTGTAAATTTCTTATGTTGTTATGTAAGCCAAACAGCATTTCCTCATTTCCCAGTGCTTTACCTGTCCCATCAGGCGTGCTGCGGACGAAGGTGGGCAGCATCTTGACAGTGGAGGTGTCGTGGGATTTTTTGCCGAGCCCATTCTCAATCTCTATCCTCATCTTCCTCTTGACCTCCAGCAGCTGCTCCTTTGTCAGCCGAAACTCAGCCAGTGTCTGGGCAATCTGCCGAGATTGATCGGCCAGCCGATAGGCCACCGCGGTCACCATGGCAGCACCCTTGCCACTCCCGCTCTCTGACAGCAGGAAGCGCACGTCCGAATCTGGGACCAGGCGCCGTACGGTCTTGTGCAGACGTCGGGCATAGCTTTTGTTGGGGTGGGGTGGGAGAGGGAGGGTTGTGATATATGGTCAGAGGTCAAGTAGTCATGTCTATTGCCCTAGGTCCTTATGACCTAAGGTGGCCTTGTGGCCATCTCTTAGGTACTCACTGTGGGTGCATCTTGTAGAGGGAGCCATCGATGCCCACGGTGGTGCGCAGCCGTGGAGTACCCTTGTTGTCCTTCAGGCGGTGGAGGATAGCACCCAGTGTGGCCGCAATGAGGTTCGCAGAGCGGAATGAGACCACGGCACACACATGCTGCACAGCCACACAGTCATCATGCGACGGCTCCACTCCCAGCCGGGTCAGGATCTCCTTGGCCTTGGACAGGCCCTCCTTGCTCCTGAGCCACAAGGATGCAGATAGATACATCATTGTAGCTTTGTTAATCTATGCAAAGTCCACAAACTACACAGCAACAGACTCATCTCTGTAGTTCCAGAGTAATGTGTGATGCCAGTTCTAGTTTTAATTTTCTTGGGATCAGAAGTCAATAAAATAAAATTAACTCTAATCCTAGTGAAGGGTGTCAGCTCATAACTCAAGGTAGTGTCTAAGGACTTGTAGCCTGAAGGTTACTAGATCAGGTGATGAGGATGACTAACAGGTGGAATACTGATTACTAATACAGTTCAGCGAGTAGTTCTACTTATCCTGAATCATTCTATTAAAGTATTCAACTGGGTAACTACATAAGAAACATAATTGGAGTAACTGAGCATTGAGAATGCCTAGAGGGGCCTTTCCTTTCTCAAGTAGTCTTTCTGCTTATTAGGGAGACTGGACGATCCATGTCAGAGAGGGTATTTCAAGTTTTGCAAACTGCTTTAAAACTGAACAGCACCTGTACTTGGCTAAATATATTGGTGCAGTTCTTCTTATGCTTTGAGTGGTTTGTTTCCTTGATTGAAAATATATCAAGTTGTTTCACAGTAACATTAGTGACACATGCATGATTATAGGAGACTGAACTGTCAGCACACAGCAAGAACTCAGTGTATAAGTGAAATCCAGGTCCTTTTAATTCAAATGGTAGTTTACAAATCCAGTCTTACCTCAAAGTGTCCTCCCTGACATGGATTATCTAGACACCTTAATATATTCAAAGATAATCATACCTAAAATCTACATACCAATTCCAAATCTATAGCTTTCTTTTTATCTTGTCACTCCAATAATTATTCAAACAAGTGAATGGAAGATTGAGACTAACTTCTCGATAGCAGAGACATGTTTTGTTTCAAATTTCCCTTTGGTGAGAAGCTCGGGGGTGATCCTTCCCTCAAACAGCATCCCCTCCTTGGCCATCTTGACCAGGATGAGGCGGACAAGTTCACCCATGTACAACCCACTAACCATCTTCTCAAACCTGTCAAGAGAAGTTGCAGCATCGTCTTTAAGAGAACAATGTAACAGTTACTCAGTGGTAGTGCCTGATAAGACAATTAATATTACAAAAAAAAGTGCTGAATCACTGAATAGATGTTTCATAACATCCAGTAGCATTGTACAAATGGAGGTTATGTGACTTCTTGTGACATTACACTGTAGAGATCACACTGCATGGTGCCTTACAGCTGTTTCCCTGGGTTGAGGGAGCCCCGGTCGATCTCCCGGTCAAACTCAGTGCGAATGTCCTCTAGCATGCCATCGTCGCCGAAAGCTCCCCACTCGGTGTTGATACACATGCGGCCCTCGTCTCCCTCTACCAGGTCGATGTGCCTCATCTCCTCCATGTAGCAGGCATTGGTTCCTGTCCCTGGTCACATTTTCAGGGCCAGAACAACCCTCATTTTCACGTCAATGTTTCTTTTGTTTATGCAAATTCTGCTATCTTACAACCTCATTTCACATTCAGATGTGGATCATATTAATGCCGCATTCAGCCTCTTAACAAATTGGCCCAGGTAACACTGCTTATCAGAGGACAGATTACCTATGATAATGCCAACTTCACAGCGCTGGTCGTCAAATCCACAGGTCATCATAGTTCCAACCGTGTCGTTGACCACTGCCATGATATCTGCATCATAGTCCTGTGAAATGCACATTGACCACATTTTGAGCCCACTGCTGCTGATTTTACCTGCTTGATGAGTCACCAGGCTCTGCTGATGAAAAGGCAAAGCCGTACCCCTTGCTTCTTGATGGCCTTGTTGAGGAGCTTCACCACATCCATCCCTTCCACCCCACTAGCTTTGAAACGTTTTGTCCAGGTTAGCAAAATGCCCTGTAGGAGACAAAGGTCTTGGTGATTCCACATCAAGGGAGAATATCCTCACACAATAAGGTACAGTAGCATGGATTATCATAGAAAATCTATGTAATTTATATCACATTGCTTTGTGAGTAGCAATAATTTAAGACTAGCAACTGCAAGCAGTGACTGAAGGGTCCAAAGCGTCAGAATGTCATCCACAGCATTGAAACAGAAAATGGAGTACTGACTCTCACTGGTGGCCGATGTATTAAAAACTCAGACATAGATAGGTTGGGTAAATTCCAGTCTAGGTGTAACGGGTCAGGAGACATAGGACAGAATGTAGAAACCTGCAGTGTAGCACCTCCTCTGCATTGAATGTCTGGTTTCGGTCAGATGGTCTGAGCAGTAGGTAGAAATAGACACCTTTCTACCTAATGTTGTAGGCCAAGATCTTACAGGTTAAGGTTTGTTTATGTGCAATTTTTTTTTTTGGGGGGGGGGGGGGGGGGGGTGCATTTGAACGGGGGTGACACCACGGGATTGGCCCCCCACATTTTT
>JAOYFF010000063.1:16607014-16623518 GCA_025773925.1 Cryptomyrus ogoouensis
ATTTTGGCCTTGTCGGCTCCTGAAGTGGTTCCCACTATTAATAAACCCACCACAAATACCAAAGTAGTGATCTCACTCCACTTCTTGTTGCGCCTGACCCTAGACCAGGACGTAACAGATGGTACTGTGTGGCTGCTGTGCCTTGAAAATTGGTGCCGTTTTCTTCACTTGGTAGCACACTGCAACTTGCAACATTGGGTCATACTAAACCGATTTTTGAAAAATCGCCCGGATGCCTGGGCCCAAAAAGAGGGCGTGTCTGAGGAAACCTAGATGTGTGGTAACCCTATACACATGCACAAAATCAAACATAGTTTTGTACACTATTTATATTGTATTTATTGCAGTACATTGTTGATGTTACATATTTATTTATTGTATTGTATTTATGTGTGGCACCACAGGGGGCCCAAGGGGAACGGTATTTCAATGCATGTGGATGTGTTGACAGTAAAGCACTCTTGAATCTCTTGAGCCTCTTTAATGTAAAGGACTTCTGCCCTAAACTGCTGATCTAGGGTACATTTCCCAAAATGTCCCATTACAACTTACATAGTTGGAACCATTCAGTTGAATGGGAAACGTACCTCCGGAGGGTTTCGCTTCAGGCCTTTATGAAGGTGGTAAGACAAACTTGTCCCCTTCATTTGGCATGACTGACCATCTAAGGCAGGGGTGGGCAATCTTATCCAGAAAGGGCCATTGTGTATGTGGGTTTTTGCTGCGACTCCCTAATTATATTACTAATTAGTGGACTGATTGGGGAAAATAGAACTTACACCTGGGTTTGAATAGCCGACCTAAAGATTATCCCTACTACAGTTGGGCAGAAATCAATATTATCAACAAATAAATTTTTTTTAATTGTAAATTTTTTTCCAACCATATCGATATAATTGATAAGTATGTGTTTAAGGAGTTTTCAATGTCAGATACAACTAATTAATTTTGTTTTCACTGGATTAAACTGCGTTGTTGGATTAAAAAACAAACACACAAAAAAATCTTTTTTTTTCTTACAGTTTTGCAATAATCACACCCCGCCAAAAACACAGCTAAACCATAGCAGTGTAGACATGATTGTGTTTCTTGCTAAAAGTGTATAAACTGCTTACTGTTAAAGTTCCTCTCCCAAACGGTGATGACCCGGCTACAGACACGCTACGAAAAGCTTATAAGTACAAGGGTGCAGATTGCTTAAAGTTACGGTACACTTAAACTTATTTTTCTGAGACTTGATGAAAACAGCAATTGTATGGATAGAGGAAGCGATTTAGCTGGCTGAGATTTTACCAGAAATATGTCAGCACCCATGTATGCATAGACACTTAACGTGACATGTACAGGTGTTGCACTGCCAACAACAATCTTGTGGGCAGTATGGTCACCTTTTGTCACGGGACTGTGTTTATGTATGGTACTTTTAGTATTAAAGTAGCATCTGATTTTTTTAAAGAATGAGTAGTCAGAAGATATTCAAAACAAACGAGGCAAGAGAAACAATTTTTCAACCATTATTGTGTTCCATTGTGTACAGTGTCTTCAAAATCTAATGCCATTTTAAGTTTCTTCTGCTTCTGAATTCAATCTGAACTAAGAAAGCAGTGTCATATGTACAAAGTACAATGAAATTCTTACTTGAATGCCTTCTCCACAGGACTACAGACAATTAACAATACAATGTTACAGTACAAATAATACTAAGTAGGGCTGGGTGATGTGGAATATTCATATCGACATCGCAAATTATGCACATGCAATTCTCACTTCACAACTTGGATGAGATCAGGCTTTTGCATACCTTCATATTGAACATACATTATGAAGTGGTATACCAATATTATTTTCCAGTGCAGTTCCGGTATTTAGAAATCTTGATGATAAAATACACCAAGAGCACAGGGTTTTACGTTTTGTTAGAATATTTATGTTCTGTCACAGGAAAAAACACAGACAGCCGGACCAGGGCCCAGCAGTAGCCTGGCCTCCTGTGTTTCTGGAGATCCAGGTCCCAGGGAGACGGCTTAGGTTACGGGAAGCTAAACACCAGTGTACAGAGAAGTATTGTGCCTGCGAAAAGGGTAGTCATGCTTGATTTGGGATGTCATGCAATGCCCTTAACTTGATACCAAGCTTTACAAAAGCATAGCGTTTGCAGAGAACATTGTAACCAATATTACCAAAGGGGAGACCCTTCATATAAAGCATTGCTAAACCTGTGACAAGACCTGGTTACGAAACTACTGTGTGAAGACAACATATTCTCGCAGAATATTCACAAAATAACCAAACCACAGACACTATTTTCTAAAATAGCTTGTGTAGCAGTGATATGAAAAGGCTCCTTACAGATATCATTGGTGCGTGATCTAGGGTGACGAAACCCTGCGAGATCATGTAGAAACATGCAAAATTTTAGAATGTGCCAAATTACAGGAGGACACTTGTTCTTCCTGTGTGAACACCTCATAACAGTCCCTGAAGCCACATTAATTCCTTTCCATAGCATCGTATGTTAATATATAACACAAAAATGCAGATACACGTGCATCCTGGCTGCAGATGTGGGGGCTACTGTTTTCATAGAAACGCTCTTGTGCCGTTCACAGTGTTGTGGCGATGGAAGGTATTGCTAACATGCTAATGTGCCAAGTGGATGCTAGACCCTGTTTTGGTGGCTTTTAAGCCCCATGATGGTTCCCGGTTCTCAGCCTGCATGCTGTAAGCGCTGGTATTTGGAGGGCAGACAGCGCAATGGCGCTGAAATTGAGTGACGGCCATTCTCAGGCTATAGACATAGAATCCCATTTGTCTGCCCAAAACAACACAATACGGGGCCTGGAGTCATATTTATTTAGTTGGGGGAGGGGGGTGCTGTCATTGCAGCTTTACCCAACCTTTTGCAATTCATGTTTTCCCCCCTGTACATACACAATGCTCGAGGCAGTCGCCGGGGTTACATTCCAGCTGGGTCCTGTTGTCATGGAAACCTCCATGTTGCTCGGGGCCCAGGATCTTGAGCATAGACAGAGATCCTGAGGCGCACCAGACAAGTGAAAGAGGAGACACAGTTCTTTTGATGCGTATAGCAAGCTGCTGTGTATGTTCTATTAGGCTGTAGTGGCCTTAATTTCTATGACTGAGGCCAGCTGGGGATGTGACATCAGTTCAGGCCATACCAAATGGCTTAACAAACTCACCAGGAAGGCCAACTACTTCACAGAATTGGCCCTGGAGCCACTGGAGGCAGTAGCGGAGAAGATAGCCAGGGAGTGCTATCCTGGAGCACATTTAGCCACTGGCTCATTCCACCTTGGTGTGCTAAAAAGGGCTACTGCGGGTCATTCCTACCCGCCTGCCATGAGGCACTATAGTTATCCTCTCCCAATGTCTCCCCCACCCCCAGCTATAGCATGGCATTTTATCTTATTTGCACTATGTGCACTGTATGCGCAAGTCAGGAATAAAATATACAATTTTAGGAAGGCGAACTATAATGGGATAAATCAGAAATTAGAGATGGAGGTAAATACTGGAAGAAACGTGGGAATTTTTTTTTTTTTTAAAACTGCAAGCTCAAGGGGAGTTCATACTGGTTTCTCACAAAAACAAACTGGGAAAATACGGTCAAGTTGGTTTTCAACTGAAATTAAGAAGAAAGTGAGGAGGAAAAAGGATGCTGGGATAAAGCAGGATTATTTAAAATAATAGTTGAAAAATAATATTAGATGTGCTAAGAGAAATGTAGAAAGGAAAGTTGCATTGCAGTCTAAGGTCAATCAAAGTTTTTTCCAATATTTCAATGCCAAAAGGGTTCTAAAAGCTCAAGTCATCAATCTACAGAATAGTGCTGGTCTGAATATTGAGAATGATGAGGACATTGTTAGTGTGTTTAATGATTACTTTGCACGAGTATTTACTCAAAAAGATATAAGTAACATACCTGATATTATTTCAAATTCGGCTCCAACAATATACAGTATGTATAACTGAAGCTGATGTGTTACAAGGTCTGGCTAAATAAAATTAATAAATCTCATGGCCCTGATGGCATCTTCTTGAGTTATGGGTATGGGGGATATTATATGCAGACTTATAACTTGGCTACCCTCAGGCTGGAAGCACGCAAATATAATGCCCATTTTCAAAAAGGGAGATAGAAGCAATCCCTCAAACTAGAGACCAGTTAGCTTAACATGTATAACTGGATAACTGGTGGAGGCAATAATCCAGGGAAAAGTCATTGGATTACTAAACACTAATAATATTCTGAGGGACAGCCAACATGGGTTTAGGAGGGGTAGATCCTGTCTGACTAATCTACTTGAGTTTTTTAAGGAGGCCACAAGGGAAATTGTTAGAAACAAGGCCTACAATGTGATTTGCAGTGGAACCCACTTATAGTGATCATGGTTATACTGATTAACCACTTATACAGATCAAAAAGCTTAGGACAGAATAATTCCTTTACAAATATTGTTTAAATAATTTGCTTTTAGTAATCAAGTAATCTGCTTATAGTGTTCATTTTGTGGTTTTCATACATGCCAACATATGGAAAAAATAAACTATGGTAATTCTTTTTTTTTGTTTTTTAACAAAAAACTACCTGAGGCTAATGCTACATGTATAGAAAACATGACCATACAAGAAAATGAAAAATATAGACTCAAAGCTTATGATAAACTGCCAAAAACAAGCCAACAAGATGCAGCAGGGAAACCACAATAAGCTATATTTTATATACAGTACTGTATTATAGTGAATCTGAGTTATACAGTTCAGTAATTTAATTTATACATTACTGTAAGTTGAAAAGTATTTTAAACAGTTGTACTCTATTTTTAAAGAGTCAAAATTCAGTAAATAGTGATGCTGTCCTTTCTATTACCTTACATTCATGTAGTAAATATACAAATGTCAATTAGATGGAAATTTGACATAAAGAAAGACAAAAAATCAGTTATAATGATCATCCGCTTATAGTGATCAATTTTACCCAAACAGACATGATCACTATATGCAGGTTCCACTGTATTTAGATTTCCAGAAGTCCATCGATGTAATCCCATACAAACAATTCCTGCTTAAGCTGAAAGCAGCAGATATATTAGGAACTATAGCAGATTGGATCGAAAACTGGTTAATCGACAGAAAGCAGCAGGTATAGAGGCAATATGTCACAATGGGCCGGTGTTAACAGTGGGGTACCCCAGGGTTCAATTTTAAGACCATTATTATTCCTAATTTACATGAATGATATTGACACTAACATATATGGAAGACTTGTTAAATTTGCTGATGGCACCAACTTAGCAGGTGTAGCAAATTCTTTTCACAGTGTGTAATTAGATTATGGAATAGTCTGCCCAAAGGGGTAGTGCAAGCTAAAACCCTAGATTCCTTCAAATCTGAACTTCACTGGATCCTGCCAACTTTAAGTTATTAGTTTAAATCCCTCAAAGCAAGCTTGGTGGGCTAAATGGCCTCCTTCATTTGTAACTTTATGTTTTTGTATTCTTTTGTTTTTGCGCTCTCTGTTTTGCACTCCGTGTATGTCCATCTTTGCACTACTAATCACACTGCTGTGTGTACAAGAATGTCCCCCTGAGATTAAAAAAAGAGGTCAATCTTAATCTATCTAATCAAAGTGAAATGGTGAAATGGAGGGAGGTGCATCATCCTCTCTCTGGCCCTGTTCACACCTTGTATTAACATGCATCCTTGGTGATCCAATCACAAGTGGATAGCGCTAAATACGTCTGTTCACACCTGGCATTAGCATGAGTCTCCACATGCGTCTCGAACCAACCGTTTGTAATCAGATCTCACTTTCCTGCAACTTATTTAAATAAGCACGTAAATCGCTTACGTATGCAGTCTCTGATGAACATTAAGAAGAAATGAAAAGTCTTAATACTAAAAATGAAATGACTAAATATATCTATAAATAAGTATTTCAATAATGTTTGCTTTTATTTTTAAATAATTCCATAAAGGGTGTTATATTTCTTAATAATGTTTATCTTCTGCGTATAATCTTTAAATTGTATTTCGTAATAACGGTGTGATTTTCACTCAACAGTCATTATTATAAAATATTATTTCACATAATGCAAATGTGGTGTCTTCAACAATTCAAACTGTATTTCACAGTAAAGTTAAACTTTTCACATTTCAGGCAAGCATTTTATACTGCGTCAAGAAGATACAAATGTACGTGTTAAAAAGGTCTTTCACTACTTAGGTTAATACTTTTATATTCAAGGGCAAAGGGTTCAGTGTGTAATGCATTATGTTGGTCGCTATATGATAATATTTCAGCTTTTAATCATAACCAATGAAGCTCAAAATTGGTTAAAATTTGTCTGACACGCTAAATTATATGTTTGACTTTGAGCAAGTTAAGTAAAAGAAGCTGGAGTGGGACTAAATTTTGGACTGAGAGTTCAAGCCCCCCAAATGTAAAAATATAAAACTATATAAACGATTACATTATTATAAGTTTCTTTTAACATATTCATTATCTAGGCTGTTAAACGCACATTCTTACCTACACGCTTTAACTTTGCATTCATTTAATTTTTACTGACACGTGTCACCAACATTAATAAAGTGTGGAGCAGCTTTGACATAAATAAGGAAGCAATTTATTTTTCCCAAATTTGTGCAGAACATTAATGATGCGCACTTTGACAACATTTCCATGCGAATGGGTCATGACAGTCTGATATTAAACCAACTTCCCAGTAGATTCAAAGTTATATTTTGGTGTTGTAGCTAAAAAGATGCGTTTACTAGACAGAGGCCCACTGTGCACTGACAGACCTTCTGACAAAAATCATATGTCAAATACCGTTCACACGTTTAATGAGTCCATATGTACTTGCGCTCACACAAGGATGTCAGCAGAGTAGGTGATCCTCCAATGCAGCCCAAGACATATTCACGTTCAAACTGCTATAAGAATGTGACCGAATGTGCTTTGGGTGATTGGATCTTGTTGAGTTTTCGATGCATTTTGGGTGCGTTCAGACCTGTATTTATCACTGTCCGCTTGTGATCGGAAAACACCTAGAATGCATGTTAATACCAGGTGTGAATAGGGCCTCTGGTGCTCCACAGTGTTCTGGAGGGGGTCTCAGAGGGGCTGTAATTATGTAAGCTTCAAACGGGGATGCAATTTCTCACACATGCACACAAAGGGGATGAGGAAGGTCGGGGGTAGGGCCACACTGACCTGAGCCATCGGGTATGGAGCGGACGAAGGTGGGCAGCATCTTGACTGTAGCCGTGGGGTTGGTGTCGCGCTTAAGGCCAAACTCCAGCTCCCGCCTGAAGCGGCCCATTACATCCAGTAGCGTCTCATCCGAAAAGCGCATGGCATAGAGATACTTATCAATCTGTGGGAGAGAAAGGGGGTCAAGAGTCTGCTACCACCTACACATGCAAATCACACAGAGCTCTAAGGGGGACCCTCTTCTGGGACAAGACAATGTCCACCATGAGCGTGAGTGTGTGTGTGTGTGTGTGTTGGGGGGCGGGGGAGACATGTACTGTATGTATGCCACATTGTGGGGACCAAATATGATAAAATCCTGTCATTTTGACCTTGTGGGGACATTTTTTTGGTCCCCACAAGGGGAAACTCAGTTTTATTAAAATCTGTGAATGCAATCAAAAACGAATACATTCTGTTTGTTTGGTTGTTTGGAGTACCATTTGAGCACTGTGACTCTTTATACTGAACTGGCTGGTTGAAACAAAATCTTGGTCTGTATTTTTTACTTTCTGGACCTGAACTATCCATCTTGTGTTTGGAAACTCAGTTTTCTAAAAATCTGGGACTGCAATAAAAAAATTAAAATAGCCAAAAGTTTTCTTGGTTACTTATGGTTAAGGTTAGGGCTGGATATGTTGTCATTGTTGGGATTTGGGTTTTTTTCATAGAAATGAAGGGATGGTCCGCACAAAGATATGAATACAAATGTGTCTGAGTATGTGTGTGTGTGAGTGTGTCTGTGTGTGTGTCTGGGTTTAGCTGCAGTGTGTTAAGTCCCCCTCCTGCTATTCTCGCTTTGATCAATAATGTGCACACAGGTCACCTGAGGTCACAAACATCAGTCTTGTGATATAATCATTTTAAAGAGGTTTTTAAAAGTACATACCATTCATGTGTTTTTATACGGAAGACAAATTTCATTTTAAGTGGCGCAATTCATATCTTGGCAGTGTTCCTCACCCGGAAGTGGTGGTGAGATGGTGGAGCACACAGACTCACTGGATGAACCCATTATAGCTGGGATTAAGGAGGCTGCTTCCATACAGAATCAAGCACATTCCCACCTGCTTGCTGTCTCACTCATGTTCAATGCTACACGCCTGTCTGACAGATCAACCTTGAATAATAAACAAAAATTATGACACGCTCCAGTCCTGCTGGATTAGGGTTGATACTCAGGGCACACTTTTCCCCAATACTACCTTTACGCATTTTATATTTCTAGAACTTAATCAGAACAGAGAGTTACAATTCAAATTGATTAATTGGATTTTATCTTACATTATACTGATTTTAATATGACAAGGTAATTAATTGCCTTTTTTTTAACCAATGTCCACACAATCCCCCTTTCCAGGAAAAGCTAAGAAAATTGACATTTTTCCATCCTCATGATACAGAGGGAAACACAGAAATCCAGAATTATTTTGTAATGGATGGTGTTAATCAGTAGTACTGTGACTTTGTGGGAAAATATATGTGGGAAACGGAAATTGAGAGTAGTGTAACAAAAGCATTTTAATACACATTTTCCCCTTACAGCCCCCTCCCCCCCAGCAGTACACATGCCTTGTGCAAATTGCAGTTCCCGTCAGGTTTAACTTCCTCCTCAGCAACTACCAGTTTCTACTGGGGGTCAGTGATCCTGTTGTTTAACCTGCAGGTTAACCTGGTTAAAGAAGCTTTGCGATGAGTCAGTGATGGGGGGGTCTTATAGTTAACTGTCATAGTGGGTGAAGCACGACTCGCAATGAATTTGCCTGCCCCCGGCTACTGAAGGACACCGGTGACAATGAGGCCTATTGTGGTTGAAAGCAGCTAATCCCTCTGACTGTCACAGACATTTCCGCAACTCTAACTCCATATTGCTCCTTAGAAATCACAAAGCACACGTTTGTATGAAACCACAGAGTATTTCCGTTAGAGGTATATGGATTATTAATTCTGTAACAAGTGGCCATAACTATATAGCATTTTTTAAAATATATATATACAAATACAAGAATACTATTCGTTCTTATTTCCCAGACTAATACTATCACCACAATTCAAGCAGCTGGGTGGATGGATGGACGTGTGAACAAGGACTGCCAGCTGTCCCCTCACATTGCAAACGGATGTGGCTTCTTGTTAACTGAGGCACAAACAGCACACATCCTGCTATGGGCTTCGCGGTCCTGTGTCAGCCTGGTTTTATTGGAAACGAAACATTTCCAGAATGGTCACATGGCAGCCACATTATGAGGGGGGCTCCTCCAGTAGCGAGAGGAAGGCATTCCTCTCGCTACTTGCTGAAATGAGATGGCTGCAGGGAGTGTAAGGCAGGTTGGCCAACTCGCGGAAGCAGAAGACTAATGACCCCCTCAGCTGAACACACACACCCGCTCACGCACTTGCGCACGCACACACAGACACACACACACTGCTCCATTCCCCGTTTCAAGGGCATTGTGACCGGCAGGAAGATCTGCCGATGCTCTGACCCATAGCGCGAGCCAGGCCTTGTTTCATAAGCACTGCCAGGTGGGGGCCATGGGTGAGGAAGGGGGAAATACGATGCCCTTGTCGCTCTCACTCTTTCACACACACATGCACCTGTTGTCACACTCAGTGCGTGACTCAGCCCCCCCCCCCCCCACCTGAGTCAGACACCCACCTTCTTGATCTGGTCATCCTTAAGTTCCGTGAAGTAGTAGGCCAGGAGCTGAGCAGCAATCATCCCGTCAGTCTGTGGCGCTAACAAGCCAGGCAAGAACAACGAGGAAGTGGAGCCAAGGATCTCCCTGGCAACTGGATGGAAGCTCCTGGAAAACACAGCCTCAGTCGGCAGAAGAACAGCAGCGACTAGCCCCTGGGCTCAGATGGATAGCAGGCGTGTACTGGGACCCAGTGGCTCAGCCTCTCGCTCGCACACAGCAGCAGATTAGTGTGAGCGTGCACAGCTCGCTTGCTTCAGAGACAGCAAGGGGGGTGGGATGGGGAGCTGGCTGGGGTCCCGCCCACTTCCTGATCCCTGATTGGCCGAGATACCCGAGCCGGCATGCAGGGCTGGTGAGCAGAGAGGGGGGAGGAGCGAAGGAGCCAGAGTCGATGCCGATGGCTTCACCCTGCATTTACTATAGTAAGGGGGGGGGGCACGTACAGCACGTCAACAGGACGCCGCTTCCGCAAATGACGCGGAGGCATCTCAGCCGAGGTCACACATCTTTTTCCAGTCCCTGGCTGTGCCCCTAGTTGAAAGACGAAGCGCTCAATGAATTACTCAGAGGTCTCCTTCACCAAAAAACACACACATATACTATCTACATGATAGAAAAAATGCAGACCAGTCAGAGGAGAGAGAGAGAGAGAGAGAGAGAGAGAGAGACGTTTTTGGCTCTTTTGGGACACGGTGTCTGTCTCCAGGCCCTGGGCTCAGCTCATTCTTAAAGAAAATGACTAAAATAAATAAAAAGAGACCCATCCCCAGTCTGTTATTGAATTGCTGCTGTTTTTTAAACCAACTTACCCAGCAAAATATTACACCAATACTAACTGTTCTTCTGTCCACTGTTGTTTATATATTACACCTTTTTAAAAATGCTGCTCATCTGAAACAAAGAAAGCAGCTAATTTAATGGACATGATGGACATTACTGTGACAACATCAATGCTGGTTAATACATTTACAGTTACATTTATTTTATTTATTTTTCCAAAGTTACTTAAGTTAGGCAATAATTCAATTAAAAAGTAAGATTCTTAGGTTCCAACAGATGGATAAGTGAAACAGAGGATGTCTCTCTCACATGCACACACTCATGCACATGCGCACAAGCTTGTGCCTTTACCCTGTCCTTTGGGCCTCCCCCACTCAGCCACAGCATGTGTGCAACCCAGCATATATGCATTGCCTCCCGCCTCTGTGTGTCATAGACAGCGTCACAACCTTGACAAGGTCATACATATGCCCATCACTAAATTTAGTCCTCTGATACTTCCTTTCAAAAAGCACCCTGAGGATTTATCTTAAGAAAGCTGTGCTGTGGTCGAAAGGAGGGGAGATCCCAGCCTTAAATGGGGGGAGGGATTTTCTGTTAATAAACATATTCTAGGGAATATGGTTCACACATTTATGTTAACCCCGGATGGTGATTTTTTTTTTCTTTTTTGCCAAGGGGGATGTCCTTAAAGGGTTAAAACATCCTGGGTCTGGTTGCATTGTTCTAGAGTCCCAGGCAGTAATTTGAAGCCTCAAGATGGCGGGGGGTGGACAACAAGAAGCATTGCCCCTCCCCCTCTGGCTGGGGGAAGCAGGATAAATCAGTGTCATCAATCCAGAGTTACACGTGGTCACTGGGGGAGGGAGAAGGGGGTGGGGGTGTGCTGGTTTCCTGAAGGGGAGCTGATGTCAGGGCAGTGAGTGTGAATGTGTGTGTTGAAGTCACACCTGTGGACTACCAATGAATGGGAGGCCTTCAGAGGTAAGCATTCTTAAAACGGAAAGTGACGACTGACAATCGAAAGGGGTGAAGTATGTGTGTGGCAGGGGGGCAGAAAGAGGAGAGAGAGAGATATGGAAGGAATCCGCTGCACGACTCTGGGACACTCCAACCTCACAGGAACAGCAGTTACATTTTACAGTCAGCGCTTACCACGCGAACTTACCTCATAGAGGAGAGTTTTTGGAATTGTGATCACCGTTTCATCACCCGTGTCACACAGCCACACCCAACCTGAGAAGAATGTGAGAGGCCTCACCTTTGACCAGCTTTGGCGAAAGCGCCTGTTCCTCTTATCATATCCTGCCCCTAATGTAAACATCACCAACGGTAGTGCCAGGGGGCAGTAAGTGTGGGGGTCCGGGGTGGATCTAACAGGATCTCACTTTGACATGTATACCCATACACACATTCACAGAAGCTCAACTCAGCATATTATAATACTTGCTTGGGGACAGGATTAAACACAGGCAGGCTCATACAGTTACTTACATAAACATCTGCATAGTTTGTCAATTCAAGGTGTGACGACTGCCTGTCACGACGTCAAAACAAGGCATGACCCAAATGTAGGCTGTATTCCAACAGACCTCACGTAGGGGTGTTTATTAAGGATGAGGGTGGTACATGTGAAATCCCATTTTACATTTTTCCTCTTGTTTTTGAATGTCAGATAGGCATAGAAACACTGAAGATGCCTACCAAAGACTGAGATGATGTTAACCAAACACAACTTATATATATATCAGTGTTTATCCTTAACAGTAGAAAAATTATGCAAAACTGAAAATTTGCAAAAGTAATATTTATTCTGGTGGATATTCCTTTAAGAGGCCTCATTGAGTGGCACTGTTGCTTCCCATTTCCAGGGTTGGCTGCATGAATTTCACCGTGTGCTGCCTGTGTGCAGATTTATGTTCTAACCCCAAACCCCAGGCCAAAGGCGTACAGCTAGGCTAAGCAGCAACTTCAAATTACCCATTGCCTCAGATGAACAGGCTTCCTGTCCAGGGTATATCCTGGCTATGTGGGACAGGCTAACCCTAATCTGAACCCTCTGATGGAAAGACGTCCCATCAAGGGTGTACCCCAGACTTCTGCGATAGACTAATCCTAACCCTAATTTGGGGACTAAGGGTTACACAACTGGCCCTTGGAATGTCTGAAAAATGTTATCAAACCCAGCTAATTTGTAGTTTCCCTGTATACGGGGCCCCAGTACAATCATAAAACACCTTTGGGTGTTATAAAAGCCAAAATCTTTCTAAGCATAAACCTAGCTGTTGTTGACTAACTCTAATTTGGGAACTTAGGGCTGGTTCATACTCCATGTGTGCAACTCAAGCGGTGCTGCTGCTCATACACTATATTGCCAAAAGTACAAGTCTGTGGTCAGAATTCACAAACTGGGCACTTCTGTAGACCTTGCAATTCTGCAGGAGCCTCCAGTGTCTGCCCACGAGGATGTGATCCATCTCCTTTGCTGCACCACCAGTATTGGAGTACCAAGTCCAACAATGCGGTTCAGGCCGTTGGATCCAGGATCCAATGACCTTTCTCAAAGTCAAGGAACATGGAGCCACTTTCACCCCAGTCTCCAAACCCATGGGTGACAATCCCTGTCAGTGTCAGTGGTCATGTTGAAGTCACTCATGACCAGAGGAGTGTCACCTCGTGGGCACCCTTCAACCACCAAGCGAAGTTGCGAGTAAAATGTCTCCCTCAATGAGACATCATTCACCGAAGTTGGAGCATGCACTGAGACAACAGACAAGACACCCAAGGAGTGCCTTAACCTGAGGTTCATAATACGCTCGTTGAAAGGAGTAACATCAGACACTGTCATAAGGAGCTGATCCACTACAGCAACAGCTACTCCCTGAGTATGGCAGCCATCAAACCGACAAGACCAAAGGTATACCCACCTACAGAGATCTGGACACTCCCTGGTCTATGTACCTCAGAGACTGCTGCCACTGAAACACAGAGTTTACAAAGCTCCCCTGACAGCAGAGGAAGATGGTCATCTTTCTAGAGAGACAAGACGTTCCATGCATCTACCCGGATTGGTCGCCTCAAACTGGGACCCAAGTGCTGCCATGCAGCAGGCAACACCTCAGCACCACACCAGCCCCGATCACCAGTAGGTCTGACGCTATTAGCTCTCCGAAGCTTTCGACTCATCCGGGGTTTGTGCAGCCTTCCTGCGGACAGCTGCAGCAGAGCTACTCCCATAGAGAGCAGAAGAGTATCATGCTTGTTTAAATCGAGCAGTTCTGAGGTGCTTTACGGTGGCTAGAGTTCTAATCCTGCCACCCACCCCTAAAAATTGTTAGCAGTTTAACGTCATACCCAACGGTTAGAAAAAAAGAAGGTATCCTATGTATTTGGGACTTGGATATTGTAAATAAACACTGTCTATAAATCCCATGGAGCAAGTTTCAAGTCTCTATGACTGATGCTAAGAAAACAAGATTAGGTTGAGAGCTAAAAGTAGGGTTAGCTCTAGCGACAACACTCTCTGAAACCGCCATGAACAAAGTCTCCGTTCAATACCACCAATGCTCAGAGAACAAAAAAAACATTTTTTACTCTTGAGATGTGGCATCTATGATGGCAGCTTAATGTGGCGCAATTTGTCTAATTGATTTTATGTCACCTGCCTGCTACAGAGCACCCCAGAGACTTGAGAATTCTGAATTGGCACTGTTGAAAACTCTCAGCTACTGTCATGGATCCAGGCGGATTTGGTGCGTGGACGAGGCATGATGCAGGCAGATAAGTGGACGACCCACTGGCGGTTTCACAAAACAACAAAGGTTTATTGATACAAAACTGAAAACACAACAAACAAAAACAGACTTTGAGGGGTCAGAACTAAAAGGGATAAGCAAAGACTAATTTACAAAAGGGTCAGGGCAACGAAGGGTGGGTGCGTGGGTGGGTAGGCAGGCTACAAGTAACAGAACATCCAAACTTCACTGACATCCAACAACATACATTTCATACAATGAGCAACTGGGGAACTAAACTGAAGCAGGGACTTAAATACTAAGGGGTAACGAGACTAACACAGGGCAGGTGAGACTAATTAACGAGGGTTGGGAAGACAGGCCACAAGTGAAACTAATAAACTAAAACATGAAACTCAAACTTGGAAACAGAACGGTAAAAACACAATCAAGGGCACAAGGGCAAAAAACCAAAACCGAATACAAATCAAAACACAGGGAACTAGAAAACTGATACAATTGAAACACAAGGGAACAAAATCTACAAGAAAAAGGGATTTGCAGGTAGCCACATGCTCAACATGTTGAGCCATGCAGCTGACAGAGAGCAGAGGAAAAACACAAATGAAATAAAGAACACACGTTTAATATTCTTAACTTTTTACTGGAATGACTTGCAGGCACCAAACTTGAGATTTGGAATTTATGAGGGAAAGGGAATGTGCTACACTGTGTCCCAGTGATCTAATGCTACCTGGTGGCTACTCTGAGAACAGAGCCCCCAAGCAACTTGGGACTTGAATATTCAGAATCAACACTGTCTAAAACCCCAGATACCAAGGTTCAAGTCTGTAAAAGATATAAAATAAGTTAATTTCACCACAGTTTTGTCACCGACTTGTGGCGAGAGTGGTAAAATGCAGGGAAAATGAATGATTCATGTTTATATTTTTAGCTCTTCACTTGAATGACACATAGGGACCCAACTTGACCAGTGGCAACTTAGGTGGGCAGTGGCTACTTAGAGAACAGAGCACCATAGTAACTTGACACTTGAAAATGCTGGATCAGCACTGTCTACAACCCCCAGACAACAAGTTTCAAGTATGCACATTAATACTGTTTCTGTGCTATGGTTTGGTCTAAAGCCAAACTGATATAATCTATTAGCATTATGTTTATGTAAGAAAAGAAGACTGCTGATGAACAACAATTTTTTCCAGGAACTTTGAAATGAAAGGAAGACTTCAGATAGGCATATCATTTCCTAAATCACTAGGTTCAAGACTTGGTTTCTTTAGAACCGATCTGATAACAGCTATTTTATCAATGGTGCAATCTCCTTGAGGAATTTTGTAGGAACTGGGTCTACAAGGCTAAAGTTCTGACTGCTTTATAGGGAAGAAAGATTCACGGGTGTGGTTATTTGTACGAATAGCACTAGCAGTAGGCTGGTAGCTGTATGTACCTACAGATATGCTCCAGATGGCCTGTCTAATCCTAGTTATTTTACAATTAAAAAATGTAGTGAAGTCATCACTTCTAATAGCTTGTGGGACATGTGAGTTTAACATTGAAGAATTCTGTTTTAACCTAGACACAGATTCAAACAGAAATTTAGGATTGTTTTTGTTCTCTTCTATTAGTCTGAAGAGATACACAGACATAGCAGTCACTAGTGCTTGTCTATATTAAGAGAAGCTCTCTTTCCAGGCAAATCTGAAAACTTCTGGTTTAGTTGAGTGCCATTTGCACTCTAGCTTGCTTGAAGTTCACGTGTATGATCAGAGTACCAGGGGGGTGGTTTCTTACCTAGAGTGCTGTGAAACTATTTTGCCATGGTCACAGTTACCTGTTCAAATTCATTTTCATTCAGATGCAAGAACTGTGGAAGTTGTTCAAGAAACGTTGTAAAGAGGCTATAGAATATTGTAGGGCTGGGTATTGTGACCAATTCGGCGATTCGATTCGATTCTTATTTTTATGGTTTCGATTCGATTCGATTTCGA
>JAOYFF010000063.1:16642018-16659051 GCA_025773925.1 Cryptomyrus ogoouensis
TCTATTTTACATTGAAATAAAACTGTTAAACTGATTACGGCTTTTTCTCGTTTTTAAAAACTTGGGCTAAAATAGTTTCACATGCAGCTGGACCTGTCAATCATTGGTGATGACGTCACAGACAGAGCCCTCATTTAAGCTCCGCCTAAGGTACCACCTAACCTTTTTTTAGTGTGTGCTCCCAGATAACAGAACATTACAGTAGTCTAACCTACTGCATTTAAAGGCATATATTAATTCCTCTGTGTCTTGAATAGTAAGAAATCGTTTGGTGCTGTGAAGTAGCTGTAGCTCCTCTTTAATACCTCGGATTGTCTGGACTTTATGTCATTAATTCCAGCGTGAACAACCAAGGTGGAGACTTCATTGCTGGAGGGGGAGTCCAATTTCGCCTTGATGTCAGAAACCTCTACTTTCCAGCCGTTAGAATCTGTAATCTTTCTAATAATCGAGTCTCCAATCACGAAGAACTTTTCCACTTCGGCAGATGTACTGCCAAGAGCAGAGAATCTGTTGCTAAGCGCAACAGCGGACTGCCATGAAGGACCTCTTGGCTTAGAGCCTCCTAGGACCACGTCTGTCCGTGTGCTGGCTGCTGGTGCCCAAGCCGGACTGGAGACAGTCAAGGCAGGAGGAACAAATGCCAGATCTAATCTGGCTGTGTACTCCGATTGAGCCATATCTATAAATGAATGGGATATACATGTATGAAGAACACGGCAGGCAAAACCCTGCTCTTACACAGTGGAGGAGTGGCAACCATGTATGGCTAGGTTTGGTGTTACTGTGTTACTATTTTTCCCAGTTGGTATCCCCCCCCCCCCCCCCACACACACATGTTGTTCCTGTTCTGCTGCATATAAACAAGTAAGGAGCCAAATGCCTTTAACCATTCTCAGATGGATATGTGGATTTTTGTCCAAGCATTTGATTGGTTAATCAACATAATTAATGGGAAAGCACCCAATTAGCAAGCACCTGAAGATCCATGATATTTGCCATTTAGTCAAACAAATGCTGTGACAGAAAAACAGTGTGAGATTCAATCCTCAGTGGGATAGCTGGGATGGCTACTGCCGGCATTCCTTTTGTACACATGCGGCATGAGTGTTCTCCGGGATGTCAAAACAGCAGGGACAGGAGGAATGTATCCCCCCCAATATTGACAGACCCTCCACTTTCTCCCAAAAAATGACCATGAACAGACATCTATTTAGGGCTGGACAATATTGGGAAAAAAGCAAATTGCAATATTTTTCGGTTTTGTTATTGTTAATTGCCTTTTACTATTTAATGCATTTATGTCATGATACAGATGAAACAGGCAAGATGAATTAAGAGTGCATTCGTTTTTTTTTTTCATTATGGATCAATGTTACTGAGGCCAATTTGCTGCGCTTTCAGAGCATGAGGACGAAAGATATGCCTATTGAAGATTTTAGTCCTGTATCAGACAAAATCATTTTATCATATGGATCAATTGTTTTGTTAGTTAAATTGTCAAAATATTGTTAGTCTTGTCACATCCAGAGTAAGAAAGCAGGTGAAGGGAGCCGTGGAGACGAACGAACGGGATTTATTCCGGGCAGACACCCTCCAAAATACACAGTAACATCAATGACCGGACTGGGGAAAACATACCTAACCAGACTTAAATACTTTGGACTAATGACAGCAACAAGGAACAGCTGGTAAACATGGGGATTCCACACGGGGTTACCAAGGGGGTGTGGCACACGGGAGGATCGGACGGAATTTTAATTATATTAATTTAAAAATGACTTTTAAACATTTCTTAGCAACCATAGCCCACCCCACCCCCTGCCACCACCGCCAGGACAAATTCCAAAAAAAAAGTTATAGAATATACAGAAGCCAAGAACAGCTGTGCTTGCAATTTATGGTGCCATAGCCATGTCTGCTGGAGCTCACATATTGCAGTCACTTAACTGATTGCACTGTCTCTAGTCACCCCTATTTTGATTAATGCACTTTTTATTTTCCCTCTCCTTATTGGGGTGTGCTGCCTGGAGACCCGAAAATATCAAGATATTCTGCCTCGCCTTTACTACCTGTGACGTCCTTCCGGGCTGCCTGTCCTTGTCTCTGTGATATCTCTCCTCCCTTCTCTGCTGCTGTGCCACTGCTCATCCTGCCATCAAAAGCAGCACCAGCACCTGTGTGCCATTACCTCCCTGCTTTGGACACTGTAAATTAGGATTTTGCCATCTTGTTCATTTAACTTCCTTTGCCAGCCTCGGGAGGATGGGCTTCACCTTTGAGTCTGGTTCCTTCCTTGAATGGAATTGAATGTCCTCTAAAATGGACCATGGTCCAGGAAATGCTATATCATATCACTGTACACAACACACACACTATATGGACAAAAGTATTGGGACAGACCTCTTAATCATTGAATTCAGATGTCTCATTCAGACCCAATGCCACAGGTGTATAAAAAAAAATCAAGTACCTAGCCATGCAGTCAGGTTTACAAACACTTGGGAAAGAATGTGTTGTTCTGAATAGCTCAGTGATTTCAAGCTTGGTACTGTCATAGGATGCCACCTTTGCAATATGTCATTTTGTGAAATTTATTGCCTGCTATATATTCCAAAGTCAACTGTAAATGGTATTATTGCAAAGTGGGAGTATTTAGGAACAACAAAAACTCAGTCATGAAGTGGCAGACCACGTACAATAACAGAGTAGGGTCGCCAAGTGCTGAGGCGCATATTGCGTAAAAGTCATCAATGCTCTGTTGACTGAATAACTGCAGAGTTCAAAACTTCCTTTAGCATTAACCCCAGCACAAAAACTATGCACTGGGAGCTCCACGGAATGGGCTTCCATGGCTGAGCAGCTGCATGCAAGCCTCACATCACTAAGCGATGGACTGGTGTAAAGCATGCCGCAACTTGACTCTACAGCAGTGGAAACGTGTTCCGTGGAGTAATGAATAACACTTCTCTGTCTGGTAGTCTGATGGATGAGTCTGAATTTGGTGGATGCCATGAAAGTGATACCTGCCTAACTACATTGAGCCAACTGTAAAGTTTGGTGGAGGAGGGATAATGGTGTGGGGTTGTTTTCAGGGGCTGGGCTAGGCCCCTTAGTTCTGGTGAAGGGAACTCTTAATGCTTCAGCATACCAAGACATTTTGGACAGTTCTATGCTTCCAACTTTGTGGGAACAGTTTGGTGAAGGTCCTTTTCTGTTCCAGCATGACACACAAAGCCAGGTCTATAAAGACAGGGTTGGATGAGTTTGGTGTTGAAGAACTTGACTGGCCTACAGAGAACCCTGGGCTGGATGAGTTTGGTGTTGAAGAACTTGACTGGCCCACACAGAACCCTGACTTCAGCCCCAATGAAGACCTTTGCGATGAATTAAAAGGCAGATAGTGAGCCAGGCCTTCATGTCCAACATCAGTGCCTGACCTTACAAGTACTTCTAGATAAGTGGCCAAAAATTCTCACAAACACATTCCAAAATCTTGTGAAAAGCCTTCCCAGAAGACTGGTAGCTGCAAATGGGAGACCAACTCCATATTGATGCCTGTGGATTTAGAATGGGATGTCATTCTGCAAATAGATTAGATTAGATTAGATTAGATTCAACTTTATTGTCATTACACATGTACAAGTACAAGGCAACGAAATGCAGTTTAGGTCTAACCAGGAGTGCAATAAGCAGTAAGTGCAGGATAAAGGTATATAAGTATATAAGTGCAGGAAATAGGCATATAAGGTAAATAAAGGTATATAAGTATATAAGTGCAGGAAATAGGCATATAAGTAGAATGTATAATAAATGAATAGGTGTAGTTTCAACCATTCAGGTAAATACATATTTATTGACTTTGATATTTCCATATTGATCTGTCCAGAACTTCTAGAAATTATACAGATTGGTGAATACAGATTAGATGGTCAGAGCAGGTGATGGAGTTGTCTAGGGACTGCAATGCTATCATTCTGTCAGCCCCCTTTTCTTGTTTCAATATCTGAGTATTAATTATCAGGATATAATACAATCCATGACAATATTGTAATGTATTGAATTACCATTGGCATCATGGTGAGAATTGTGTTATGGGCTAGTTGGCAATACCCAGCCCAGCATTACACTCAGATGCAATAATTATGGCTAGATGTGTTGTGTGTATTAAGAACCCACAATAATCTCAGCAAAAAGCCCATATTGCAGTTATCTCTTCCCTCCCATCATGCTTTGCAGGCGTAGCATGCCTGGTGGGCGGAGTCTCCGCTAAAGCCGACTATCTGGAGATGTACCTCAGTGGCCTGTGGGGGTGGTATGTGAGACCCACCTGACTGACCATGATGCCAGCATGGCCTGCAGGCCGTTGAGTTTTGGGTTCTGTTCTGTACATCACTTGTCTTCTAACTGTACAAACTGCCCGATCATTTGGCTTCTGTAAGCCTTATTATTTTATGGATGTGTGTTTTATTTGAGGATGTGTGTGTATTTGTTACACATGGGTAGGTTAGAAGGCTTCTAGGTCTCCCCAGTGTCTTTGGCCCTCTGACTCAGGAGTGGCATGGAAAAGCCCTGATGTGGGGCCAACATAAGCTGACAAGTACAGTGCAACACTGCCCCCAGAGGCACAGTGGCACAGTTGAGCACTGGATGGCAGAGGAAGCACTCCCAGTGTGTGTCTGGAATATACTGTATACCCTATTTGTATATAATTCTGACTGGAACACACAGCTGTTCAGGAGCTACCTGAGAGGTAGAGATAGGAATTGACAAGATTTTATTGATACTGATGTCATTATCGATTCTGCTTATCGATCCAATTCTTATTGAGTCCCTTATGTATTCCTGATCAGTTTTCTGTGTGGAAAAATAGACCTATTCAGGATTTTAGCATTAATGCTGCCATTTTATTATCTGTCTAAACACAGTGTAGAATGTCTGCCTGACATCTGAACATATAAAAAAATAAATGACAATGCTCATTTTCATAAAAAGATATAACTGACTGATCAAATGATTCTTCTTTTGTAAAAACAGGCATGTATGCCTAGTAACATTTGAATAATATAAAAAACTGCTTTTCACTGACTATTGCATGTGCATTCTTACGTAAATGCTTCAATTTTGAATTCATTACATTTTTACCCACATGTTTCACCATCTTTCAAGTGTCATTCAAGTGTGCTTATACATATGATCTGCTCTTGCTGCTGTGGAAAATCTAACACATACAGCATAGACCAACCAGAATACCTCATGCATTCATTCCTTTGCCTTCCACTCAGTTTGTTTAATCAGGAACACATAATCAGCTCATGACTGTAATATTGTGTGTTTTCTGCTTGCATATGCTGTAAAAGACCTTTACATTGCAGTAGCCCTATGCAAACATTTGCAAATTTAAGGATCATCATTGGCTGAAGTCCTTGAAAACTTGACTACACGAGCAAAAAGTGGACATTTTTACTTGGTCTAAAGGGGAAAAATGGTGTGTTGAGACATACTCTTATGGTTTATACCCCTATGGCCTTCCATAACATGCCGGCATGGTCTCTCATTTCCTAAAAAACACAAATCAAATGGAACGCAGAGCAATGAATGCATGAGGCATTTCAGTTGGAGTTGTCCACGCTGTACATGTTCGATTTTCCACAGCAGCAAGAGCAGCATGGAATGTATTATAATAGTGACCTTTTCAATGCAGGCGACCATGCCCCCCAGAGGCTGGATGACCTGGAGGAGTTTGACGGGCAGGTGGAAATATACCACGAAAGCACCATCTGTGATGACTAGTGGGATGACATCAACTCGGAGGTGGTGTGCAGGCAGCTGGGCCTGGGGTACATGACCATCATTGCTACCTTTGCACTTGGCCCTGCATCAAATGTGGCACTTAGTGCAAGTCACAAGGTAGAGACAAGTGAGACAGCAGCTGAATAATTGATGGTCCTTCCTTTACAGTGTATTTTTCCATGACTTTGGAGCAGGATCTCCTGATATATATGAAGCCATAGCCGTAATCTCTGTGATGAATCACTCTTCCTCTGGGGAGAGGGAGGGGCATTTAACTAGTTTAGGTAAGGTTTGAGGAACAGTATCAGAGTGCAAGCAAGTAAATGTCAGGAAAATCCTTTTGGGACAGCTGAACTTTATTTGGGGTTAATCAGTCACTTTAATTGATGGCAGGTGTGTACCCAAAAAGCCTGAATGCTGTAATTACATCAAAAGTATTAGTTTAAGGGTGTGCACACTTATGTACGGATGTCTAGTAGTCCTACAGCTGACTATTTGTGTGATCGGGTAGGGTGTGTAAGGGCCCCTGTTGGTGTAGGTGGTGTGGGTGAATTAGGTATATTAAACATCTTACTGTAGATAGCTACCCTCCATAAAACCCCAGTGTCATTCCACCTCTGGCCGTGTTTAATACTATGCTTGGCCAGCAGGGGATACACCAAATTGGCCCAGGAGGCTACATATAGCAAGAGCACAGGACTGATCTTGCTGGATGAGGTGCAGTGTAGTGGCCCTGAGGCCATGCTGCTGGAATGCAGGCACACCAAATTGGGTCACACAACACCTTGCACCAAGAGGATGCGAGTATGTTCTGTGGGTGCATCAGCCAGAGCAATGATGACCCAGGGGTGGCCCCTATCACAGGTACGCGGGGAAGACCACAATGGGGTTGCCCTAGGTGTTAATTGTAGTGCGTATCTGTGGTGGTTAGGGAGTGAATGTGCTGCCACTACGTCATGTATGCTTAAACACACCAGAACCCCCCCCCGATCTGCATTCTGCTGGAGTGACTGTAGCCACAGCAGTAATGCTGCCCCAACAGTAACTCACTTGGCCATGTGGCTAGGTGTGCACTGGTTTCAGCGCCTCTGGTTCGCCCGGTGGCCAGGGAGATCCGTAAGGAGGACTGTGTGGAGGTGTTCTTTAATGGCCAATGGGGGACTGTCTGCAATGATGACTGGAATGACATCAGTGCCGCTGTGGTCTCCAGACAGCTGGGATTTCAGTAAGCTTCCAGTGTCCCTCCACCTTTCACTCAGAGCACTCAGAGTGTCCTTAGAGTGGGCATTACACCGCCCGCTCCCCAGAGCCCATGTGGTCAGATTCTGTCCTGGCCCCTGATTCTAGAATGAAGGCAATGAAGTGTATTTCGTGACAGAATGGCTCTCACAGAATTACACATTTGCTTCCTGTTTGTTGCTCTACATCGACCACTACAGGACATTGGGTGGAATTGCAGGCGTGTCAACACTTCGTTGAAGCCCACAGCCCAGAGCAGTTAAAAGGAACAGCTAGCTGACAGTATGAACATTAAGAGTTTTTTGTGAGTGTTCACTCTTCCTAAATTAGCATGCGTGTCTTTAAAACCTGTGAAAAATATCCGCAGGTAGCCACCTCCAATTGGAAGAAAGTATTGGGGGGTTATAGACAGAAATTCATGGCAATGAGTAGATACCTGTTTTATTTTTTTCCTCCCTCCTTCACCCACACCCATCCCTGTCTCAGCGGGGTATCCCCGTCCACCTGGACAATGTGCAGTGCTCTGGAAAGGAGTCCAGCCAACAGGCAGGGGGTGCATAAATGCAAGCATAACGAGGATTCTGGCATCATCTGTGACTCTCTGACGGAGCCTGTGCAGAATGTTGGCCTGGCAACGCAGTCCTGTGGCATGAGGCCTAAAACGCAGCAGTGCAGGAGGAGGATTATAGGAGTGGACAAATCCTTCAGGTTGCCAAACACAATTCAACCCAGATGTGTGACAGCGTATTCTAGCCTTTTTTCTGTAATTACTTTGTCTCCAGTTTTTCAAATGAAGAGTTTGCTGTGTTTATCAGCATTCTTATGCAATATTCTCAAGATGGACTGTGTCACTGTACCTCACAGAGGGGACTGGCCATGGCAGACCAAAGGAAACCCACTATGCGGCGCTACACTTATCAACTCCTGTTGAGTCCTCACTGCAGCCCATTGCTTCAAGAAGTGAGAGGTAGACATCTAGGGGTGGGATGCAGAACTGCACCTGGCTTTCTAACACCATCGTTTTTCTGTTTTTTTTCTCTCAAGTACCTCAACTGGCACTGATCATTTTTGTCTTCAGCAGTCTCTCACTGCTTCCCTTTTATTTATTCTAACATGGTGTATGTATTGTATTGGCAGGCTGCACCACAGAGCCAAAATTTCATGTTGCTATTATTGTATGTCTATAATTTGGTGGCATAAATATTCACCTTTTCCAGCCAGATTGTCTTTTGCAGTTCTTCTTTCTGTTTCTCTTGTTTTCCCACCAGCTCATTGTTTACAGCTGTTCATCAACATGTTTTCATAAACAGATCATATCTGCCAGATTTGGTGGCAGATGTGGAGATTTCAGGTCCAGAGAGTAGAAATCCAGACCAAGATTTTGTTTCAACCAATCAGTTGAGTATAAAGAGTACTCAACTGATTGGTTGAAACAAAATCTTGGTCTGGATTTGTACTCTCTGGACCTGAAATCTCCATTTCTGCTTGGTGGTGACCCTGCCCATTACGTGCTGCAGCTAGGTGGCTACTACACAGAGGAGCAGGACAACTTTGAGCACAGCCTGACCTCTGAACGCATCGTGCTGCATGAGAAATACCAGAGCCATGGCTGGGAGTATGACATCTCCTTCATGAGGTTGCCTGGCTTGGGGGAGAACTGCGTGTCCTTCAACCCCCTCACCAACGCTGCCTGCCTTCCAGTTGCCAGGCACAAATGACTCATATAGCCAGCATCCTGCGTCATCACTGGCTGGGATGTCACAGGTGGGTTGCCCACAGGGCTGGAGCTGCAGTGGTCCACAGTTCTCCTTTCCTCTTTCTGCTGCATGCATTGATTACAGTTCTTTCATTCTCAAGCTTAAATTGAAACTCATTAACATTTCAATAAAGGATTTAACAGTCGGAGGAACTCTTCCCCCCATATGAATCTGTAATTACCTGAATGAGGCATTTTGCTTTGTAATTTCCCCCTTTTGTCTCTTTTCAAAAGACAGAGGATTAATATAAGTTATTCAGCATTAGCATCCCATCTCCATCCCTATTGTATTCCCTGGATGGGGAAGCACAATTTTGGGACTGGTTTACCTCAACACCACAGGCACTTATCTAGTTAGCATGACAACTCAAAAATACTTTATACATTGTATGAGTGTAGATCTAAACTGATCAAACAGTCCTTAACCCTCAAGTCCTTAAATGAAAGTCACACTGCTTAGTGGTTTCGAAAGGAAAGGTATTTGATGGCTCTTTTTCAGACTTTGCAGACACATTGTATGGGTGATAATCTGGGGCTTTTTGAGACAATTTGCACCAAAATTGAAGCAGCGTCACTTAGTGGTGGCACATGAAAGGACAGCCAGACATGTTGAACCTGATTACATTGAGTCACACCGATTCGTTATGGACGGCATCCGGAAGCAGGCAAGGGAGCCGTGGATACGGACAAAGGACTTTATTACAGGAGAACACACTTCAGAACAGAGGTAACGTTAATGACAGGACTAGGGAAACAAACTGAAACGCGGACTAAATACAATCGGACTGATGACAGGCAACAGGAAACAGCTGGTGAACACTGGGTTAACGAGGGGGCGTGGTCGACGAGAGGGCAGGACGAACTGAGCATGACACAATTTGGGTTTTTTTGTAGAGGTGGGGAGAAAGTGTAAGTGGGCTAGAGGTTGTGAGAGGAGCAGGGATTAGATTGGGTAAGAGGTAACGGGGCCATCCAGGGGATACATTGTTGTTGTTCTGACAGCATCCAGTTTTCTTCTCCTTCGTCCCTCTGGTTCTGTTTGTATGCTTTGTATTACCTCTCTCTCTCTCTCCCTCTCTCTCCTCATCAGACTAGGAATACTCCTGCATGTTCCTCCAAGCCTGTGTGCCACTGCTACCCTCATGGAAGTGTAAAAGGCGCTATGGTGAGCATTTCACCAGTCACATGCCCTGCATGGGCAGACTATCGGCACATCACCATGTGGACAGCTGCCGAAGTGACAGTGGGGACCCACTGGTATGCCAGGATGAAGCTGGGTGCTGCATCCACAGAGGGGTCATTTCCTTGGGCAACCTTTCAGTCTCTGGTGTGTACACATGTGCCAGCAGGTTTCGGCACTGGATCAAGCCGGTCATGTGCAGCAAGGCCAAGGCCAGAGCTGCTATTTGTCAAGGTAGTGACAGCTGACACATGGACAAGGAGGTGGTTTAATGATGCTTTTCAGGTTTGTTACCATGTCATGTGCCAAAATCCAGAGGTGACCTCTGTATTTTTAGTGCTGTTTCAGGAATTCAACTAATCTGGCTAAATTATTTACATTAATGTTTATAATACAGTGGTGCCTGCAGTTCACAAACCCTGTGGTCTACGAACAATTTGGTTCACGACCAAAAATTTTGTGAAAAAAATACATTGGTTTGTGTACAAAATTTGGTTGACGAACAGATTCCTTGACCAGATTCCTTTTTTATACTAGTGTAACACCGGCGGGGCGCATGTCCAGCCTGCCCCGCCTACAATTGTAAATAGAAGGACCACAACAGGCAACCAATGAGCACCGAACTGAAATACACAGACAGGAAACACAAGGTTGTAAGATACCGAACTACAAGATGCACACACGGTGGAAGATTTACATACGCTAAATACACGCGGGGATCGGACTGGGTACACACAAAACACGGGCAAGCAACAATAGAGAAACACAACCATTAATATTAATATTAACAACAATAATAAAAGGGTTAAGGACTGTTAATAAAGAGTAGGATTTCCCCGGCAAGCAAGTCCCCATGTCTCTCTCTGCTCCTGCGATGCCTCGGTCCGCCTGTCGCCACACAATAGTGTTTTTCTTGAAAGGTTTTGCTATAAAAACCAGAAAATTAATTAAAATTATTATTTGGTAGGTTTGTGAATGAATTAATCAAATTTCAATGCTTAATTATGGGACAAATTGCATACAAATTGGTTCATGACCACTTTCCTGGAACAGATTGTATTCGTGAACTGCAGGCACCACTGTACATTATAAAAATACTCTTTGAGAGTTGTATAGCGCACATAGGATACAAGGAAATTTTTAAAATGGTGCACTGTTCCTGTCTGCATTTGGCTCAATATGACTCTTGTACCTCAGTCAGTAGAGACTCCATTGGCTAATACGGTACCTGAGAGAGTGGGCAGCATTCCTTTGAGGTTTGATCTATGACTTCTCTGTTGCCTTGGCAACCTGCCATGTGCACAGGTGCTGCAGGTTTGGCCTGATCTTTTCTCAATGTCTCACATTACTTACAACCGGGCCCCAGACCCATGTATCAAGGCCTTGAGGCTGTTGGTGCTAGCCATACAGATGAGGTGCTGTGATAGGGAAATTCAAGGTCGGGTGAAACAGGAACTGAAGGAGTGGCCACCTTTGTGTTGTCCTTTTGTTGTTGAACCACATGAAAAAGACAACACAAAACAAAATAACAAAACACAGCACTATATTTATTAGGAAGACAATTGCTATTGTAAAAATAGATATTTTCATAATATTTATTCAGACAAGTTTGTATGTGTATGTTTAATATTGAGCTCTGCCAAAACAGTTGAAATAGTACATGTCCATCTTGTAACAGGAACACCTCCTACATGTAAACACAATGATGTGCTACGGCGTTGGTTTGTTGTTTGAGGCTAAAATGTCGACTAAAAGTTTCATTCTCAAAATTCACTTTACCAATCATAGCGTATGTAGGCAGAAAAATGATAGCAATAAACATTCAGCATTAGACTCTAAAACTGTCTTATGTCTGTGTTTATCCAGTGGATCAATGTTTTTCTCTTTATTTTTTTTCCAGATGTTATAAAGCAGGGGTGGGCAATCTTATCCGCAAAGGCCAGGTGTGTATTCAGGTTTTCGCTGCAACTCCATAATTAGGTCACTAATTAGACGACTGATTGGCTGAAAGTCCTCACACCTGGGTTTGAAGAGCTCACCTAAAGGTTATCCCAGAAACCAGCATACACACCGGCCCTTTGCGGATAAGATTGCCCACCCCTGTTATAACGTAATAAAAAATATATATAAGACCTTGCATTGCTGTCTATCAGATAACTTCAAGAAGTTACCAAATGGATGCAAAATCAAAGATACATACCATGTAATAAGCATAAAATTAAAGGGATAGAAAAATGCTCAAAGATGGATAGGGTTGAAAGGGTGAAACATAGAAGCTGTTTCCATGTAACTTTTCAAACATGGACTGACCACATACCATGTCTGACCTCCCGCTCTGCTGATTCTTCTGTTGTATTGCTGTGGTGAAATTACAGTATTTGGCCACGGGGGGGCCTGAATGTTTAGGACTAGCTGCTCATACAGATCCAGCCCTTCCCAACTGAATCTTTTTCTTTGCACCTAGTGCCTGAAAACTTGACACATTTGTAGCATCTTTTGCTTTTACTCTTTTACTCCTATTTAAACATATTAGATCGATATATTGTATGTTCCACTTTATTGGTGCAAGTTTAACCCTAATGCGTACTTTCAATTCAATTTATTTTTATATAGCGCCTTTCACAACAGAGTCACCCCCAAGGTCCTTTACGTGGGTTATAATGCATTACAGCATCATTAAGAGAGAGTAATACAAAACAGCTAACATGAAAGGCAAAGAAATTAAATAAAGAAAACCAGATGATAACAGAGGAAAGGAACCAAAAACTCTCAAGTAAGGAGAGAAAAAAACCACTGGAGGTCCAAGGTCAGCTGGCTGCCCAACCTTCCTGAGCATACTAACATTCCTGAAAACAGAAATGAGTGGGCTTGCTTGCTAAAAGCAACGTGTAGACTCTAACCATGTCAAGCCAAAGTCAATCAATGAGTCAATTCTCTACGCTGGCCGGTGCAGGGTGCAGATGGAAGTGGAAGTCTGCATCCAGGATCTTACAGTTCGTCGGTCACATCTACAATGTCACCGTTCCATGGGACTGAACCACCCTGGGCATCATCCGGACATGTGGGAAGGCAGAGAGCATGGATGGTTAGAACATGCATTCACACATAAATGGACAAGCATAGTACATAAAAAATGTACAGTAGCACCAGCAGCCATAGTTATGGTGTGTTATGTGTAAGGTTGTGGGTAAGCTAAACTGAAGTAATACTTCTTCAGTCGAGATTTAAAGACTGAGACCGATTCGGCATCCCGGTCTCAGTCCACAATATAGGAGCCCTGTAGCAGAATGCTTTACCACCCACTGACACTTTGTTTATATGTGGAATGACAAGGAAACCTGCATTCTGTGATCTGTGTGGATGACACAGCTTGTAAACTTGAAGTAATTCCATCAGGTAGGCACGTGCTAGACCAGGGGTGGGCAATCTTATCTGCAAAGGGCCGGTGTTGTATGCAGGTTTTCGCTGCAACTCCCTAATTAGATCACTAATTAGAAGAATGATTGGCTGAAGAGTCCTCACACCTGGGTTTGAACAGCTGACCTACAGGTTATCCCAAAAACCTGCATACACAACGGCCCTTTGCGGATAAGATTGCCCACCCCTGTGCTAGACCTTTAAGTGCCTTATATGTAAGTAGGAGAACTCTGAAGTCAGTCCTGAATATAACAAGAAGCCAATGCAGTGGACTAAGAGCAGGGGTTATGTGTTCAAACTTTCTGCTCTCAGTGACAATTCAAGCTGCTGCATTTTGAATACGCTGCAAGATGTTTAGGCATGTATCAATGTATCAATTTCTCTCAATGTCTCCAATAGTAAGAAATTGTTGCAGTCTGGCGATGTCGCATAGGTGTAGGAAGCATACCTTCGATACTGCATCCACATGCAATGTGAATGAGAACCTTGTATCTAAGATGACACCATAGTTATTGGCTGAGCTGGTGAGGGAAAAGTTCAGCCCTTTGGAGTAGAGTGCAGAGATCATAGCATTCCTATCTGTGGACTTGCCACCAAACACTTTTTCGTTATGGTCTGCACACATGCAATTTATGTAAATTTCATCATCAGGGGTATCCACATGCAGCACAGATTTCCGATCTGGTGGACTTTGTGCATTACTACTTTCCAATAGGCGGCATCTGCTGGTCTGGTGGAAAATCAGCTGTACACATGTGCCAGTTGTGACCGTTTGCATACATGGACAAATGTAGTACCACTCAAAGTAACTTTTATTATTGCCTTTTATTATTGTGAATTGCTGTATTCGACTTGGCAACAGCCCTCAATTAAACAAACCTAAAGCACTCCACTCAGATGATAAATAGAGCAAAGGGGATCCCCAATTCTGATGTTCTTGACTTTCTTATAGCTGGGAGAGTGCAGTCAATTTGTGCATTCAAGGGTCTTTCTTTTTTTTTGGTTTCAAAGTGAAACTGCCTTAGTGATGATTTACCTAACGCATCCTACAGGTGGCATTGTAGTATAATCACTACTGTCAATTCTCAGTCAGTTTGCACTGAAATTTGCCGTTTTTGGTCCTGGGGAAGAAAAATATAGCACTCATACAATGAAAAGCGGGGGCATGAAGTGTTGTTTATGTCCCAACTGGCGGCTGTAACCATAACCTTTTGAGTGTGGTTTTATGTAAATGAGGCTGAATGTTTGCAAATTCTGCCCCCAGAGTTCTGCTGTCTTATAAATATTTTCCAGTAGTATTGCAAATGTGTATGTGGGAAGGGAGAGAAAGAAAAAAAAAACTATACGATAATTCTTCTCCCAAAATGTCAGTGCTTTATTTAAAACAGTTTGACGGACGACGGCCAGGACCGCTCATGGTATTCCATAGTTGAGGCAAGGAGAAAGGCAAGTCAATTCTTCTCTGAGCCGAATTCTGGCTGGGTATGAGCTCCATTCAGCATAAGGGCCCTTGTAGCATGATCTCCTTCTCTTGCGGTGGGGGGGGCAAAACTTCAGGGGGACTAATGGGAGGACAAAGGTAACATGCTGAGTTGCCAGCTGTCACTCTGTACTACTGTGCTGCCTGTAATCACCACAGCTCATGCTATGAACTGGATCATGCAAACTCTGTGACACACAATCACCACTTCTGCTTGACAATAGTGTGAAATAAAAACGTTGTATTTCTGGTAACATGGTCTCTCTGTGCATCTTTACATGCCTTGAATCACTGCAGATACTAAATTCTTGGGAGCTGTATTTTTTTTCCAGAACATTCTCATCAATAATTTTATGTTTCATTGTCAGAGGTGGACATTTCAGGTCCAGAAACTAAAAATCCAGTCCAAGATTTTGTTTCAACCAACCATTTGAGCATAAAGAGTCACAGATACAGAGTACTCAGCTGCTTGGTTGTAGCGAAATCTTTGACTGGATTTTTACTTTCTGGGCCTGAAATTTCCACCTCTGCTCATTGTTGTTAATACCTGCTTATCCTCCCATATAAACAGGTAGAAAAATCATAGTAACATGACATTTTGAAATACTGGTACATTGCAATGACTGCCTTTGCATATCTCATCTTGCTTTCACACACACATACACCACCATACAAAAGTTTGGAGTCACTTAGAAATTTTCTTGTTTTGCATGGAAACATACATGAAATGAGCCTGAATGACTGAATAAGTAATGTTGCTAAAAAAATAGGAAACAGTCACTGACAAAGTTATAAATAATTATTTTGAAATTAAAATGATAATTGTGTCTTCAAACTTTAGCTCATTTTGTTTTGCAACAATTACAGCCTTGCAGACCTTGGGCATTCTACATGTCAATTTGTTGAGGTAATCTGACGAGATTTCACCCCGGGCTTCCTGAAGCATCTCCCACAAGTTGTATTGGCTTGATGAGAACTTCTTATGCACCATTCAGTCAAGCTGCTCCCATAACAGCTCAACAGAGTTGAGATCTGATGACTCTGCTGGCCGCTCCAATATACACAGAATACCAGCTGACCGTTTCTTCATTAAATAGTTCTTGCATAGCTTGGAGCTGTGTTTGGGTCATTATCCTGTTGTAGGACGAAATTCGCTCCAATCAAGTGCCGTAAACAGGGTATGGCATGGCATGGAGTGATAACATTCCTTCTTCAAGATCCTTTTTACATTATACAAATCTCCCACTTTACCATCACCAAAGCAGCCCCAGACCATCACATCGCCTCCACCAGCGTCTTTTCATTTGATCTGCGTCTCACAAACGTTGTTCTTTGTGATCTGAACATGTCAAACTTAGATTCGACAGTCGTACTGTCTACCCAAAACACCGATGGATGTAGATCTAGCTGCAACTCCTTCTTCAGCATCTTATCCACTCGTACAGCCGGAACGGCAGCCGTGAGTTCCATCCGAGGAATAGTTGTTTGCTTTAATGGAGCAACCCTAGACTTCCCTAATATGAAAGCAATACTAACTTGGTTTCTCTCGTTTTCCATTCTCAGACATGTCACAGTTCCATAGCCACACACAATGGCATCTAAAAAGTGATGCAACTGAAGATGCATAAGTTTCCCAAAATCCTTAGGTTTTACACACCACTCTACCCTCAGCTCGGTAATACGGTGGAGATTGGACAGCCACATAGACCACTGCTGGGAAAAAACAGATGGTACATTGGAATCCCAGCCGATGTTCAATCTGCACATCTCCTGCAGCATCCTTTTAACAGGCAAAATGAGTGGCGCAAGAAATCCCAAAGGGTCATAGATAGATGACACCACAGACAGTATTCCACATCTTGTATGTGGACACTCTGCTATAGCTAACCTAAAGGTCAGAACATCCATATCTATGCACCAATGAAGGCCAAGTGCTGTTTCTATAGGAACTGCACCTTGATCCAAATTAAGCCCTCTAGTAGTCTTAGTGATATGAACCAAAACTATAGTACTATTGCTTGTCCACTTCAACAAGTGGAAGCCTCCCTTGGCACACGCTGCAGTCAATTCATCCACCATCTTTATGGCTTCGGCCTCGGATGGCACAGATTTTAAACAGTCATCCATATAAAAATTTTGAAGTACTGTGTTCAGCACACTAGATTCAA
>JAOYFF010000063.1:16691798-16713806 GCA_025773925.1 Cryptomyrus ogoouensis
GTATTTATACTAATAATGACTTTTGGACGTCATACAAAGCCTCATTAATATTTTAGCCATACTACTAAACTGCTTAAGTTGTGGGCGTAAATAAATGTCCGTATTTCACAGAAAAGCTGGCACATGACCAAATACCCTGGTGATTATTGCGCATGCACGATATAATATCAATATGATATCACCCAGCCCTAGTGTGACATCTGGACAGCGGAAGGACGACACAGACACTTAGTGGTGGAATGAGGTAGTACAGAAAAGTATACAGAAGAGGTTGGTGAAGAAGTGAGATGAAGAAAGTAGACAGGAATACAAGGAGATGAGACATAAGGGGAAGAGAGAGGTGGCAAAGGCTAAAGATAAGGTGTGTGGTGAGTTGTGTGAGAAGTTGGACACTAAGGAGGGAGAAAAGGACCTGTACCGATTGGCTAGGTAGAGGAACTGAGCTGGGAAAGATGTGCACTAAGTTAGGGTGATAAAGGATAATGATGGAAGCATACTCACAAGTATGCAGAGTATGTTCAGCAAATGGAAGGAGTACTGAGTACTTTGGGGGGTTGATGAATGAAGAGAATGAGAGAGAGAAGGTTAAATGAGGTGGAGATAGTGAATCAGGAAGTGCAGAGGGTCAGCAAGGAGGGAGTAAGGACAACTATGACAAGGATGAAGAATGGAAAGGCTCTTGGTCCAGATGACACCTGTGGAAGCATGGAGGTGGCAGTGGAGTTTAACACAATCTTGGAAAGTGAGAGAATGCCTGAGGTGTACCAATTTTCAAGAATAAGGGTGATATGCAGAGCTATAGTAACTACAAAGGGATAAAGTTGATAAGTCACAACATGAAGTTATGGTAAAGAGTAGTGGAAGGTAGGTTAAGAAGAGAAATGATGATTAATGAACAGCAGTATGGTTTCATGTCGGGAAAGAGCACTACAGATGCAGTGTTTCCTCTGAGGATGTTGATGGAGAAGTATATAGAAGGGCAGAAGGGGTTCATTTGTCTCTTTGTGGACTTGGAGAAAGCATATGACAGGGTACCTAGAGAGGAGTTGAGGTATTGTATGGGGTAAGTCGGGAGTGGCAGAAAAGTATGTACAGGATATGTATGAGGGCAGTGGCACTAGTGAGGTCTGTGGTAGGAGTGACAGATGTCTTCAAGGTGGAAGTGTTATTACATAAAGGGTCAGCTCTGAGCCATTTCTTGTTGGCTGTGGTGATTGGCTGGTTGACAGGCGAGATCAGACAGGAGTACCCATGTACTATGATGTTTGCAGATGGCATTGTGATCTGTAATGAGAGTAGAAAGCAGGTGGAGGAGACCTTGGAGAGGTGGAGATTTACTCTAGAGAGGAGAGGAATGAAGGTCAGTGAGACTAAGACAGAATTCATGTGCGTGAATGAGAGGGAGGACAGGAAGGGTGAAGATGCAGGGAATAGAGGTGAAGAAGAGTGCAGGTGGGGAGGAGTGGGTGGAGAAGATTGGCAGGAGTTACTTGTGACAGACTGGTATCAGCAAGAGTTAAAGGGAAGTTGTACAAGATGGTAGTGAGATCAGCTTTGTTGTATCTGTTGGAGACTGTGGCACTGACGAAAAGACAGGAGGCAGAGTTAAAGATGTTAAGATTTGCATTGGGAGTGACCAGGATGAACAGGATTAAGAATGAGTATATTAGAGAGAGCACAGGTTGGATGTTTTGGAGACAAAACCAGAGAGGTGAGATTGCTTTGGTCTGGTCATGTACAGAGGAGAGATGCTCGGTATGTTGGGAGAAGGATGCTGAGGATAGAGCAAAAGGAAAAGAGGAAGGCCTAATAGGAGCTTTATGGATATGGTGAGAGAGGACATGCAGGTGGTTGGTGTATAAGAGGAAGATGCAGAGTACAGGAAGAAATGGAAGCAGATGATCCGCTGTGGCGACCCCTAACGGAGCAGCTGAAAGAAGAAGAAAAGTCCAGTTGGCCCAGTCCTGCCAATGCTGGATAGTGGGCTGCAGAGCATTGTTGTTTAGCCTCTTGAGCAGGCTCTGTCTCAGTCAGTCAGTCAGCTCTTTGTTTTAAAGACCCCCAGATGTCCTTCTGCTGCCTAACACACATCCCTAACACATGTCCCTGTGGGCCTACATGAGCCTTGTTAGATACAGCAGGGATCCCACTGGATTAGCAGCAGTAATTCGACACTCTTGGCCCCTAGACAGAGGCCCTGCCCCCATCTCCATCTGCGGTTTTGTGTCTATAGTACGTCATCATGGGGCTTCAGGTGCCAGCGATCACTCTGCAGGTCTGCATGCCGCATTTTACTTGTGAAACTGGCATGATTGCAGATGGCAAAATACTCATGCACTTTAGCCAGCCTGCTTGTGTGAACAGTGTCATTTGATTTCACGGGGCTTGTCTGTGTTGATTTTCGCAGCTGTGCACCCCTGCAGAAATCCCCCCTTATGGGCAGTAGCCTGTGTCCTAACTCAGGGGCTGTGATTCAGGTGGTGGGGGTGCCAGGGAACCTGCCTAAAATGCCTAATAATTGAACTGGTTAAGGAATGGGTCCAGTAAAATACCCGGCTGTGCGCAGTGGAATTATTTTATTATTATTATCTGTGCTATCAGCATGGTTTGTTGTATCAAAAGCCACAGGTGTTGACAGGAAATAGCTGCAGAGAGATAGCTATCCAGGGGCACAATGACCAGTCATCCTTGTCCTCAGAGTTGCCAGCTCGCTTGGCCTCCTAGTCGTTGAACTAAGTCTCTAGTTTCATGTGTCCCTGATATGAGTGTGTGTAGGGATGGGGTATCTTGCTGTGCTGACACGGCTTCTGCCTTGTTGGGGGAGTGCAGGGTCACACTGTCTGACTGCTGGTCCCCCCCCCACCTCACTCTCCCAGGCATCAGCAGTGTGTCTGCGAGCCCCCGTCTCTGAGTCTCTGTCTCGGCTGCAGAGAGACCAGCTGCAGAAGTTTGCCCAGTACCTCATCAGCGAGCTTCCCCAGCAGGTAAGAATGCCGCGGCGATACACGAACACGCATTTCTGCCTTCGGGTACCTGCCTGTGAGCAGGCAGAGCTCTCGAACATGATTTCAGGGCTCGCTGAGATGCTTATCCAGACCCTGGCTGTGCCCTTGGCGACTGGCCTCACTTTGTGTTGGCGCTTTGTCCCCATGGCACACTGGTGTCTTTGTGCCACTGTCGTGCTGCATGGTCACTTGTGAGGCCCCGTTCGTGTAGAGTTACTTGCCGTGCAAAGGTCACAGTGTCCAGTGGCACAATGCACTCCATGAAGGGGGCCTGACTTGCGCTGGGGGCTGGCATGTGTGTGTATCCCTCTGTTTGAGACCTGGAGCTCTCCCGTTGGAGGTTGGAGGCACTGAGAGATGGAGCTCTGATGTCGGTCCATTTCAGATCTTGCCCACTGCACAGCGCCTCCTGGATGAGCTTCTGTCTTCCCAGTCCACTGCCATCAACACAGTGTGTGGAGCACCAGGTGAGTCTGCTGACTGGGATTGCAGCCACACTCATATGTGCCCTGCTCCCTTTAAAAATGCAGTAGTGTGATGTGTCTCCAGAGACCCACCCACACCAGTGGCATGCTGGCACTGTCTGTCCTGGTATTTGATTGGTGAGTCCCTGGTGTGCCCAGATCCCACTGCGGGCCCATCGGCCTCAGACCAGAGCACCTGGTACCTGGACGAGTCCACACTCAGTGACAACATCAAGAAGACATTGCACAAGTTCTGCGGCCCGTCACCTGTGGTGTTCAGGTGGGCTTCATGACTTTTTGTGGGCCTCACCCTGGTACTGGCCCTCATAGACGTTTGGCCGCACCTGATCACTGTTTTTCCATGCCCAGTGATGTGAACTCCATGTACCTGTCCTCCACGGAGCCGCCTGCTGCCGCCGAGTGGGCCTGCCTCCTGAGGCCCTTGCGGGGACGTGAGCCCGAGGGCATCTGGAACCTTCTGTCCATAGTCAGAGAGATGTTCAAGAGGAGGGACAGCAATGCAGCCCCACTGCTGGAGATCCTGACAGAGCAGTGCCTGACGTACGAGCAGGTAGCACATTCGCTGGGCCCACTGCCTGGTCCCCCAGACCTCAGCAGAGCTCCAGCTACATAGTCCGCCTGAAGTTCTAAATGCTCATCTCGATGCTGCATTAAGCCGTGATGGTTGATTCCACAAAATGGGTGCCATTTGCCTGTTATAAATCTTCAACACTAAGTTTCTTTTTTTTCATCCTTTTCAACACTGAATCTAATAGCACACATATTTAACTATTCAAAATGTGCACTGGTCAATCTCAGGTAACTTTGTTTAATTTTTTAAAGGTGGAAATGGTTGCAAATTTCTCAGTCCTGTTACCAAAGCCTCAACCAACTGTTTAAATGTCATTTGAAAAACATATCAGCTAGTTCTTTTTGTGTTCCCCCTGAATAAAGTGTGTATTTTAAAGAAATAATTGGCTACAAGTTCAAAAAATATATTTGTGGTAAAAAAAATCACTATTTGCATGCAAGTTGTACTTTTCTCTCTGTAAGAGTAACAGAACAGAAAGTAACAGGACTGAGTTTTATCATAACATTAGCAAATTCATGAACATTAGCTACATCATTAAACCTGATAGTATGATAACATTGAGTACATTCAAGTAACTTGCCAAAGATGTTTTTTAAAAGAAATAAATGATTTAATTAAATCTAACAAATAATTTGGGTAACAGGACTGAACATTGAGTTTGACCGCATCAGACATACTTATGATATCGTCAAAAACAGAGTAAAAGAATTTACTTTTGGTTTTCCTGTGTTCTTCAGGCGATTGAGATGATACAAGTTCCAGTTGAACATGCCACTTGTGGAATATGCCAGATTTTTTAGGGACAAAAATGTATTAGGGATATGACTAAAATGTGTATTTTAACTAGTATATTATAGATTTACTATAAGGAAAATGTATTTAAAGCATAAATGGAAAATATGGGCTGGGTACCAAACTTCGGTATTTTTATGGTACCGAGCAAAATGCCCCAATCCTATCAAGAATTGAAAAATTAATTTTCTTTTAGTGCCAAATTCCAGTACAGAAACTGTAAATCTCAGCGTCTGTGAGCTAATAAGCATGCAGCATATGAGTGTAAAGGTCTAAAGTTGCTGGTGATTGGCTGTCTTGCGTTACATTTCATGAGCACATCATATAGGTTGGAGGAAAAACATAGTCGCTGGTGTAAAAAAATGCCTAAAAAATCAAAAGTGATTTTGATTTTGATCAGGGCTCTCAAGTCTCATGCATTAACTGTGAGACACACGCATTTCAACCAGTTCACACGCTCACAGAAGTAAGGAATAATGCCCACCAAGGTGTAATAGTATATATAATTAATGGGCGAGGTGCAGTCATACGGAGTGGAGTGCATAGCTGTATCGAGTTAGACAGCGTTATTAGCCACCTACCAGCCAATCAGAAAATAACATCTGTTGCATGTGATTCCGCTTCAAGCATGTTATTACATGGAGGTGCACACATATGGAGAGCAGTCAGGGTGGAAGTGGCAGAGCAAGAACTGATGAATGCGGTAGGCAGGACCATGAAACACATGCTGCATCCCTAACAGATGTATTCGTACTCCAGACTTTTGATGAAACTTGAGAGCCCTTGTAAAATATAAATAAAAGGCTGTGTCCTGTTATGATCGTGGTCGATCCCCATAACTAACCGATAACTAAAAAAACGGCGTGTTCAAATAAAAGATTAGTGCTGTAACATTTAAAGATTTTTTTGTTGAAATTGATTTAAAAACATATTGGTATTGGAAAAAAATATTGTTCAGGAACAGGCATCGAAATCAGGGTATCATTCTGGTACTCGTAGTGAAAAATTTTGAACGATGCACAGCCCTACACACAATGGTGCAAAAAAAGATGATTTCTTATGATATTCATTTTCATGGTGAAGTGCAGCATTGGTGAGCAGAGATTGGTGACATACTCTGTTTCAGTGTTCTAGGGAGTTTTCATTAATGTTTTACATTATACAATTTACAGTGAGGATATTGGGAGGAAACTTTGATAGCTATATTTCATGCACATTTTTACATATAATGTCCTGGCGACAGAAATGGCACCAATTCAGTGCAGTGGCCCATACATCAGTTGGCTGAATTAAATCCTTTGTACTTGTACATTGTACAGGATGTTGTTGGGAATGTTTGTCTTCGGTAGAAATCTGTAATAGTCAAATGATTCAGACTAGACATCAGCTCCAGAGAGTATGATGAATTAGGTATGCAATTTGTACATTGAACAAGTATCATATTGTACTGGAGCTGAGAAAGGAAATATGATTATTTTTTATTGTGATAATGGAAAAATTACAAGAATAAATGCATAGCCTAATGTTTAGTATATTACAGCTGCAGCGTAATATACTAAATATACAGTTGCACCTGATTTTTTTTTTTATCCATTCTGAAATGACAGAAAAGCAGGAATATGTCAATCAGCATGTCATGTTTTACTAAGGCTTGGTGCAGACTGAAATAGTTTTATGCCCTGATTTAGAGAATATTTACATTAGTGTTTCTCATCTAAGAAGGTTAGGGAGGCTTCAGCTCTATAGGCAACGGTAAAGTTTTACTTGGGATTACCTCCTGGATGCTGCTCTTACAATGCTGTGATACCCTCTGTCCTACAATTAAACTAATAAAATGTGTAGCCTATGCTGGCATGCTGCCAAATGATTCTGTTCCATTTAACAAAAAAGTTAGTTTTCTCTCTTTTGAGAAAATAGTAAATTATGTACACACACAAACAACTCAGTAATAATAATAATATTACTTGCAATATTTTCTACAAAGACAGTGAATGGTACTGTGGGGATAAATGTTTTAAATCATTTTTCATAATTTTCATTATCAAACAATATATCCTGGTGAATTCTCATTCTCATTCTCACTGAAATGCATCCCGATCCATTATTCTATTGCTCTTTTTAATTCCCCTGTATATGCAAGGTCATGTAAAAATGTGTGTATTTATGCTGGATAGGGATATTTTTGGTATTAACAAAAAATTATTGATCACACTAAATTTTCCTCATCACAATGCAATTTGCATCTGCCCGTTTAAAAACTACACTGTTCCTTAAAATTAACAAGCAGTCCCATGATGCATCACTTGGGACAGAAGATTCATAATGGACGCAAGGTCAGTTGCCCTCTCTTCTCTTTGTTTCTGAAATTTTTGTAAAGGACATTGAATCTTCCTCCTGTTAGATTCTCAGTTATCATTACCAATATGGGGTGATAATCTTTTAAGAAAAATTACATCATTTTTTTGTGATGGAAAACACAATATAAGACTTCAACATGTAGCAGGGGTAGAGGTCGTGTAGCATTTTAGCATTTCAAGTTATTTGCCAACTTAGCTAAGAGCATCTCGAAACAGTTACACATGATTTTCGTCACCATGTAATTTAAAGGCTCATATCAGTAATGAGAAGCTATATTGTGGTAATGAGATGTTGTAATGTCCTTTTAATTAATATTTTATTTACTTCTAGCAATTAATATTATATTACCTTCTAAAAATTAACAGTTTATTAACTATGTAATTATTTGATATTAACTATGTGAATAGCGAGATGGTTAATGGCAGTAAGTATTCTAGGGCTTTTTTTAAATGAACATGTTAAATGTTTTTTATGATAAATGTTTGATAGATTTTTTTCCAATTTTTTCCCCCTCTGTTCAAAGCTCAGTGCTAAGGATGCAGGCTGCATCAGGGTCAGAGAAGTCTCCTGCTTCTGCAAAAACTGGTGTGACTGCTTCACTCCACTTCACCCATTACAGAGGCGCAGAAAAGGAAGGAGGAGAAGCAGACAGAAGAGCAACTGAAGTTTGGGCATGGGTGGAGACATTTATCCAGGCACTGTCACACAGTAGTGATGGCCAAATGAAGCTTCATGAAGCATTTGTTGGATTTTTTGCCCTCACCAGATGGTGCTCTTGGTTTGCTCTGGCCCATGCTTTGAGCCCTTTTTTGAACCGAAATCACCATCTTGCCGGGTCAGAAAATACAGCAAATGGGTCATGAAGCTTCATTTGGCCATCACTATTACTAATGTGAATTAGTTACGTTCTGTTTATCCTAATGGCCTATTCCATTAAGTGAAATGAAATCTTTCACATTACCACAACATAAAATCGCGTCCTCTGCAATGACCTTTTCATTACCGTTATGCATGAAAATTAAGATATTTTAATATTTTTATTTTTCAGAGAAATCAGTTTATTATAATATATTCTTAACTGTGCTCCATGTGTGTTCCACAAACTACTTGTAATAAAAAAATCATTTGAAAAATTGGGCTCTAAAATAACCTTTGTATATCAGTAATGAAATTTGAAATGTGATTAAAAATACATGAAAAACTACCTTTGATGCATTGTACTATTAATTTAATATGGTCATTTGGGTAAATGTGAAAAATTCAGCAACAAAGATTTTTTATTTTTTTTTGGTCTGTTTTCTTTTTTGACCATATTGGTAATCAGCTTTATTCTGGATCGTGAAACTATGAAATGGGAATAAAATTTATTTTTTTCCGTGTAACTTTTCTGAAATAATAACTACATTGTGTATAATGTATAAATACATTATGTTTTAGTCACTGGAGTTAAAAAAAAAAAAAAATTAAAATGTCATTATGTTGGTTATATTCTGATGTCACTTTAATACAGTTTGTGAGAATCATGCATATCATCCATGTCCTTTCTTAGGTTCCATTTCATTTAATCAGTTTTACTTGCCTGTTTGAGCAGATAAGCAGATGAATAGCATTGTGAGGGGCGTAGGGCTTCTACACTGTGGAAATGGCTAACAATCGCGTCCATCCCACAGATCATTGGCTGGTGGTACAGCGTGCGCACCTCAGCCTCGCACAGCAGCGCCAGTGGGCACACGGGACGCAGCAATGGCCAGTCCGAGGTGGCAGCACACGCTTGTGCCAGCATGTGTGACGAGATGGTAGTCCTTTGGAGACTGGCCGTGCTGGACCCAACCATGAGCCCGCAGAGGTAGGCCACCCTCATGCATCTCCTTTAGACCAGGAAAACTGTGTATTTCAGCCATAATATGACAATTTTATTATGCTGCATTTATTGCTTACTGAATGTATTTGAAGGTATGCTTGATGGAATCTTTTTTCTGGTAAAGTACAATATGGAAACTGAAATATAAATAGCAATGTTCAGGAGGACTGCACATTTGCTCTTGGATGTCTGAAAGCAGCAGCCATGTGCCCCACTGACAGCTTCATGAATTTGAGGCATTTGGTTAGTAGGTTTGAGTCTTGTCTTATATCACGGGGTGTGGAGAGGCATGGACAGAGAATGGGCTTAAAGCCTCTGTGAGGTAGTTTTTATTTCCATGGGTGCCTGCAGCAAGCCCAGAGGACCAAACACAAGAGGAAAACAAGATGAATGGAAAAGCCCCACGAGGGCCCAGCTGAAGCATCAGTGCAGCGAAGTAGGCAGGAAGGCAGGCGTCAGGCGGCAATGTCCTCTGCAGCTGACAGCGTCTCCCAGATCGGGGTGATAAGGGAGCCGTGAGTGAGGGAGGGTTAGGTACATAAGCACAATAAAACATATTTACAAGTAAATCATATTATTTCACATGGGCAGGTATTAACTGTCCACTTACAAGATATAAGTCCTTCATGCACAAATTCAGCCTTCGCACACAAATTCAACATTTGAGAGTAGTACAGTCAGCTGTGAGTGAGAAGCATTGCTTGCTCAAATCAACCTGACTTTTGACAATTTGGGAGCGGGAGACCCTGACCCTCTTATGATTGGTCACTTTCAATGTGATTACACCCACATGAACCTCCATGTCCCTTGATTGACTGCTTCCCTTAACTGAACACCTAGCTTAGAGTTTGGCCAAAGGTCATCCAGATCCACGCTCCTTTTCCAATGGTGGTGGTAGTGCACAAAATATTGTTTTTCATATTAATCATTGAATCATTAATCATAAACATCCCAGTAATTTACTTATTGTGAAATTTGGTTGGAACTAGAGATGAAATGGTATGAAAATTTAATATTATGATCATAGTGACAAAAATAAACACTGTTATCAGTACTATCGCGGTATTGTTGGAATGTGCTGAAAATATTCATAAGTACTGATACACAACAGACCTAATTTCACCAAGTTTAATATGGAAAACCACAAATAAAATTGGCAGTAGTAGGCTGATTAGCATGAGCAGAACTCTGCTTTGAGAGCAGAGTTCACCTGACGCAAGCAACATTTCTTCCTCGCAGCTGGCTGTACTACTGTTGAATGTTGAATTTGTGTGTGAAGGTTGAATTTGTGCACAAAGGACTTGCATCTTGCATGTGCCAGTTAATACCTGTGCGGTTTAAATAATACAATTTCCTTGAGTGTTTTATCTTGCGACTTTTGACGTAAATGTTATGGCATAGTCTGGAGGAAACCGAAAAAGTGAAACCACCCAGACCAACACAACCCAGTGATGCCCGTGGTGGAAGCAATGTCGCATGGGACCACAAGGCACGAGATCAGGGCAGGCGTTCAGGATCGGGTGTGAGGTCGAGTTTAAATTCAGTCTGTGGTCATCACAGCCAGAGCCTCAGGCGGTGACGTTTTGTGCAATCTCTCACTCAGTGCCCCAGAGCACATCCTTTTAATGTGAGCTGCACTCCTAGATGGCTGTAGCAACTGTGGACATTATTGCCATGCATCTCGGCATGATTCCCAGAGCCGCACCAATCGTGGTGTGTGGCAATTTCCTCGCTGGCTGAAGCGGTTTGCCTCTGGTCTTTCCATGTTTGTTGTCGTGACACTTATAAATGCTTTGCACTGGAACAAAATATGTCTGCCTGTCCATGTGAAACTGACTTTTCTAATGGTAATTATGCCCTGCCTGGGGGGGGTGGAAGCTTTTGCTTGGTACTGTTTTTATAGGTCTCTGCCAAATAAAACCCCCCCCCCCCCCCCCATACCAAGGCGTTCAGAGCTTTCCACCCAGCTGAAGCGGTGGCACCTGAAGGTGATCGAGATTGTGAAGCGTGGCCAACACCGCAAGTCCTTGGACAAGCTGTTCCAGGGCTTCAAGCCAGCAGTGGAGTCTTGTTACTTCAACTGGGAGGCAGCCTACCCCCTACCTGGCATCACCTACTGCAGCACCGACAAGAAGAGTGCCTCCTTTTGCTGGGTTCGGGCAGTGCAGCAGCAGCGGGGGGTGTGGGTAGGGCCGGGTGAGCCAGCAGGAGGTGAGTCAGCCAGTGGGGTGACAGTGGGGGGTGGCCGGGCAGGTTACTTGGAGGGAACCGGGGCAGAGCACAAGGGACGTGGTATGCTCCCGCCCCAACAGGAAGTAGCTGTCAGGCCTAAGGAGACTCTACTTAGCAAGCGGAAAGGGCTGACTGCTGGGGGGGGCGGTGGCATGTTGGTCCGCCTGGGTGGAGGTGTTTCACTGGCCCTGGATGACAGCAGCAAAGCGGCACACAAAGCCAGTGGGTGTGGGACCTCATCAGGTGGCAAAGGCAAGCTGCCCGTGGGTGGCAAGGTAGGGGTCGGGTCTGCGGGGGGCACGGGAGCCAAGCATGGCAGTGGTGGCAAGCGGCGCACCAGCAGCGAGGACAGCTCCCTGGAGCCAGACATAGCCGAGTTAAGCCTGGACGACGGCTCCAGCCTGGCCCTGGGTGCCGAGGCCAGCAACACCTTTGACTTCCTGCCACCGCCTCCCGAGATGCTGCCACCTCCTGGGCCACTTCTGCGGGAGCTGCGCAAATATGGTGGCTCCAAGGAGGCCTCCTTTGACAGCAAGCGGGCCTCGCACACCGCTCCCCCAACTGAGGTCCCACCCTGCTACCCCAGAGGGGTAGGGCATGAGGCCAAAGGGGTGGAACTGGAGGCAGAGGCAGAGGCAGAGGCAGAGGCAGAGGCAGAGGCAGAGGCAGAGGAGGAAGACAGGGGTGAAGACTTCATGGAGAGTGGCCGGCCCACTGCATCCGTCAAGTCCCCCCACATCCAGCAGGTGGCAGAGGGGGGAGAGCCCCAGGCAGCCGCAGCCGCAGCCGCCCCCCAGGCCCCTGATGCGGAAGTGCCGGCAGACGCCGAGCCAGCTGGGGAGGATGACTACCAGGCCTATTACATGAGTGCTGCATCGGAAGAGGGCTGCGAGCGGGGGGTGTTGGACAATGGCCACGAGGAGGAACCAGACATCTTTGCTGGAATCAAGCCGCTGGAACAAGAGGGACGCATGGAGGTAAGCAAGAGCAGAAGCGGTCTGGGGACGCTGGTGGTCAGGAGCACCTGAATGTCATGCCATACAGGAACGTGGTGATGCATGCAGGCCACACGCCTGTGCTGTCGCCCAACACGGCACATGTGAATAGGGTCACGCCCCTGCGTTCTGCAGGCTCGACGTTAAAGCTGTCGTGTCGTTACAAGTTAGGGTGCTACCATGCCGGCTTATTAATTTTATTATTATTATTATTGTTATTATTATTACAAACAAACAAATTTATTTTTGTATAGCGCGTTATCACGACATTACATCGTCTCAAAGCGCTTTACAACATCCCCACCCACAATTATTGTTAGAGGAAGAACAACAACGATTACAACACATAGTAAATAATGTCAAACTGCTGCATTCGACCATTTGGTTGTGTAAAGGTATCATCCTGTAATCTGACAGTAATACTGAAGCTGGCTGTGCGGTTGCTGCAGTCTGCACTGTGTAGTCAGGCTTTAACCTTCCCACCTGTGTGCCAGGTGCTGTTTGCTTGCGCTGAGGCCCTCCATGCCCATGGCTACAGTAATGAAGCTTGCCGCCTGGCCGTGGATCTGGCCAATGACCTGCTGGCCAACCCCCCCGACCTGAAGGTGGAGCAACCACAGACCAAGGTACCTCCTTACATTGCCGTGGCCTGTATTGGGGGATTGGGCCTGGTCCCAGGAGCCATGTTGGGGTGTGGGGTCAAAGCTTGAGGGCCAGTTGGGGGGGGCTAGTTCAGTTTCTCCTGTATTTCAACATTTTAATGTCTTCCTTACGCCCACCTGCCTAGGGTAAGAAGAGCAAGGTGTCCACGAGCCGCCAGACACAGGTGGCCACCAACACTCTGTCCAAGGTGGCCTTCCTGCTGACAGTGCTGAGTGAGCGGCTGGAGCACCACAACCTGGCCTTCAACACTGGCATGTTCTCCTTGGAGCTGCAGAGGCCCCCAGCCTCCACCAAGGCCCTGGAGGTGGGCTCCCTTTGGCATTGCTCCAGTGGGGGCAGCAGAGCTGCAGCCTTCAAAGTCTCATCCTCAGCTTCAGTAGGGTGCTGCTTTCAGTCCTAGGAAGGGAACAACTGCTGTACATTTGAGTGAGGTCACTTGCCCCGTTCAGTAAATAATGCAGAAGTGGTGAAATGCAGACAGGTGCCACACAGAAAAACATTTCCCTTTAGACTGTTTGCTAATAGGAATGTGGTGAGTGCTTCTGGGGAGCATTATAGAGAAAAAGCAGCGCTAAGCATCTGTGGGGAAGATTACTCACCCATGGAGATCATTGGTAAGCTGTCAACTAACTTCTCTGCCATGTGGATCAGTGTTAGCGCTATAGGTGACTTCCTCTTTGAAATGCAAAACCTGGCGGCTAGAGTAACTGCCCCCTGCCATGTCTGCAGTGGCCCCTCCTTCCTTGAGTCTTTGCTGAGGCCTGTGGCTACTACCTCCTTTACAGATGAAACCGGTTACGTTGAGCTGCGTGCTCCAAACCACATGAGGAGGGGCAAGATCCACATGGCAGAGAAGTTGGTTGACAGCTGAAGACATGCCTGCCTGAATGCTCTGCCCCTCCCTCCCCAGGTGAAGCTGGCATACCAGGAGTCAGAAGTGGTGGCTCTGCTGAAGAAGATCCCTCTTGGTGTGGTGGAAATGAGCGCCATCCGCGACCGTGCCGAGCAGCTCCGGGATGGCAGTTTTTGCGACTACCGGCCCGTGCTGCCACTCATGCTTGCCAGTTTCATATTTGATGTTCTCTGCACCCCCGGTGAGAGACTCATGCACACACACGCTCTCTTCATTGGCTTGTCCTTTGTGAGTTTGCGTACAGCCACTGTAATTATTTATTAAATAACCATAATTAATCAACTTAACCTTGTGCCTTGTTAACGTTCTCTCCTCCTCTGCATGTGCGTGTGTATGCGCACCCAGTGGTGTCTCCCACAGGTTCCCGTCCACCCAGCCGGAACCGCAACAACGAGATGCCGGGGGACGAGGAGCTGGGCTTTGAAGCGGCTGTGGCTGCACTGGGTAAGAAAAGGGCATGTCTGGGTCAACTGACCACCAGGGTTATTAACATGAAGAAAGACAAAAATTATTATGAACAAATTTTGTAAACTGAAATAAAATACAGTACGAAAAGTTAATTTTGAAAACTAAAACTAAACGAAAACTATAAATATGGCTTCCAAAACAAACATTGTATACTCTCTGTTACAGTTTTTTAATGCTGTTTAGCTGAAGTAATGATTTTTCACCTTTGCTGCTTGATGGAATTCTTTTAATGAAATCCAGCATATTGCCTTTAGATGACATTAATAATACCTGGAACATGTTTTGCCCATTTTCAGGACATTCATACATAATGTGCACTGTATATTCTTAAACTGAAACTAAAATATAAACACTATATAGAAGATATATCTTTAAAATAAAAACTAATAAAACCACACTTAAAACTGCACTGCTTTACAATAAGACTATCCTTATGAAGCGTTTGTGAATGGTTTATTATCAGGTAATTAGGTTGTAACATATAATAGACAATTATAAACAAGTTATAGCACTTTTTTTTTTTTTAATTAATGGGTTAATACTATTTATAAGTAGCTAAAGGTAGCTTTGTTGTAAAGTGTTACCTTGAAAACTAACTAAACTAGATTTCAAATGAAAATTGAAAATAATACAGATAAAAACTAAATAAAAAAAAAAAAACTTGGAAGTATAACAAAATTGCTACTGATAAGTGTTGGACCCATTCTGTGGTTTACCTAAAATATTAGTTTGCCTGCTGCTGTGTAGTGGCCGGAGCAGGAAGGGTTGTTGAATATTTAGAGCCCTCTAGTGACAACAGGGTGGTACCACACAAAACAGCATGAAGATTCAGTAAGCACCATGGAATGCAGTGTTTTCATGCATTTTTAAAGATCGACGGAAATACCTGAAAATGCGCTTGGCGTTACCTCTTTATTTGTCCTACCCTGGCAGGAATGAAAACTACGGTGAGTGAGGCAGAGCACCCCCTGCTTTGTGAGGGCACACGGCGGGAGAAGGGGGACCTGGCCCTGGCCCTCATGATCACGTACAAGGACGACCAGAGCAAGCTGAAGAAGGTGAGTTGCTGAAGGATGAGAGTAATAATGCCACCACCAGCCATGTGGCGATAGCCCATTATGAATTGACCCTTGAAGACTCCTTGAAGTGACTGTGGCATGGGACACGTCTTATTATTATGATTATTATTGTTATTATTATTATTATACATATTACTGTGGAATAGGTGGTCTTGTGTATGGTTAATAGACTTTTCAGAGTCAGAGAGTGCTGGATGGCAGATGAGTGTCCTCCTTCTAAGCTTCATGCCACCTGTCTGTCTGTTGTGTCGCCTTGCAGATCCTGGACAAGCTGTTGGACCGTGAGAGCCAGACTCACAAGCCCCAGACCCTAAGCTCCTTCTACTCTAGTAAGCCTGCAGCTGGCAGCCAGAAGAGCCCGTCCAAACATGCTACGCATGGGGTGGGGGGCATGGCTGGGGGCGTCTCCAAGCACGCTGCACCTGGAGCAGCAGGGACCGTGACCACTGTGCAGACCGTGGCCAGCGGGGGTGCTGCTGGGCAACAGGCAGGGCTTCCGGGAAGTGTGCCAAGTGCTGCACCGGGGGAGAGCTTCAGCGAGAACAGTGAACAAGGTACGATGGTGTTGGCCACTTTGTAATTCTGCTATGCTTATTAGGCATGTAAGTCATTGGCACCCAGGCAATTTGCCTCAGTTATGATTGTTGAAGGAACAATTCGATGCATCGGAAATATTGAATTTTTATCACTATTCAGTTTGATTAATAGATTGTTTGATTATTTTGAAAATCTAACTTCAAACCTTTTTTTACTTCACTGAAAAAACATCTAATATGGATTATGCACTATTAATGGAATACAAAGAAAGTAATATCTAAAAACATTCATTTTTATTATTCTTATTAAACAGGGAGAACAAGTCAGTGTAAGTTGTCAGAAGGCTAGCTACTGAACTCTAGAAAAAAACAAACACATGAAAGAAGCCCTACCTGAGTTGAGGCTGTGAAAGTTGCTGAGCTTGCCCATGGAGATTAGTACAATGATGTTACATCATGTTTTATTCTGTGGAAAACAAAAGATCCATCTCCAGGCCAGATCTAATAATGAATTATAAATATGTCTTGACTGGTTCTTTGAGACCACTTCTAATTGGTGAATAAGCCCACAAAATCCCTCCTCCCCTATTGCAGAAAATGACTGATCATCCCATCCAGCGTAAGCATCTCCATTTTTAGTAGTTGCGTATTTAGCTCTGGTGCTGCTAACTTTTAATATTGATAAAATTTACACTAGTGGCCGAAATTGTGGAAACTTGAATAAATTTGAATTCTGCAATCTCTGAAAATTGGAGGTGTTTCTACAATTTTGTCCACTAGTATAAATATTGGCCAGCAATATTGGCCAAGAATGACACATCGGACCAGTGCTGATATGTTAACCGATATCTTGTGTATCTAAGCCTAACGCATTTACCATAACTAGCAAAAACAATAACTTATTTCACTGCAAAAGTATCGTAGCACAAAGGTACCAATACAGTGAGGTTTATGCACCACAAAACAGGGGTGAGTTTTCCAAAAGCATTGTAGCTCAGAGATCCTCATTGTAGTGCAAAGATCATCAGCTTCCTTTAGGAATATTAATGAACCTCCCCCCCCCCACCCCACCATACTACTTTATGGAAATTTGTGTACCAGCGCTACTACTTTTGAACCATTATTCTTGCTTCCTCCGTTTGCCATCACAGCTTATAAACTATTAAATGCTTAAAGCTAATGCTCCAAAAAGTTCGGCTAGCATAGTAAGCTTGTAACCTATTGGCTCATATAAACATGAACATACTTTTTTTTTTTAGTTTTTCTCTCCATTAAAGACAAAATCTAGTTTAAATTTAATATAACTGATTTTGTAGTTAAGGGTTTTTATATATATTTTTATATATATTGAATATATAAATGATATGTATAAATAATAATTTACAATATACAGTTTGAGAACCGAGGTATTAGGCCAAGATATACAGTCAGTTCTGCTATAACATAACTAATGTGAAAACCTTGCGTTCACTCCAATTGTGTACTAAAATGCACATACCGAATTGGAAAAATAGGGTTAGGGTAATGAGACTCTAAAACTTAGTACCTTAAGCCAAACAAAATGAATTAATGAATAAAAACAGTGACACCAGTGGCCAATAATGTAATTATATGTATTTTATATAAGAAATAATAATAATAATAATAATAATAATAATAATAATAATAATAATAATACATTGACACATTATATCATAAATATCTCCTGTGGGTGTTATGAGTCTTGTAAGAATCGCCTAGTAACCATTTCAACCAAATCTGCTGAACAAACTAACTTGTCAGTTGCTGAGAGTTGGGAATAATGAGCCACAGCCACCCTGTGGCCGGGCATGCACATGGCTCAAATACAACGATTATGGGATGCGGAGGGGCACTGAAGGCAACATGGCTACAGCAAACATAACTGAATAAAAAAAAAGTTGGTGTGTGCTTTTATATGATAATTTCTCGAATATTTTTTGATTTTTAGAATCTAAGACTGACCTGTGCAGTGTGTGGATGTATGAAAATTTGATTCTTTTAGATTTGAAAACCGGTCCGACTGATTCATTGAAAAGAACCAGTTCAAAAAAATGATTTGATCATAACTCAGACATCACTGTTGTTCACTTGGATAGCTACTTTTGCATGCAAGTAATATGTCTCGCTAAGACTATATTGTGTTGTAGTTTGCATGCAGTGTTGGCAAGTCTCATGAGACAGACAAGCCATCCATCAAAGCAACATGAATTCGGCTAAAACTGAAGCAAGAACAAACATCAGATTCATGGTGAAGCTTGGGTGGAAGAACAGTGAAATCATGAATGCTTTAGGAAAAGTTTGTGGGGACAATGCCCCAAGGAAATAAGCAGTTTACAAATGGATAACTTGTTTTAGGAATGGACGCATTGATGCTGAAGATGACACTTGCAGTGGCAGGCCATCCACTTTAGCTTGTGAGGAAAAATTGATGCAGTTCATGCCCTAATTGAGGAGGAGCGACGATTAACAGCAGAAACAGTGGCCAACACCCTAGATGTCTCAGTTGGTTTAGCTTACACAAGTCTGACTGAAAAATTGCAGTAAAGGAAACTTTCACTTGATGGGTCCCAAAACTGTTGCTCCCAGATCTAATTCAACGTTTCCATTACTTTTCCCATGAACCAAATGTTGTGAGGGTATGAACTCTCCACCAGTAATACAATGTCTGCAACCATGAAGTTTCTTCTTAGCCTAGTCTATTTCTGGCATTCTTGCATGAGTAGAAGATACTCATGAGTCCACCTGGTCCAAAATAAGTTTGCGAGATATTGAACGATGATGATCTGATGATATGATCATCTTTACTGAAGATACCTGGGGGTGGGGAGCTGGGCTGATTGAGTGTCAGAGGCTCCAGATCATTTGTGTCATCTGAGACACTTGAGTAGCCTGCTGTTTATGATGCTTACAACCTCATACATTACTCTTTGAAGACAGACATCATTCACAACTTGCTCCTTCAGTAGGGAACTGAGGATTCTTTGCACTGTATTCCTCAAACTCCTCCCTGGTGTGAAGCAGCCGGGCTATTAAATATCCACTTTATCACCTTTGGTTTCAAAGCTCTTTCAGTCTTTTCATTATCCAGATGTTGAATTGCTTTGTCTCAACTCCCTTTTGGAGCCTACAAAATTAGTACCATTGTCAGAACACATGGTGGGGACTTGACTACTTCTGCATATAAAACAACTAATTGTATTGATATAAGAGTCTGTGTAAAGGCAGTATGCAATTGTGCACAGCTGTAAAAGTGAGGCAGGTGAATAGCACCCCATACCTTTTGAGTGTACTCCGACCACATTTTACAAGAAATGGCCGAAAATAGTCAACACCAGTATTCGTAAAAGGAGGTTTATTGGGCGATATATGATCTTTGAGTAGATTCACCATTTTTTGTTCTCCAATCTTAACATTAATCCTGTGGCACACTATACATTCATTGATTAGCCTACAAATTGCAGAATTAGCTTGTGGAGCAGCCTCTGGAGATGCAATGGCTTTATGATCCTCAGCAGTTCTCAGGGCATTCGAGGCAACACTAGGTGATGAGGTAGCCCCAAAGAGGTGCACTGTCATTCTAAATTCCCTTACGGGTTCATTTAATTTCCCACCTGACCACCAAAGAAAATGGAGAAGATCTGCATCCCTTTTTGGCACCCTTACCTGATAAAACATTGACTTGTCTGCCTTCATAACTATTGACTGCTCGTGAAATTAAGAGAAAGCCAATTAATGTGTTAGACAGATCGGGTTCTTGTTACAGTTCTCTGTTCAGAGACCGTTCTTGAAATGAGGCTGTGCAGTCAAAGACTACACATAACTTTCCTTTCTTCAGGTGATTTACCCCATGGTGTGGTATGTAAAACTCCCCATCATCATCACATTTCTCTTGGTGTGCTGGAACTTGTTCAGCGTAACCTTTGTCAATGATTATGTTCATAAAGTTTTTGTAATCTTTTGTAATTCTTCTTGAACTTTAGCCGACTGGCCAGGCACTGTTGTATATAAAACGGTTATTAGGCATTTGGAGCTTCTCTTTCTTGAGTGGCAGTCCAATGCTGTAATGTCCATTCTCAGAAATTGTTGTTTTCTGCACAGACTGCATGAACTGTTTGTCTTCTTGAGACATCTCTTCCTTATAATCGTAGTTGCGTTCTGGAAAAATTATTGTTGTACTGCTGGACCAGTAACTTCTCAGTTTCCATCACAGAGATTCTGCTAACTGAACAATGAGGCAGTTTGTTCTCTGAGTCATTCAGTTCCTTTTCTTAAGGGGTCATTCACAACTCTACCAATGGCAGTCTTAACCGCATAAGGTCCTCCATTTTGACTATTGATGACGTGCGACAGCTCTATTGTCCTTGGACAGTTCGCTCCTATAAGTAGGCCTACTTCTGCTTCTTTTTTTGGAAAACGTACTTCTCTGAGGTATCCATTTCTGGGTATCTGATTGTCTTAATGTTTTCTCTCGGTGAATTGGTATGTTGCTATGAGGTAACACCTTGGGCAACTCAATACTGTCTTCCAACCCACACACTTCCAGGTCTAATATCACATACCTTTATGAGTTTCTGTTCTCCTGCTTTGTCTTGACCCATGGTACTGAGAAGTATTTGTGTTGGTTTCCCTTTAATATTCAGTTTCCTTCATAAGTCTTCTGTGCAGAATGTTGCTGTGCTTCCCGGGGAAGGGATAAGTTTCCACATACTTGTCACCCCTTTTTGACTTAATTTTACGGGTACTTTTCACAGCACACTTTGATATTATTTGGTCCAGTAAGCCTACAAGACTCCCGAACTATATAAACTTGAGCACATGATACTTCATTTCTGTGAGCACCATCATTCTTCTCAGGTACAACTGAAGCCTTTTCCTTTCCCATGTGTAGTATGTCTGGATATTTTAACCCACATTCTTTACACTCAGCCTTCTTCTTGTGCGGCTGAATTTAAATTTTACTGCATGAATCCAGAGTGAGAGACTGTTGACAGTACAAACATGGATTCTCAAAGGCTATTTCTATTTTGTTTGGGTTTTTCTGGCTTCACAGCTAATCGTTGAGATCCTTTGTTTTCAGCAGAAATGTTATTTGCAAAACTGTTGTAGGGTAGCTTCCATCCGTCCGTAGGTTAGTAGGGTTCCCCATCTCACCTAGAAATTCAATGTTTCCCATAGTGTAGAGTAAGGTGCAATAGAGAGTGGGTGCAAATGGTACCTTAAAGTGCAATAGACAGTAATGTGCAATAAGTCAGCACACAAATGATAATATATAAATATATTTGATATATATAGCGTTTGCTGGCTGAGAGAATCTGCTCTGTTGAAAACACTCAACTCTGTTCTTCTGGTGATGGGTGATTTTAATTTCTGTTACATTTCCCATGAACTGCCAGGCTACAAAAAGCTGGTTACATGTGCCACACCCAATAGTAATGCGCTGGATCACTTCTACTGCACAATAAAGGACTCATACCACTCTCTTCCCTGTGGACATTCTGACCACTGCTTAGTGCAGATGGTGCCAACATACAGACAGCAATTGAAAAGGGCCAAACCAACTAGGACAACAGTTAAAATATGGAGATGCAGTAAAGCAAGATGCTGTTGACTTCAGCCTCTATGGCCCTGTTCACATCTAGTATTAAAATGTGTCCTGGGTGATCTGATGACAAGTGGACAGCACTAAATATGTCCATTCACACCTGGCTTTAACATGTGTCTCTGCATGTATCTTGACTGACCACTTGTAATCGGATCTCACTTTCCCACAACTTATTTAAATAAGCACGTAAATCACTTCTGTACGCAGAATCTGCCAAACATTAAAAGAAGAAATAGAATAACTCATAAGCTATTTGCGCATTTCAGGTTAACCAAACCACTTAAAATGTTTGTATGGAACGCCATAATACTGAAAATTAAATAAATAAAAAATATCTAGAAATGAATAAACAAATAAGAACATAAGAACTATACAAACGAGAGGAGGCCATTCGGCCCATCGAGCTCGCTTGGGGAGAACTTAACTA
>JAOYFF010000063.1:16726504-16747909 GCA_025773925.1 Cryptomyrus ogoouensis
CAGTTCAGTTCATCCAAAGCCAATGGCACCGATCCCCACCCAGCTCTACACCTCACACTATAGGTCTAACTGGGAGTAAGCAGTGAGCTAGAGTTAGAACTAGAGTCTAGATTTGAATATTGATAGTGAGCCTGAATCTCGCATATCCGCTGGAAGACCATTCCACAGCTGCGGAGCTGTACAAGAGAATGCTTTGCAGCATGCTGTAGCTCTTTCTGTTCTAGGTACTAATAGATATCCTGCTCCTTGAGATCTAAGCAAGCGAGGAGGGTTGTAAGAGACCAGCAGATCTCTAAGGTATTCTGGTGGAAGGCTTTATAAATTAATACCAGTATTTTCTAGTCAATCCAAGACTTAACTGGAAGCCAGTGAAGTGAGCATAGAACAAGGCTAATATGATAAAAAAAAGTATGTTTTTAACAACTCTGGCTGCTGCATTTTGTACTAGCTGAAGTTTATGTAAGGATCCAGATGGGCAACCAGAAAGGAGGGCATTGCAGTAGTCCAGTCTGGAAGTTATAAAAAAAATAAATCTGAATCAGCCAGAACACCAAGATCCCTGACCACTGTGTTAAGCTGAGTAGGAAGACCACCATGGTTGAGGTTGTCAAACTTATTTCGAGCGGCCTTGGGTCCAGCTAGCAGTACTTCTGTTTTTTTTGGGGTTTAACGTAAGGACATTTTTTGCCTTCATCCAACACCAGACGTCTAGTAGACATAATCTGGTTTAACATACAGTACTGTGAAAAATTCTTAGGCAGGCAAAAAAAAAATGATGTTTAGATTATCCTCGTGTTGGTGTAAAGCTATACTATGCCTGTCAAAGTGTGTCAGCGTAGCCATTTCAGAACCTCTGCTAAAATCATCCTAGTATTTGCAGCGAGTGTGTGTGTGTGTGTGTGTGTGTGTAGGCCGGCATTCCAAGTTTTACGGCTCAGAGAGCTGGAAACCTAGGAATAATAACCTGGGCCTTGATTTAAGGGCTTGAGCTTACAGCAAGCTGGTACCTCTAGTCTAAAGGGGGATGCACACTTAGGAACTGATGAGTGAAACAAAGAGTGCTGATGTTTTGTTTGCAAGAATCCAGCATGCACCCCCCCCCTTCCTCACACACAACCCCTCAAAGAGATTTGCCTGTTGTGTGTGTCTTACCTATGTCTTTCCCTTTTTGTTGGTTTAAATATCTAGAAGTTATGTCTGTATGTTCCATCAAGTGGTCGTAATAATTTTGTTCTCCTCAGAAAGGTAACTCATAGGATCTTCCTCACATAAACCATTATATAAATATATATGTAGTCATACACGTGCAGATACCCCTTCATGTTCTCACATCTCCCTTCAGAAATTAGGAAACATTTAAAGAAATGTAACCATGTATCATAGTTATAACTTTGCCTCTTATAAGGCCTGTTATAGGAGAGCACTTTCCGTGTTTAAACTGTTAACCTTTTGATACAAAATATGCGCATAGAAATATTTATGTTTGTTTATATACCTTTCGCTAATCCATACATTTGTATTAATTACTTGCAGTGTATGAAGGGAGGAGACTTTTATTGTGGGGGGGGGGGGGGATGACGTTGTTATGTTGTTTGAGTAAGTTCTTTATTAAAAACGTGTTGAAAGAAAATGGAGTTTAGCAGTGTGTTAATTGCTATTTAACACTGGTAGCAGAGGATGGTTAGTCATTATAAGATTACGGCAACCTTTGGCGAGGACAAGCCATACGAAACCTGGAAGAATGAACTTGCGGTCTGGACAAGGGTAACAGAGCTTGACAAAGAGAGACAAGCACTCGCAGTGGCGTTGACGCTATCAGGGAGAGAAGTGAGAAGGAAGTGCCGGTACATGATTTAAACAAGGAAAACAGCATGACATCAGCAGACATAATAATGCCTCCATGATGGACTATATAATTGAGTTTGAGCAGAGATATTCACAGATGCGTAAGTACAGAATGGAACTTCCCAATGCTATGTTAGCCTTCAAACTGCTAGATACTGCATGCTTGGAAGTGAAAGATCGCCAGTTAGCTCTAACAGCGTGTACAGAATTAACTTTTGCCTCTATGAAATCGGCACTAAAGAGGATTTTTGGAGGGAAGCATTCTGCTACAGCCATGGGAATTAGTCAAGAAACTGCACATGTGACGGAGCACAGGCGACAGAGAAACAAACAGTAGTCCAAAAATGATCATCAAAAGATGCCGCTGCCAGGTGTATGTGGAGAGGAATGGCTAGATAGCTACGTAACAAAACTTAGCCAAAGTGAGCTTACCACTCTGAAGGAGACAGAACAATACAGTCATAGGCCATTTAAGTTTGGTGATGGAAAAGTGATCCACTCCATAAAAAGTTAAAAATTCCTGCAAAAATTGGACAAACCAAGTGCAACATTGAGACTGAAATTGTCCCAGGAAATATCTTACTGCTTTTGAGTAAAGCATCTATGAAAAGAGCAGGAATTGTGCTATATATGGAAAATGATAGAGCTGTGATGTGATCTGCCAGTAAAACTGGACTTTACAAGTTCTGGTCATTATTGTGTGAACGTTATGGACAGAAAAGACAGAAGCGTAAAAAAGGATGACCATGTTCTTGTAGCTGTTGAGGACACTTTGAATGAACGCAGGTTTGAGGATTAAGGAATATCAGTGTGAAGAGGAAATACTGCCAATCTCAGAAAAAATGAACAAAGCACAGAAACAAAAAATGCTGGTGAAAATCCATAGACAGTTTGGTCATGCTTCATCTGACAGACTAATGAGACTTCTAGCTAGCTCAGTCAATAAAGACCCTGAATGTGCTACCTTTCTGCAGAGATGTATAAGTGAATGTGAAACATGTCAGAGATACAGCAGGACCACACCAAAGCCAGCTGTGGGCCTACCACTGGCATCTCAGCACAATGAAACTCGCAGTAGACCTACATGAACTTGAGCCCGGTGTGTGGTATCTTCACATTATTGACCAGTTCACAAGGTTTAGTGCAGGAAGCATTCTGACCGCAAAGAGAGGATCTGAAACAGTGAAGCACTTAATACATGACTGGATAAGCATCCATGGCCCACCTCAGAAACTGTTTAGTGACAATGGTGGAGAGTTCAACAATGATGAGATGAGAGATATGGCAGAGAATTTCAACATAGAAGTAAAGACAACAGCCGCACACAGTCCGTGGAGCAATGGACTGCTAGAAAGACACAATCAGACACTGACTGAAATCATCATGAAGGTGAGAGCAAGTAATGGCTGTGACTGTAAAACTGCATTGGACTGGGCACTTATGGCAAAGAACACCTTGCAAAATGTTTATGGTTACAGACCTCATCAGTTGGTATTTGGACAGAATCCAAACTTGCCCTCTGTGCTGATCGACAAGCCTCCAGCATTAGAGGGCACCCCAAAAAGTGAGTAGGTAGCCAAGCGTATCTCCGCTTTACATGCAGCAAGAAAAGCATTTACAGAGGCAGAATGTTCAGAAAGCATAAGGAGAGCATTGCGTAAACAATTGTGCAACACAGATGAGAGATATGAAATGGGCGATAAAGTGTACTATAAAAGGGTGGACCGTCCGGAGTGGAAAGGACCAGGAGTTGTGATTGGTCAAGATGGAGCAGTGGTCTTTGTCAGACATGGAGGAACCATGGTGGTTAAAGTCTCATGTTTTTGGTTTTATTTTATTATTATTATTAATTTTTTAATTTTTATTATTTATTCATTTTTTAAATTATTGTTTCTTGTGTGCTTATTTTAATTTCTTTATTTTTCACCTTCTAAAATGTCTGTAAAGTATTTTGTAAACTCGGTGGTTAAAACAATACTATATAAAAAAGACTGTGATTGATTGATTGATGACAAACTTAATGGTATCGATTTCTGCTACCCACCCTCCCAACACAAAACAAACCAGAAACACACTTTGAGGGGATATTGTCTGGTAACTGCAGCTCTGTGATGTGTGTGACCCAGGAGCAGCACTGCCCCAGCGTACGAACAAACACACGTGGTGCTTCTGCAGTAACTGAAGGAAAATATCTTCATGGGGGGAGGAGCCACAGGTGTTTGGATTTTGGAGCCTAGAAGAAGTAGAAGTGAGGAGCCAACGGTGTGTCTCTCAATCATGATGTAACGGCATCTGCAAGCTAGCCAAAATATATTAATAATAGCACTGTATTGACGACACACACCAATTGCTGCTCCGTCAGTCGTTTATTAACAAAACCCTCTTTCCTTACAACTTCCTCTAACCAACGTCATACTGCCACCTAGTGGTGAAACACATTAACATCACATATCATTACATCTCCCTTTTTCTCAATAAATGTCATCTTGTCCAACCTCATACATTGCATCATGAATTCCATTCAACAGTTTAACTGGTTTCAACTCCTCTTAACTGGTTTAACTCAACAGACACTTTTTTGTGCTCTGTACCTTACATTTCCTCAATTAATCTCTTTGGTCTCACTATTTGTCTTTTTGATCCTTGTCTCTGTGTTACCTCAGTCAGTTTGTCTTTGTCTGTCTCCGAACTGTTTTGATTGTCCGCCATTTCTGGTTGTTGTGTCTGGCTTGGAATTATGTCATTTGTGTCACTGTCCATGACCCTAATTTCTTTCTGAGGCACTTTCAGTAGATGGTTTCTGTGAAATTGCTATCAGTGGCTTGTGATCAGTTTCTAATATTACTGTTCGCCCATACACATATTCATGAAACTTTTCACAACCAAACACTGCCCCTAGTGTCTCCTTCTCAATTTGTGCGTAATTTCTTTCTGCACTTGTCATAGTGCGTGATGCGTACGCGACTGGATACCACTCTGTATCATGCTTCTGAAGCAGCACAGCTCCTAGGCCGGCTTTGGATGCATCAGTGGACACCTTCAACGGCTTGTTCTGATCATGGAATTTTAAAACTGGCTCCTGAGTTAAACTGCTTTTCAGCCACTCCCATTCTCTGGCATGTTCTACCATCCACTGCCACATTGTGTTAGTCTCTAGCAAGTTCCTAAGTGCTCTTGTGTTTGCTGACAAATTTGGAATAAATTTCCCTAAGTAGTTAACTAGTCCTAAGGCTCTCTGCAAGTCACTTTTGTCCTGTGGTACTGGCAGTTCTGCTATAGCCCGAACCTTTTCCGGATCTGGTTGCACTCCTGCCTCATACAATTTCTCGCCCAGGTAAGTAATCTCTTGTACCCCAAATTGGCATTTACTTTTATTTAATTTCAGACCTGATTTTTGCACCTGAGTGAGAACCCTGTGTAATCTTTCATCATGCTCGGCTTTCGTTTTTCCCCAGACTACCACGTCATCGATAAAGACTCCTACCCCTTCTATTCCGTCAAACAGTTGCTGCACGGTTTTATGAAAAACTTCAGGGGCTGAGCTAATCCCAAACGGTAAACGTAAAAAGCAATATCTTCCAAATGGCGTATTAAATGTGCACAGTTTAGAGCTTTCTTCATCAAGCACAATTTGGTAGAACCCAGATGAAGCATCTAATTTAGTAAAATAGCGTGCTCCACTCATTGTGCTGGTTTTGTCGGTAACCTATAGTGCTCTCCCTGGATCGCTTTATTTAAATCTTTAGGATCTTTGCACAATCTCAGATCTCCTTTAGGTTTCTCTACGATAACCAAGGAGTTCACCCATTCAGTGGGTTCCTCACTTTTCCTAACAACACCTTCCTTTATAATGAGTCTAATTTGTCCCTCAGTCTCTTTTTAAGCGCAACTGGCACTTTTCTTGCTGGATGTATGACTGGCTCTGCATTTTATGTTTGCCTGGTAGGCGGCCTATACCTTCGAACACCTTTTTATATTCTTGCACCCAGTCTGTGTTTTTAGTCCTACTTGTAGTAACCCCGGTGTTCTCATTTTCCCCACGTGCTGTCACTTTGTGTCTATGACATGGACCCTCTCTATCAGACCTAGCTGATCACAGGTTTTCAACCTCAAAATTGCTTGTCTATTTCCTTCTACAAGCACAAACAATGCATTCACTTTCTGACTTTTGCTGGACAGTGTAACTCTACACAATCCCTTTGTGGGTATTGGCTTATCATCATATGTTCTCAGATTTATCTTTTTGTCTCTTACTTTAGGCTTGTTTATCAGTTTATTATAATCTTTCATTGGCAGGATGTTTACCTGCGCCCCTGTGTCGAGCTTTAGTAAAATGTCCGTGCCATTCACGTTCAAGCATGTAATCCATTCATCGGTTGAAACACTCTTCTCTCCCCCGACTGTGTCCACGAAGAAAGGCGTCTCGTCGTCCTCCTCTTCATCACTCTCCTTTTCCACAAGCTGCACCCTTCTCTTTGTGAAACAGCACTTTGCGAAGTGGTTCTTTCCACCACATTTTCGGCATTCTTTACCGTAGGCTGGGCACTGTTTCGGCGCATGTTTCATTCCGCATCTCCTGCAGTTCCAGCTCTCTTGCTTGGGTCTTGCATCTTTTTTCTTTGCATTCGTTGCTGCTTTCGGTTTCTTTCGCTGCACTGCATCGACTTCGACAGTCTCATTTTCCTTGCTGAAAGTCTTTATTTGCGCCTTTGCGCTCTCTGACGCTTTGCAAATTTTATTTGCCCTTTCCAGCGTTAAGTCTGCCTCTTTCAATAACTGCAATCTCACTCTATTGTCTTGGACTCCAATTATTATTTGGTCTCTTATCAAGGAGTCACACAGTGTTCCGAAGCTACATGACTGACTTTTCAGTCGTAGGTCTGTGACATACTGCTCTATTGATTCGGACTCTTTCTGAAGCCGGTTCCTGAACACATACCTCTCATATGTTTCATTCTTTCTCGGTGTGCAATACTGTTCAAATTTCTCCATAACTACATCGAACTTATCCTTTTGTTCTTCTGTGAAGAGAAACATGTTGTACACATTAAGCGCATCGCGCCCTCCCACCGTTAGCAGTAATGCTATCTTCCTTCGGTCATCCCCTTGAAGACCGATAGCAAGCATATAAAGTTCCAAACTTTGCTTAAATACCTTCCAGTTCTCGTTGACATTACCAGTCAACTTTAACTTGTCAGGTTGACGGATGAAATTCATCTTTACAGTTGGTTCGAGATATTTTCTCCTGGTAGCATGTATTGATGACACACACCGATTGCTGCTCCGTCAGTTGTTTATTAACGAAACCCTCTTTCCTTACACCTTCCTCTAACCAACGTCATACTGCCACCTATTGGTGAAACACATTAACATCACATATCATTACAAGCATCGCCATTGAAATTGCAGGATGACATTTGCTCTAATTTCCTCAGTGCTTCATCGTCATCCTAAATATTGTTGCGTGACTTCCTCTTCCTGCCTCGTGCAAGAGACCACGGCATGGCAGTGGGGATGCAGCATTGTGGACCCTTCTAAAGCCTCGGCTCTTTCCTGGGCTGCTGGAGAGATGCCGTGGGGCAGGATGTGCCGTCACTGTTGCTGATATTTTGGGGGTTTGTGGACTCTGAAGGAGACAAAACAATGGACCTCATTCACTAGTATCCTTATTTCTTAAACTTGTTCTTGAGAAAGGTCCTGAGAACATTCTCAGAAAACTCTACATTAGATTCACAAAGTGTTCTTAAACCACAGAATTTTTCACAAGTGTGTTCTTATATTGATGAATACTATTATCCTAGTAAACTAAGATTTTTGTGTTGTTCCTAATTAGAATAGTCAAATGCCCCACCTGCCCCATGAGACTACAGGGCTGTGTGCACACACAGAAGTCACACAAAGAAATTAAAAGAGAAAGTTGAGAGAAGTTAAGAATGCCCAAACAAAAATCTAAAAACGGTAGCGCATAGGACATCAAAAATTAGAAAAACTTACTTCTGAAGTGGGGGTACTACTACAGGAAGTGAACAGCAAAAGAGCCATCATATTTAGTATATATAACACAAAAAAGATGATGGGATACTATTACTAGTTTTAATAATTCAATTATTATTAAATAATGATTTAAAAAATCAATGATTAGCAAAATTATAATTATTAAATAATATGTGAAATTATAAGTGATAAAATATTATTGTAATTTAAGTTCTATAATATTATACTGTATAACTGAAGAACATGCAATTAACAATTATTTTGCATAAGCTTTATTGCATAAGTGTGCTCTTTATTTGCATTATTTCATGATTATTTTGTACATTTATTTACTTATACTTATGTCACGTTTAGTCCTCCATACTTGGTTTGCTGGTACTCAATTTGAATAAGATGGAATGAATATCAACTTCATACAAGCAGTGAAAATAGAAAGATTTCAATAGTAAATTTTAAAAGACACTTAAGCATTTAAGTTGTCATTCACTTTTTTCCAGCCCCCTCTCTTGTCATGTTGCCTTTGGTATGTATCATTTCCTTAAATTCCTCCTATCCCTCTAGCAACAGCTCTGCCGGGGGTGAAGAATTGCGCCCTCACTTTTGCCATTTTAGACAGCCAATCACACACTTGCCAATCCTGGTTTTGAGTATCGATATATGCAGCCTAATCAGTGTCCATGGGAGCACGCAATTACACTATATGGACAAAAGTATTGGGATACATGACTTGATCATTAGATTCAGGTGTTTCATTCAGACCCATTGCCACTGGAGTATAAAATCAAGCACCTAGTCATGCAGTCAGGTTTACAAACATTTGTGAAAGAATGGGTCATTCTAAAGAGCTCAGTGAAGTCAAGCATGGAACTGTCTTAGGACACCACATTTGCGATAACTTCATGAGATTTTTTCCCTACTAGATATTCCATGGTCAACTGTAAGTGGTATTATTGCACTGTGGAAGCGTCTTAGGGCTAATGATCATGGCATCTGAGTCAACACAATCAATCATGTCAGGGTGCTTGAGGGTGAAACTGGTGACACTTTGTCAGAGACAAGGGGTTGCGAGTGTCCCACCATCTGACTTAATGATAACTCTGGTCAAAAGTATAGAGACATAATTACAGTGGACCTCAGCTAACAACCAGGGCTGTAAGGGGCATTACATGCAAAGTTGTCTTCATTTCCTGTTGCTACATTCGTTAGCATCAGTTAGCATGACCTAACTGGAGTCTCAATCATCATTTAAACCCACTGAGAATCTTGTGCTTTAACATCTGGCATGCGACAGCGAGCTGATAGGGTCGTGGTCTTCACATCAGATGGAGGGAGAGCAAAACGAACTCATCCCTGCTGTCACAACCACACTCAGTTGAAAACACCCCCCCCCCTTTCTTATTGTGACACATTTCCTGCCTACTCTTTTCCAGTTTACCTTGTGTGGGACCCTATTTTTAGCCAGCAAAGGAAAACAGTTTGGCGCAGGCCGGAAAGCTATGTTGGGAAAGAATAGGAGGAAGTCAGCCTACCATTTGGACAAACAATCCGGCACGTAGGGACAGTGTGAGCGGGGGAATTTGCCCATTCTGAGGCGGCTCGGCCACGCTGAGTCTCACACAGGTCTCGGGGCGCCGAGAAGGTGACAGATGTCAGGCTTACTTGGCTTTCACGAGAAGAGGAGTGTGTCCCCAACCCTCAGATGGGGGGCAGCTGCCAGTCTACATGGGCTGGGTGCTGCTTTTTACTGTCCAGCCCTTTAGAAGAATGGACTGTTGAGAACTGGGCCACCGGACCATTATTTGAGGTAGGACTTAAGTAGGTGCATCTCCCCTGTTGGGGGCAGTTTTCCTTACAGATCCTATGTCTCACTTTTGTTAGTTAATTGTATGTCTTCCACTACTGAGGTGGAGACTGATAGGAGTAACAATATGGAGGCAATGGCTCTGTATGTGTCATGCTTACCAGATGCGTGTGACCAGTTCTTGTACAGCTGAGGGGGAAGTATGAGCAAACAGCTGCTCCGGTGAGTCGGTGGTGGGGGGTCATGCCATTCGTGTTGCCTCCAGTAGGAACTTTCACCGCGGTTCTCCTTTTCTCATCGGGCTCTGTGTGTGCTCCATGGTCGCTCCACTTTTGAGAACGAGCTCTCCTACCAATACCAGAACTCTCCCCACATATTTACATGTCATATGGTGGAGAGTGGGTGGAGATGCACACATTATAAATAGCCGTTTAGTTACTTTAGAAATTAGGGTAACGATTTATATTCAGTGCAGCTTAATAATGCATTCATAGAACATTCATAAGCAGCATCCAAGTACACCTTAACATCCTAACATCCCTTATCAGCTTTAATATACGTTAATAACAAATATTACATGATTATACAATTATAATGTTTGTTATTATTATATAATTATATTATAATATTATATTATATTATTTGTTATTAATGCATATTACAGCTGTTAAGGGATTTTAGGATGTTACGGTATACATACCTGATGTTTATGAATGTTTTATGAATACAGTACTTAATGAATACATTATGAAGATGTATTGAACGTTTTATCAATGCAATATAAAAGCATTATTAAGGTGCAGTTAATGTAAAGCGTTACCGAAATAAGCAGCAACATGGTCCATGGGACAAACTGTCAAATGACTCAATATATGTTGATTGACTCATAATGATTCCATTATGTGCTGTGAATACTTTACTATCACCCTCCCAGGCCAGAGAGAGGCCTTAGCTGTAATGCCTGCCATCCCTATCGCTATTCATCCCTATCTTGGTGAATGAACTCAGCTAATTTGCATGGTGTATGCTGGGAGTCTCCTTTAGCGTTCCTGTGCTCAGCTAGCAGAGGAGGCAGGGCTGCTCCCATGCATTGATTGGCCCGTAGCACTCACCTTGGAGGCAGTGCCACACTATGGTACTCACTGGGAATCCATCACCCCACCATGTGCACTGCCCACTTTCACTCAATACATGGACTGGAACATGAGCCACACAAAACCACTGGGATGAAATCCTGGCCTGGCCTGCATCTCCATGCTCTATCAGAGGCCGAGGAACTCATAGGAAACATCAGGGATAGAATAGAATAGAATAGAATAGAATAGAATAGAATAAACCTTTATTATCCCACGAATGAGAAATTTAGGTGTTACAGAGCTCTTATACAAAATCAATGTAGAACAACAAGAGCAGGTAGGTCAGTTGTCTATACACACAACCAAAGTTTTAGAAATAAAGATGTACAGAGATATGTACACAAGTGTGGGGGTGGGGTGGTGTGTGAATGATCCTGGTGAAATATACAGTGTACACGCAAGCTGCAAATTGGTAACAGCAGTTTAAGACATATGATATGTCAGTTAGACAGTACATGAGTAGAAAATACTCACGCTAAACTGTGTTATAAAGTCTGACAGCTGCTGGTAAGAATGACCTGCGGTAGTGCTCCTTCCTACACTGTGGGTGTAGAAATGTGGGTGTAGACCAATGTCCCTCTACCATAGACAGAAGACAAGTGTAGTAAAAACAGTTGTTAAGGCCTGGCTTGTTTTTAACATGTTACACTCCAACTGGGATGGTTCAGTTAGACCATAAGACGGCTTACTCCCTGAATGTGTGCTTAAAGCACAGATGGTGGCAGTCAGGAGTGCCTGTATAGCAACAAGTTGAATGGGAAAGAGCCTGCAGACAGACAGCACCAATGAAGGGGCACTTCCTCGTATAGTATGTAGGGGGTGCTGTAGGTTTCCTTTCAACACAGCTCGTCTCTGCTAGTCCCAGGAATTTGAGCATGCTGGGAAATGGAGTTGGACACCAGGAATGCTGCCCATAGAGATGACAAGGTTTCAGGGGTTATCTTGACTTCTGGGGGGGGGGGGCACAGTAGGCCATTCTATCTATCTAAGTACAGTTCCATAGGTAATAGGGAGTTTACCTGAAGCTGAAAGCTTGGAAAAGGAAAATTGAAAGTGGACTTTTTACGCACATTCATGTGCATATCCCAAAATATATCAAATTTCTCTTAAACGGTAAGAAACCACGGAACAAACATTTTTAAATCTTATATTGTAGCATTCCTTTCAGCGAAATGAAATCATTTGCTATGGATTATTCCATTTTCATTATTGTAAATTAAATTAATATATTAGTTAAATTTAAACACCCAGCATTTGCAAATGCTACATTTGCAGAACAGACAATCGTTACTAAACTTTAAACGAAACCTCACTTTGCAAGGTGAAAGATTGCTTGCAGAATGTCGCATATGCACATATATTTAACGTAAATAAGGGTTTGAAACAAGAAACTGCAGGAGACGACCATGTGGGGAAAAAAACTACACAGGTGTGTTTCACTATCTAAAGCGTTTGAGTCTTTATTCCAGTCTAGGTTTAGATGTCGATGCCGTATGATCGAGAATCGCCTCATCTGGATCTATAGAGAACCATCATTTTATCCAAATCATAACTGAAACACCAGTAATCGAACCAGGTAAAGGAAAAAAGGAACGAAACAAATTTGAAAAATAATTGTTATTCTCAGACTGCTTTAAGAATAAGGTACTATATAGTGATGGGAAAACACGTGTTAAATGAGGAGTAGGTTACGGTGTTATAAATATGTAACTGCGAATTTGCCCAGTAGTCGTGCGGTTATTTTGGGATAGAATGTTTCCGAATTATTGTGCTGCGCGTTTATAGAAGACTGTGTTGTAGATATAACTTTCTTCCTTTAAGTTCACTGCATTTGGCAGCATTCTGAAACTGAACATCAGACGCAAACCACTGCTGAGGTCTCCTTTTAAAATGGTCAGAAAGTACTGTTTAAAAAGAGACCGACTGGTGGTCAGGCTTCCGTACAAATCAATCTTGAATTCTGTGTCTTGTAAGCAGATTCTCTCTCTCTGCTCCCAATCAGTTTTTCCTGCTTCTTCTTTAATACTTCCCTGGGAAATTTCCGAACGTATGTTGGAACTGGAGGACATGGTGGAGAGGAATCTACCTCCAGGCTGGACTATGGAGCGATCAGAGGAGGTGCATGTGACTGGTTCAGGCGTGCGCGTGCGCGCGCGCGCACGCACACACACACACACACACACACACACACACACACACACACAGACAGAAAGAGAGAAGCAGGCTGGCACTCACATTGTCCCTGGAAGCACAGGGCTGCAACACACAGCTCCAGCTCTTTCTCACTGATCCCTATGATGGACTGCTGCTCCTGCTCAGTACCAGGACCCTCCATACCACCCTTCAGTTCATGTCAAGTGTTGGGGTCTGAACTGTCCAATTCTCTGCCCGGAGTTTTCCCCATGTCGGGTCACATGGTGTGTACTGAGAGCTAGGTTCAGCCTGTCAGGGGCTGCCGCTGTGTTTACAAACAGAAGTGAGCCTCTGGGACCTGTGCTGTATAGAGGGTCGACTGGACTGCCAGACCTCAAGACGGTGCCAGGTAGGTGTCAGGGGTCCTGGGGTGAGCAGAGCCCAGCATGGGATAGTATTGGCACTTTATATTCTCCTGACGTTGCAGGAATGTTGTGGAACATTACTTTGGGACTATTTTTGGGTCAGCTGATGGGGTGACTGTGGGGGTGTTCTTACATTGCTGTTAGGCCAGTGACTCCTGTGCTTCGTACTGTATCACGGCGAGTGCAGCGGCTGGATGGGCATCAGGCGCAGTATGGGCATGGTATGGCCGGCTTGGCCAACAGCAGATACATATATCCTGGTTGTAGTTTCAGGAAACTGTAAGGATTCGGAATGGAGAGCTGTAGAAAACACCCCCACATACACACTCTGCTAAAACTGTGGTTATACAAACAAATTGTGGCTACAGGTAACAGTGTTGTTATATCTGTCAGATGTAGAATTCCCATAATTCTGTAACTCCTTGGTCTTCCTAATTCTTAGCTTCTGCACCTGCCATTTTTGTTCACTGGCAGCAGCGTAACCTTTCCAATCCCTGTGCATTTCACCAAACGACTGTTGTTATCAATGCTGTGGTGGCTGCACGTTTTTCTCCAGCTGTGTGCAGGTGACAGTGCTGACGATGGTGACCTCAGTATGCCTGTCCACTGTGTTCACAGTCTCAAAGTGCCTGCTGTCTGAATAAACGTAAAGGTCATAAATGTAAACATCTCTGAAAATTTACCATTACTTCTTAGTTACTCTTTAACATGAGCATAGCAGCTGAAAAGCTCAAAAATGAGGCACAAGTGTTTAACTGTGCAAATTCAGATGCAAATTGTGTGAAAACTAGGGGAATGATTAACCAGGTAGGCAACGGTGCTGCTTCATTGATGTGGAAAATGGCAGGACTGCCATTTCTTTTGTACAGTGTACCTATTTACTACTAGGAAATGGTTCACTCATTACACGGAAGACTAGTTAAGGATGGGGCTGATTAGGGGTTAAGGTGGTCGTAGTTGAGATTAGGGTTATGCCCACAGGAATGAAAGAAGAGTCCCTACAAAGATATAGATACCTAATTTGTGTGTGTGTATGTGGGGATTATGTTTATATTACTATTATTGTTAAGTAGTATTATTATATTGAGGGGATGTGATAAAAAAACTGTTATTTTGACATAGTGGGGACCATTTTTCAGGTCACCACAAAGATCGATGAATGCAATAATAAAAAGTGTTTGGGCAGCTTCCTGGGTTGCTGCTCCTTGGAGAAGGCTCGTAATGGGGCCGGACTGACGTGTGTGAGTAGGTGTGAAAAGCTGCAAATGCATTGGGTCTCTTTGTTAGAGGGAAAACACACTCTTCTTTTCTCACAATGCTTCCTTTACTCCCAAAGACCATTTTAAGGGGAGGCTTAATGTAGGGGGGGTGTCCCTGTGGTGACTGGGACAGTCAGGTTTGTTTTTCCCCATTAGAAAAGCTGGTTGTTGACTGGGCTTCAGCTTCAAAGAGCAGTTCTAACTGGGTGATTTTACCATGCTGGTGTCTATTAGGAAACACAGGTAATTGGAAATCTGGGCCAAAGAAGCATGTTAGAAATGATTACAGTGGGTCTGGTGGAAGCTACTAAGAATGATGGCATGTGTGACAAAGTTACCCATAGCTGAGCAGAGTCACCCTAGCCAGTAACCCTTCAGATCAAAGCATCATGGGGTGAGAGTTTAGCACTCGACTGAGGACCCATGGATGCAGTTTGCAAACATCTTTGGCTCTTTTGGATGCTGAAGATTACTTGTTGAAAACAGATGTATACTTCTCACAAGTGTGTGAATGTATGAATTGGCTTTTTCTTAGACATATAAATGTTTGTCGTGTTTTTATTGGGCAGACACTAGGTAATAGGAACACACCTGAGTCATCATTCTTTCAAGGGCTTGTGTTATTGTGTAATATATTTGGCAATCAGCCTTGGAGCTCTGAAGGAGGTGTTAATTTGGCCTGCTTGGGCAAAGCAGAAACGCCCAGGAGACACATTGGACATCATTGTTGCTTAGACGTCACAGGAGTCCCATAGTCTTTAAGTTGTACATGAGTCCAGGGACATTGTTCAGCTAGACTTGGTTAATACTGCATGTCCGTTATTTCACAATGGTCTGTGTTATCATGCAATGGCAGCAATCAGGGGCTTTATTCTCCTTGTCAGAAACAACATGTTGAGATGGTTCATCCCCTCAATGTCTTTGAGTCCACAATCAATCACCCCCTCCACCCCCGGGGAATCGACATTGACGTCAGCATCGCGCAATCGATTATGCAGCTTATGCAGCTTACATGTGCATGTGTGTGTGGTTACTATGCCAGATCTAACAATTTGCTCAGTCCAAACCTTGAGCAGGGCATGTGATGAGTACAGACCCAGGCCTGCTGCCTTCCTGATTAGCTCCTCTGAATGGGATGTCACGATGAACGAGGGACACTGTTAAACTGTGTCCCATCTTGGTGATGATCCCCTTCCCAACTCTCTGCTCCGGCCATGCATCAAAGGCACGTTATCATGAGGCTTCGGGGCTTGAGTTGTCAGTGGGTCCCCTACCATTTTTTTTGGGGGGGACAGCAATAACAGTTGTTGTTGAGGGGTCCCAACATTAAGAAGGTTTGGCTAGATGGTCCAGATTATATTGTATTTTTGTTCAGACATGACACTACGGGACAAGTCGCATTTTATTTTTCAGTATGAGACAATCCCATAAATACAGCATGAATGTTCTAGGTTTAAGACTTTATTAAACAAGGCTGATGGAGTCCCCTCCTTTAGTACTCAGGTAAGTCCGTGCATTAAAGCACCCCTGCTGTGCCATCATAACTTGATAACATCAGCACTCATGTTTATGGCTGTTTTTCAAAAGGCTCTGGACCAAAACACAGTTTCTTCCTCGTGTCTTTGCAAAGCAGTAGTTTATTAAGCGTTTCCATACGGGATCCTTCAGGTGGTCAGTGTTTTGCTTCTTGAGTCTTCAGCCAACTCAGAGTTTTTGGCTAAACCAGTGTTTCTAAACCAGTCCTCGGACTGTCTGGCAGGGGAGCTGGGAGGGAGCAAAATCATGGAATGTCTAGGGGGTCCCGAGGACCAGTTTGAGAAACACAGGGCTAAATAATGCTTGCCGTTTTTCAGTGGGAGCTCACTCCAGGCTATTTTCTATAGCCTATAGCACTGTTTTTTCTTTTTGTAAAAGCACAACACTCTGATGTGCCTTACATGCATGCTGAAGGCAGGTCATAATCTGGGGATGAGAGGCAACTTCAGAGATGGCCGCATCTTCTTTGCAAGTACAGCAGTACACTCCCAAAATGGGTGTAGGTATTTTGGACTCTCCTGGTATTGCCTAACTTCACTGGTGACACAAGCAAAACGTGTTTCCTGTTCCCTTATAGGAACTCCAGTACTACATGGAATTGTGATCTGTTTTGCTCATACGCTCTTTAAGAATGCGACAGGCCCATGCAGAACCCTGGGAATTTAATCTTTAAAGGCAGCTCACATGTACCAGACAGGTGAGTATAACATGACCGTGACTGCTCTGCTGACTCTTAGATATGGTTCTCCTGGTGGATTAACCCTTAAGCTGAAAGAAAAGTTTAACTTTAAGTACACTTCAAAAGAAACTGTTTCTTGAGTGCATTTCATTTTAGCAAGATCAGATAGAAACACTTTGATGTTTGGTGTCATTAGCATCCTGAAGGTGATGATGCTAGAAACACTAATTATAATGGGCAGTCATGGTAGTGTTAGGCTCATAGTGGTAATTCCAAGGAAGTGGCATCCTAGTTTAACACTGAGGAATATCACTGACCTGTTAGCCACCTCGTACTGTTTCCATGAGTGGTACAAGCTTTGCTTCCCATTGGTGGAAGATTGTCTGTAGTACTGCTAATGTTGCTGCTGCTGTCTATGTATGACCCCCACAAAGCAACGTGCTGAACAACGAAAATTGTCCTGTTCCCCATAGCGCCGGGAGGACAACCTTTCTTCAGTTTTGAGGATATGAGTAGATCTCTGCCCTGATATTGGCCCCAGAGCACAATGGGATCATCCCTGCTGGGGAAGGCTGCCTATCTGGGCCAGCTCTTGGAGGCCTGCATTCACGCCTTTGGTGAGTTGTTTCAGTTTGTATAAGATCCATTCACACTCCCACTTGGTTACTATTCACTTTATTACGGAGAGATAGTGCTAACAGTCAGTCAGGCTGTGATAAGATCAGGAGTTCTGTCCAAACACGAGTTCAGAGTAAAGAGTACTATACTGAATTCCTCTTAAACGGTGTCCATTTCAGATTTAATGAGCCATTCACAGCTTCGCTGTCCCAGCTGTGTGAGTTCTGCCATGCATGGCTGTTGGTCCAGTGACCTGCTGTACACCCATTAATGCATGCAGAAGTCACCCAGCGGTTGTTCTCCCCAATTCCTGCAGATGACAGCGGTGACCTGCGGGGTTGTCAGCTACCCCGGGTCATGTTGCTGATGCACCGTTGGTACGTCACATCCACTGAGCTGGCCGGGAAACTGCTTGCAATATATCCTTTGGCAGGGCAAGTGGCCATTTGGGAAAAGGTTTGTACGGCTGCTTCCATGCCCATTACGATAGGGAAGCACTGTTACGGGACAAGGCACTTAGGACGGTTCGTAAGCAGGGTGCAAGTCTCTGCTGGGGTGGATCCAGAGAAACCCTCACACACTATGTGCTAGCATACTTTCTGACATACTAAACTGTTTGTTTCCTAGAAAGTTCCATGAGCTTCCGTTTGATCTCTCCCTCTCATAAAAACCACATTTTTCTTTTGCTGTTCTCAACTACGTCCAACATTCCCCTACATTACAGAGGAAACGTCAGTTGTCTGTCTTGTCAGTATTCCTCAGTCTGTGGTTTCCAGCTTTGATACATGGCTAAACCACCACCTCGGTACCAGACCAGTTCTGGATTGCGCTTCTGCTGTCTCTCAGTGAGAACTGAGAGGCTCAGAAGGAACTTATTCCCTAAAGCCATCAAGTTACAAAATACTTAATCAATGGTTATAATTTAACATTTGTTCCTTATTTATGCAGCTCATATTTTCTTTATACTGTGTTGCACATCTCTGGCCTTTTTTTGTTCCAGTATAACTCTCTGTTCCTTATTTATTATATTGTTACCTTTCTGTCATACTACCTTCAACTATTTTATTATGATGGAGGGGCCATGAAAGAGGAGACTGTTGAAGTATTATCCTTCTTTGGCATCAAACATTGGGTAGACCTTAGACAGTGGCCTTGGTAGGTTGTGGGACTCTTCCCCAGGTTTGCATTGATCATGTGTGAATTATTTTGTGGTTGGCAGATATTGGTATGGGAACCGTGGAGCTTGTGCATGGTCCACTTTGCATTGTCTCAGTGACACACAACCTTCTTCTCTGGTTTCTCTTTCTATAATTGTGAAACACCCAGTTCAGTTTAATTTAGCTGCTTGTTATTAGCTTGTCATTGCTGGACTGCATGACTTGAGCCACAAACCCTCCTTAACATTTCTCACGTACCGCAACTGCCAAGGAGATGACAGCCAGAGGACCAGACTGAAGATCTGCTATCTAATGAGGTATAGAGCTGAGATTTTCAAACCTCCCCATTTTATGCACCACCATGTTTTGTTTTGTCCTCCGTAGTGGTCCTTGGCACAGTCAGGGTTTCGCAGTCACTGCTCCAGGGTTGTGGCTCACATGGCAGCGTGGATGATGTCATCTGAAATGACAGCCAAATGCAAGCCGTGTGAGCGATTGGCCGCTCGCAGCCATGTGAAGCAGATGTATTGTTCGGGTGAATGCAGTCAGCAAAGAGGCTGTCTTGTGATTCATGACACGCACCAGGGCCACCTCGTTTGTTGACAACCACACTTGAGGTCGTGCTTGCCTCGCGGTTCCTGGCGCCGGCCCCTCCAGCTCTGTGCTGTTTCCATAAATTCTCCTTACTGTTGATTTTCAGGAATGTGAGATTATTTTTCTCACTAGTTTAAAAATCCATTTTCATTTCAGTTGCTATTTCATGGTAAGGTCCCTGTAAAATATTTTCTGCACTACTTTGCTAACCCCATTCCACGTGTGGTACCCAGAAGAGCGATTCCACCAGTCACCATGTACCTTGACAAGTCCTTTGTGAGTGGGATATTTCTGGAGAATTCTTTCATGGCTCACATAGCACAGTCATAGCTCTAGATATATTGACAATAGTTTGATCAGGAGATCCTCCTGTGCAGGTGTCTACCTACCTGGTGATTCATCCAGCTAGTAGGTAGCAACAAGGAATGTGGAAGCCTTTCCAGGGGCAAGCCTCAGAGCCTGCTGTTGTGGTGCCTCACATGCCTTCTATAACACTTGCCCAGGTACTGGACGGTGGAATTCCCAGCAGAATTCAACCTGGACCTGGGCCTCATCCAGCTGACGGAGGAGTTCCGAGATGTAGCGGCCCAGCTGGGTTATGAGGAGCACATCAAGCTCATCGACATCTCCACCATGTGAGGCCCATCCACAGCCATTCCAACACACTCAGACACAGGGATACGCAACTTGCACACTCACATAGCACATATTAAACACGTACCTGACCTGACTATCAAACTTTCTGGCTTAACCTTCGGGTAGCAAAGACTATCCCAACCCAGCTAACAAAATTTCATTCTTGGAACGTTTACCAAACGTTATGATTAAAGTGTGGAAACATTCAAAGTATCCAATTTTTCTGATGTTCCCAGAACATTATACTACTACTACAACCACTACTACAGTAAGACTAATAATTTAAGAGAGTGATAAGATAAATCTTTATTGTCATTGTCACTTGAACAACGAAACTGAAATGCAATCGACTCAATGTGAGGCATAAAAGTAATAAAAATATATTAAAAATATACAAATTGCAGTGATAAAATATAAAGATTAATCATTCTATTTTGAATTTAAAGCCATGATTGCATTGGGATAAAAAACTGTTTTTTAGATGTTTTGTCCTGGTTTTCATTGCTCTATCATTTTGCCTGATGGCAAAAGCTGAAAGAGTTTTTCTAGAAACCAATGGCAGCAGATAAAACTGTGACTTTACGATAAAACTGTGACTTTACACCTCAAAGGTCATGGGTTCAAGGCTGGATGGTGTGTTTGCAGTTTGCACCTGGAGCACTCATATAAAATAATATTTAAGTATAAAGCAATATTTTTCAACATTAATCATGTTAAAAAGGTGTTTAGGTAATAATGTCACCATACCAACATTAACTGAACTTTTATTAGAAGGTAAAATGTGGAAATAATGTTCCATTAACCTTACAGTCAGAATATTCCCTGAAAATCTGAGAAGACTTTTGAATAGCATTAGCTAAAGTCCTGGGAATGTTCCTGTTAGTTAGAATGTGAGTCACCTGCAGCCTTTTTGTTCAATAGGAATGTTATAAAAATTGCTGAGGAGAAATCTGTCTCCAGTTCAGGACAGATGCTGAATATCCTTAGATTCACTGAATGGTATAAGAAGGAAGCATGTTTGTTCTCTGCAGAGTGGATCCAGTGGCCACTTAATAGTTACACATCCTGGTTAATCGTGTGTCTGTCACTGAGCACATGCAGTATGCAGACAGAGGTCTCGTGATCAAAGAAATTTTAAACATGGCGTGATTGGTGGTTCCAGAACTGGTGAAACAGCCACCTTCCTGTTATTTCCACACACTGTCGTGTGTGTACTGTTTACAGAGAATGGTGCAATAAAGAAAAACATCCAATCAATGGCAATTCTGTTGCTGAAAACAACTTGTTAATGAGAGATCAGAGGAGAAGGACCATACTCGTTAAAACTAAGAGGAAGCCATTCTCGTGTTTGGTGCAAAAAATAACAATAGTGTGCAGAAAAGCTTTTGCAAGCACACAGCTGAACACTTGAAGTGGATATAGAGGCAAAGGAGGTCGGTCCTACTTGCCACTACACGGTGCTGCCTGATACAGTGAGTCTGTTAGCCTTTGTCACACTGTCACTAAGATGTTAACTTAGGGTGACCAGATAATCCATGTCATCCCGGACACCTTGAGCTACTTCAGGTTTTACAAACTACCTTAAAACCGAA
>JAOYFF010000063.1:16748009-16783186 GCA_025773925.1 Cryptomyrus ogoouensis
TTTAATTGAAATGGTAGGTTACAAATCCTGTCCTAGCTCAAGGTGTCCGGGATGACATGGATTATCTGGTCACCCTAGTTAACTTCATGTCAAACAGTGGCAAATGAAGAGAAAGCGGCATGTCTGACAGCGTGTGCTGCGCTCTGTTTGTGTTTGGCAGTCCGTCTTATGACTGGATGAGAAAACTGACCCAGAGGAAGAAGCAGCCGAAGAAGGGCAAGGCGTCACTTCTGTTTGACCACCTGGAGCCCATGGAGCTCGCGGAGCACCTGACCTTCCTAGAGTACAAGTCATTTCGCAGAATTTCGGTAGGACTATTCGCTGCAGTCAATTGCGGGGTGAAGGTTGTCCGTGGAAACGTTGACGTGTCGCATGCTGGTTTTCCACTGAACCCTCCGCAGCTTTGTCAATCTTTGGCTGTTCGTTCTACACCTGGGACCTGAGCCAAGCCATTTTCCCCATAGCTGTAGCTCCTCCTCCTCCAGCCATGGATGTTGATAAGAGAGTGTAAATAATTTACCATCTGGGGCTGTTTTTGTTATGGACATTTCCCTGCAGTGTTTTCCTGTTTTTGGTCTTCCCCTCGTTTGGGAGGATCTGAGCTTTGGTATGATGACATTTTCCCTTCCTTGTTGAAGGTTCATCCTTATGTTTTTTTTTTTGTTGATTTTTGAGAATTTTTTTTCCCCATGATGTTGACAAGCTTCCTGGTTCGAAAAGGGTTGCTTGTCTGAGGTACTCCAGAAGGTCCGGGATAGAACCTCTGAGCTCTCAGCATCTGCTCTCTCTGCAGTTCACAGACTACCAAAGCTACGTGATACACGGATGCCTGGTAGACAATCCCACCTTAGAGCGTTCCATCGCCCTCTTCAATGGTGTCTCCCAGTGGGTGCAACTGATGGTCCTAAGCAAGCTGACTCCACACCATCGCGCTGAGGTCATCACCAAGTTCATCCACGTGGCCCAGGTAGTCCCCCTACTCCACCTCGCTTTGGTTAAACTTAAGACTATTATCAGTGTTATTCACATCCTACTATTAGTTTTGAGGTCAAAAATATGTTTTGTATACCTTTTTGTTCCACTTTTAATACAACAAGAGCTTATGGATTGCTCGGAGTCCAGAGAATTCATCATACAAAATTGTAGATCTCATTATGTTTTTATTGCAGGCTTGTGTCCAGTTTGGGAGAAATTATGCTTTTTTTCAAAGAACTAAATTAAGCATCTAAACCTTTAGATAAGCAGAACTCCTTTATAGATACAAATAAGATAGTAGTTTATTCTCTGTAGAACCCCCTATGAAAGCCATCTAAATGAATACAACAGTCATGCACCCTGCCTACCATTATGGTTGAAGGCTGTGTTAAACTAAAACTAAGCATAAAATAGACTAATCAAAAACAGTGGTTTTCATTGTCATATTAAAACAACATGTTAGACAAAATATGTCCGGTTTGTCTGTAGTATGAAAATGGGGAGTACACCTCTTACAAATACAGCACTTCTTTTCCTTTGTGTTTGATGTCTGGTCATGCACATTATGCAAGTATCATTATTTAATGGGTCTTAAATGGGTTGGTGAAACATTTACTGTCCTGGAGAGACAAATATAATAATATACTCAGTGTTTATCTCTAGGCAGGCAGAGAATTCACCTCAGCTAGGCTCTGGTTTCACTGAAATCTAGAGACGCTGACCAATGGCCAATGGGTGCATCTTAGAGTTTTGGAAAACATTCAAGACATGTCCCTGTGCCAGGGTTCACATTTCTGCTGTGTTACATGGAAACCTTTATAAACATATTAATACCATATTTCTGGAGACAAAAACATACCAGACAGCTAACATTGCCGTTGTTCTGCTGCTTTTGTGTAAATAGGTTTTCCCGCCTGCCATTTTCTAGTTCACATCCCCTGACTTGCTCTCTAATGTGCGAAACACCTGTAAACCCCCACATTCTGAAATCAAATAGACATTTCGTGAAACAGTCAAAAAGCCAGAGAAAATGTAAATGCTAAACGTGAGCTGTAGGATCCTAGCATTACCATGACGATCAGTTGGTGTGGAAGCTGCAAGTGTTGACTGGGCTGTTCAGGCCTGCTCCCTACCTTTGGCTTTTGTTTTCAAAGGACTCTGACTGTAATTTAATCCTGACGTTTCTGACCTTTCCCAGGAGAAGTTCTGCACTGTGAATATGCTGATGGGAATGGGACAAGATAAGATATTTAATGATAATACAGATTGAAACATAGCTGGGACTGCCGAAATATTAAACTACTTAAACATTGAATTGTCCAAGACTGAGCAAAAATGATGATTAATCTTAATTAAGATGAATACTCCATAATAATCATTTAAGATTCACATAAAAACAAGGTGTTATGGTAAAAATGTTTTTAATTTATCAGTAGCTTTTTAGGTCATTGCTTTAAAAGCATCCTGGTCAGACCAAGATTAAAGGGCTTTTCCTATCTAAAGCTAATTGTACCAGAAGTTGGGGATAAGCCTGCCCCTTTAACTAGGCGCACCAAACTGGAGCTTCTTTACCGCTGCTCCGTGCTGCTCCTGGGAGCAGATGGTGTGGGAGGAGCGGCTACTGTACCAGCTGTCCTCCCTCATGCTGCCTCCCCCCCTCTGTTTCCCTTGCATGCAGAAACTACTCTACCTGCAGAACTTCAACACCTTGATGGCTGTGGTGGGGGGGCTCAGCCACAGCTCCATCTCGCGCCTCAAAGAGACGCTCCTGCACCTGGCGCCCGAGGTCACAAAGGTCCATCTCTTCCTTTGCTTCAGCTTCATTCTCTCTGCATTCAGCTCCATTTCTCCATACTCCTCATACTCTCCATACTCCACATACACTCCACACTCTTCATTCAGCCACAGTTCACTGTCCCTCCCAGTTGCTAGATTTTGTTTACTCTTATCCTACTTTAAAATTAATGATAAATTAGTTTCAATTCATGTTTGCTTAAGTTCACTTTTAGCTTCTCATTTTGTGTGTATTTCTGTAATACCACCACGTGCGTCCAATTCAGATCTGGAACGAGATGACAGAGCTGGTCTCCTCCAATGGCAACTACAGCGCCTACCGCAAGGCCTTCACCGACTGTGAGTGCTTCAAGATCCCGATCCTGGGAGTGCACCTGAAGGACCTGATCGCCGTCCATGTGGTCTTCCCTGACTGGGTGGATGACGGCAAGGTGAACATTGCGAAGATGCAGCAGCTCTACTTGACCTTCAATGAGCTGGTGTCCCTGCAGAACATGGCATCACAGGTGGAGCCCAACATGGACCTTATCTATCTGCTGGCAGTGAGTGTTACACCCATTACAAGTCCTGTGACCTTGTGAACCATATGACTTTGTGCTCCATTCAGCAACATTGCAACAATGTTCAGTATCATTTCTGTATCAATAATCTGGTTTGAAAAAGAATTTGAGTTCTGAAGGGCAGTGTGTTTCATTTTCAGTCCCCACTGAAATGCTTATTTTACAACCAAAGCATTACTTCTACCATGTTTCTGAAATAGGCCAGTGAGAATGTCCCCCATGTTCTCCCTTTCTGATAAAAAATTAATGTTCCACTCCACCCACTGTGCAGTTGAGAGACTAGTCAATGGGCAGAGCCAAACAAAAGCTGGTGTGTTAATGACTGTCATGATTTCAGCACCTCTGATCTTTTCAGCTCTCTCTAGATCTGTATTACACAGAAGATGAGATTTATGAGCTCTCATTACTGAGGGAACCCCGGAACCCAAAGTCTCTGGTAAGTCAGCATGAAAGACATAGACTGCAACCTTTAATGTACTGACTGCAGTGTATTTTTTCCAATGAACATTGTTTGTGGTGAAGAGAATTCAGTGTACTGAAAAAAAGTGTCTAACTCCAAAGAGAGCTGTGTTTATGAAAAGACATCCATCTATTCATACATTTTAAGTTTTTTTTTTTTTTTTGATGTGAGGCAGCTCTTGGAAACTAACTGTTCTGAGCTCAGTAAGATAAACATGCTAATTGTACTATAAAAGTGCTTCTGCTATTTCTTACAGCCCACCTCTCCCACCACGCCCAACAAGCCGATGGCCCCGCTGGACTGGGCCTCAGGGGTGCACACAAAACCCAACCCTTCCGTCGTGAACAAGCACATCAGGAAAGTGGTGGATGTATGTGCTCATATCTCTTCATCACACCTTCAGTCTGTCATGTCTCCTGTCTATTCATTCATTCACTTACCACACTCTGTCCTGTCTGTGTTCATCCATTCACTTACCACACTCTGTCCTGTCTGTGTTCATACATTCACTTACCACACTCTGTCCTGTCTGTGTTCATCCATTCACTTTCCATACTCTGTCTTGTCTGTGTTCATCCATTCAATTCCCACATTCTGTCTTGCATATGTTCATCCATTCATTCATGATCCTCATGTTTTTTCCAGTTAATTTTTACAGCCCTAACAATATAAACTGTTAGTTTGTGGTGTCGGTAGCTATGCAATAGTGTCAATCTGACTGCATCTGTCAATCCATGGTACCTGGTGTATTCTTATATGCATCAGGAATATGTTGTCAGTTTTATTACTGTAATTCTGTTTATGTTGATGCTTTCTTGGGCAGTCTGTGTTCAGGAATTATGACCATGACCATGACGGCTACATCTCTCAGGAGGACTTTGAAAGCATCACTGCAAACTTCCCCTTCCTGGACTCCTTCTGTGTCCTGGACAAGGACCAGTGAGTGGTAACACACACACACACACACACACACACACACACACACACACACACATACACGTGTAGGTTTGTAATTATATCTTTGTGGGAATTCTCCATTAATTTCTATGGGTAAAACTGTAATCCCAGCATGACAACCTTAACCCCTATCCAGCCCTAACCTTAACCATAAGTAACAAAATACGAGACATATGGCATTTTTACTTTTTTGACTGCATTCACAGATCTCTGTGGGGACCTGGAAAATGGTCAAAATAACAGGTTTTTATTACATTGTAGGGAACATTTGGTCCCCACAATGTAATATAAACAGAATCCACACATGCATGCACACACACACACACACACACACACACACACACACACACACATACACACACACACACACACACACAAAGCAGGTTTTCTTCAAGCCAGTGAGTGGGGTGTCCACCATAATTGGAGCTGATCGATAGACTTTATAATGAAATAAGGCACCCAGATTAGAATTAAGTTAGAATTTAGTTATTGATTGTCGACACACCACAGCACACAGTGCACAACAACGAAACGTGTTCTCCACATTTAACCCATATGTGACAATGTGACACAGCAGGGGACAGCTAATTCAGCGCCCAGGGAGCAGTGCTTGGGGGCGGTGCCTTGCTGGACAGGGATTTGAACCTGCAAACTTTCAATTAGTACACTTCCCTAACCATGACATCGGGTGCGGTCTTTCTACAGTTCTACAGATTTGTTGGTTGTATGTTTGCATTTGTCCAGAATGGAGTGTATAAAAAAGCAATAGGATGATGAATCTTTACAGGTAGTGGTCTGAATTTTGGAGCTCTTGCTTTGGCCGTGACTAGAGTTATAGAGTGCCAGACCAGGCTGGGCTAGGATGGCAGGGGAGGGGGCGGCAGAGTCGTCTCCTAGAGATTGTGAGCTATGGACTTATCAGAACCAATGTGTCTGCTTGAGCAGGTTTGATCTTTGTACCAAAGAGAGCCAGTGCCGTGAACACAAGCACAGGTGTACTGAAAGCTGCTCTGGAATCTTTTTTGACACAAGTCTAAAGGAAATAGATTTATAGAAATATGGATTGTGTGTATATATGTATATTTAAATTAATTTCTTTAGCAGAAGCTTCTGTCCAAACTGACGCACAATTGAGGAGAACTTGGCATCAGGGAGTGAGGTCAGCAAGCATCACCTATAGTACAGTTAGGGCATTTTTCAATTGCCCAGCAGTGATAAATGTGCTGGGTGTAGGATCTGAACCTACAACCTTCTGGATACGAGCAGAGATTCCTAAACTGTGGGCTGCTGGGCTACTCACCACAGTGTATGTGCCCTATGATGGACTGGCACCCTGACCTGATTGTACCCCAGCCTTGTGCCATATGTTGCATAGGATAGGCTCCGGGATAAATGACTGGAAGATTGACTTGTCAACCTTTATACCAATATTAAGATGAAAGGTTTCATGGATAAGTGCATTTCAGAAAGTTGCTATAATTGATATCTTTGACCAGTTTTTACAAACTGTATTTTTACAGAAGAGTACAGATACTAGGCTGTATTGCATGTGAGGTCTAGTGATAAATAAGTTAATAGGTTCATATTAGGACAAACAGAGCAGAATGACACTGTGAGGGGTGAGCCTGGAAAAAGAAAGTGTTTTCCCCCAAGTATGAAGCTTTTCTGATGGTTCCAATACATGGTTAATTGCAGGGCCAGCAGAAGGTACGGCATAACATAAAGGACAAACAGAGCAGTACTGCCTGACTATTCCAATGGCATCTCTGTGCAGTGGGGTATTACAATTGCATTCCAGCTGCCTGAGAGGATGCATGTCTATGTCTGGGAGCTTTGGAGATTTCAGGGGGTTTTAATACAGGGGGTGCCAGTATTTTCCTACAGCATATTTGTGTGACTCCCCCCATACAAACACATATGTGTTCTTTTGTACATTTATGCTGCAAAAAAGTTCTATCGTGTTAGAAAAAAGTGATGAAGGTGATACTCCATCTATTTAGCCATATGGGTGTGTTCATGCATGTGACATGTGACAGCTGAGTGTGGTATTCAGCTTAGTCACGCCCACTGTCCCTGTCCACTGCGGTATTACCCCTGCCGTTACTAGGACTGTGCATATTCACTGGTCTCACGATTCAGTTACAGATTTCATGTAACGATTCGATTCGATTCCAAGATGCATTGCGATGCATTGCATTGTCAAATTTCTATATTAACGCACATGGCTATTTTTCATTATTGACTATGAACTCCCTTTTAATTATTTCAACATTTCTTTACAAATGTACTTTTCAGTAGTGTACTTCTTCATAAAATAATTACTTTAATGGTCAAAATAAATGTTTTAAGATCAAATTCAATTGTAAAGCAAAATAATTAGAATAGGCCTAGACTACTACCTATATTATTTTTGAGTAAATTATCATCCTCACAAAACAAAACATAAATCCTTCTGTAGTGCAGTGCATTACATGTATGTTGTAACTTGCTTATGTTGAACTCTTTTTTTGCTTTATAAATGCCCCAATATTTATTACAAAGAAATAATACCGTGCTGTCCTAGTATATTATACAAAATACTTTATTTCCTGTGATGCCATTGTGATCTTGTTTTATGTTGTTCCAAACAGATCTCAATTTAAATGAGCAGTTCTTGAAAAAGATATGTTTTAGAGGGGATTTAGTGCCATCGATCCATCCAGGTTGTTCTGCTGGGAGATGCCTAGTTTTGGAGATATCGGCCATAAAAATGATGGTCTTCTCTTGAATATAATAGGAGTGAATGGCATTCTTTCTGTAGTGGTTAAAGCGCCAAAAAAAATCATTTGAAAAATTCAACAGCAATGTCTTTTACCAGAAATCATTACCCAGTTACTGAATATAATCCACAGACTTTGTAGTGAGCAGTTTAATGTAGGAACTATTACCTTCTACAGAACTCCAAACACCAATCATATCACTGCGCAGAAGATATGACCATGAGCAACCCAGTGATTGGTAGTGGAATTCCACAGGGAAAATAAAAAAAAGTTTAAGTACCATAAAAAAGTACCTGGTGCAGTGGAAAAGCACTTTATAGACAGTGAAGATAGCTACGAGGAAGTTCTTTTGAATTATAGAACTTTATTTTCCAGCCACAGCTGGAAAATTAACAAGCAATGTTACATGGCTATAATCAATTATGTTCTGTCACTGCATCAATGCAGAATGGTCCACATCCGCACCCTTACCCATTACCCTGAAATCTGGCATTCAGTGTTGGGTATATCAGTAATAATATACTAAAATAGTATTAAACTAGTAAATAAAGTCCCAGATCCTCCCCTCATTCCTTTCTTGGCCTCTCCATGTCACCAGGGACGGACTTATCAGCAAGGATGAAATGATGGCTTATTTCCTCAGAGCGAACTCCCAGCTGCAGTCGAAAATGGGCCCTTTGTTTATCCACAACTTTCAGGAGATGACATACCTGAAGCCTACCTTCTGCGAGCACTGTGCCGGCTTTGTGAGTCTCTGCAAGCCTCCCTCGCAAGCACACTGTGGCCACCCTGCCTTTCATGTATTTACCTCCCTTTTTCCCACAATCTGCTTGTCCTCTCATCCACTGACATTCTCTTGCCCCCCCCTCACTTCTCTCCCACAGTTATGGGGCATCATCAAGCAGGGATATAAGTGTAAAGGTGAGTGCCATCCACCTGGGGCTGGGATCTCAGCTTCGCCTGCCTGCTGGGCCCTGCTTCTCTGTCTTCTGTGGTCTGTGCGGTCCATGTGGTTTTTACCTAGCTACATTAACACCCCTTTGCTGGGGCCTCACTCACCATTGCTGCCTGCGGCCCATGTGATGCTTGGCTATGAGTCCCAGGTCTATCATTAGCCTTATGCTAGCTGACTCCACATAGCCTAACAGACAGCCTGTTCCCCTCTTCTGTTTGTGATTGCAGATGGCTGCCCCATATTTCATCCTGCTGTGCTACACTCTGCTGCATTACACTGCTTTTGTGCTCTTTTTCAGATTGTGGAGTGAACTGTCACAAGCAGTGCCGAGAGCTGCTGGTCCTAGCCTGCAGGAAGCTTCCGCATGCCTCCTCCCTGGTTAGCGTGGCACCCAGCACCGCCGTTCACAGCTCACTGCCCAGCAGCCCCACCCTGCCCGCATGTGCAGGTCTGTACTGCCGCACATAGCTTTGGGCTCACGCATGCGGGTCCGTACTGCCACACATAGCTTCCGGCCCACAGGTGCAGGTCAGTACTGCTGCAGGTAGCTTCGGGCCCACACATGTAGGTCAGTCTTGGCGCACATGGTTTCCAGCGCACGCAAGTCAGTACTGCCCACGTGTAGTTTGGTGCTGCTACGTATAGCTTCTGGCCTGCATGCACAGGTAACTACGATTACACGTAGCTTCGGGACCACACCAGCAGGTCAGTACTGCTGCATGTAGCTTCCTGAACATGCGAGCAAGTCAATACTGCCACACGTAGCTTCCGGCCCATGCACGCAGGTTTTATTGCTGCACATAGCTTCAGAACCATGTGAACAGGTCAGTACTGCATCAGTTTTCGGACCACGCAAGCAAGTCGATACTGTGGCACTTAATTTCCAGGTCGTTCAAGCAAGTCAATACTGCTGCACATATGTTCCAACTGGCAGGCTTAGGTCGGTAGCTTCTAGGCCTCATGCATAGGTTAGTACTGACGCACATAACTTCCGACTTAGACACAGGTCGGTACAGCCTAAAGTAGTTGACCTCTGTCTTCTTGCAGATGAGGACGAAGTGTTTGAGTTCCCCAAAGTGGCACCAGGAAGCCCTACCCTGGAGGCCCAGTCCATCACTTTGATGACTGGCTCTGCCCAGAAGATCTCAGTACGGCTGCAACGGGCTACCACCAGCCAGGCCACACAGACGGAACCCCTGTGGTCCGAGCATGGCTGGGCTCAAGTCGACGGGGGTTCACACACATTTCCCAAGATGAGGTACCGACTGCACAGCAAGAATTCCAAGGAAAAGGGCTTTGCCCGCTGGGAAAATGAGGCCCCGAGACGATCCCGAGACTGCCAGGACTCCCAGGAACAGATGGAGAAGCCTGGGGAGCCATTGAACCAGGGGGTATGCCCTGAGGTATACCTACTGCCTGTCTGCTTCCTATCGGTGTGCCCCTGTGGAGTTTGATTACTGTCTATGTTTATAAATCTTATTAGTTGGTCTTTTCATTACTTGTTTGTTGGAAATACAGAGATTGTATGTGCACATTACCTTTTATAGTGGAAGGCCTCACTGTTTCATAATATGACCTACTAAAAATAAAAACAGAAGCTTGTGGGAAAAACTGGCAGAAACCTGTAATGGAGAATAGGACAAAATGTGCAATGGGTACATTTTGACAAAAAACATGTTTAGCTGCAGGTAATGTGTCAACATTTGTTAAGCAATTTGAACAGTGTCCATAAACCATTACCACTGAAATTACCCCATCATCGTAAACTGGCAATTCTCAATAGTTCAGATTTATGTAAGTGCATTGGACCTCTTGGTTAAAAAGGTAGGTGAACCTGGACCAGAATAGTAATTAGACCAGTTCTTTGAGTTCTGAGCAGTGAACAGTCCCATGTTTGCATCTCTGTTGTGTCTCTAGGACAGCTGACTTGGTGCCCCCGTGGTCCACCCCCCAATCCCCCGGCCAAGGAAGCTGCCTTCATTGGGGGAGGTGCTGGTCTGCTTGTGGCCCCCTGTCCAGTAAGTCGGGATAGGCCAGAGTCATGTGAGTGGCGAGTGGCCTTATGGACTGCATAGACTTTTTTAGAAAAAGATGCTGGTAGCCATTATTTTGATGTCCAAATGTAGATGGTTTTTCTTTTTCAGGAACCAATCTTGGTTCCCCAGAGACAATGTGGTGTGTGTATGGTGCTCCCAAGCATCCACACCAAGGATCACACAGGCTCAATGTGTGGACATGGGTCTGTGTGTATGTGCAGGTAAAGACCCACATCCTCGAATGGAACTGGTGAATATAACTCGTGGAAAGTGTGGATTTATAAGATATAGTGAAATGAGAGAAAGTCAGAAAGATGGAGAATTGTGGGTAAAAGAATCAAGCAGGTACAATGAGGCTGATACGAAAGTGAGATGGAGGCAGAAAGCAGTAGATACTAAAAAAAAAATCACTGCACTTACAGTATATATGTTCCATATATCCATCTGGAACACAACAAAGAGGCACTTCCTCTCCTGTGTAACATGAAATTCCAAGCAATTCCTATTCTGGTTCATAACTGTAAATGTAATTCCATTCATCCATTTCATGTAACTGCTTATCCTATTCAGGGTCGTGGGGGTCCCAGGTATATCCCTGAGGCTTATGGGCACAAGGCAGGGACTGGGTGCCAACCCATCGCAGGGCACACTCACACACCATTCAGTCACACATGCACACCTATGGGCAATTTGGTATTTCCAGTTAACCTCAGCAAGTTTTTGGACTATGGGGGGAAAACGGAGTTACCCAGAGGAAACCCCCCAATGACATGGGGAGAACATGCAAACTACACACACATGGAGCCATGGTGGAGAATCAAACCCTGGTTGTAAATGTAATTATAATTACCTTTATTTGGAATATTGTTTTAATAAGATTTAAAATTGAAAATGGGGGGGGGGGCTGGGTGTAAATTAGTTAGGAGCAGATTGGAAGCTCAATCCTGCTTTTGGCTTTGTTTGGTGTTAACAGCAGAAAGGAAGAAAATATGAAGATATTTACTGGTATTTGAGCTGGAAATTATAAAGCTAATATATAAGAATGTGGTGCAGTGTAGGTTTGAATAGATCATTTACTGACTAGGTAAATACATGGGGGTTGACACTCACCCAACGGTGACCTTCAACCTCTTACATCACTTGTAAGGTCAGTCTCGCCACCTAATAGCAAGAGCTAGCCTTCACAGCAGCCTTGACAAATGGAGCTGGTCAGCTGGGAGGCCAGGAACTGGAGCTCTTGCCTGACGGACAGAACAATCCATCCCTCGCCAAGGAGACCAAGATTAAGCAATGGACTGTGGCAACCTGAGATGGGGTTAGGGGAGGCTGACATTGAGGATCTGAGGCAGCACCTTGGGAGCCTGGTAACAAACCTGGATCAGAGGCACAAGCCAAGGAACCACCCTCCATCTGAACTCGTTAGGTGATGCTGGTCATCTCTGTGACACTTATGGTCCTGACTTATGACAGAGTGGCAAAGGGGGCTGGGGTTGGGCTGGAGGGCACAGGCAGTGTCACCTTGTGAGTCTTGGATGTCCAGCCTTCCTGCGTTCCCCCGAGGGGTGTATCACAGCTGCAGGGTGAAACTTTGTCAGTAATGCATATGATGGGGAAAACACGTGTTAACTTGTCTTGATAACATTTGAGGAACGTCCATTTATGTCTTTGTTTTTTGTAAAAAGCATGTTCATTGATTTTACCATTCATGCTATTATTATTATTATTATTATTGTTATTATTATTATTATTGTTATTATAGCTGGTTTACTTGAAAAACAGTGGAATCTCGGTATGTAATCACATATTTTGGTCGTGTGAAGTTATTTCTTATTAAGAGCCCATTCTGTACTGTGTTCTGTGTTTTCTGCTCCCACCTGCTATAAGCAGACGGTGCCTTCAATGGCTGAGTCGCCTTCATGCTACCAGCCAGTCCAGGGACTCAGGCCTCTCGGGAGCGATTGGCTGTAAAGTATTTCATTCCCCAACAGACTAGAGTCAGTCAGCACAGATGGCACACAGATGCCATGCTTGCGGTCAGTCTGCACTGCAGTTATGTAGCCAGTCATGTCCTTGACCTGATTTGATCTTATCATTGATACAACTGTAAACATGAAGCTGTGGGTGACAATAACATGCATCACTGCGGCTCCCCTCCTGAGCAAGCCCTGCTCCAAGAGAAAGTGCATCTGACCTAGACATACACACATAGATAGGCAGGCACACAGGACACCTCCCAGCACTACTTCTCTAGTCTCACTCTTGCTTTTCTATGGCTGGTCCTTGTATTTAAGAAAGGAATATCTATATTTTTTTAGAAAAATGTTGAAAATACAAATAGATCAGATTTCATTTGACATGAAAGGTAGAAGTGTCTTTTTAAGTGTCCCGGTATTTATTAATGACATACTGAAATACAGGCACCTTTACTCTTACACAGAATGACTTCTGCTTTAGTTGACGGCCACATTTGTCCTCCACGGGACACCGTACTGTCTGAAGGGTAAATTATTAAGTGCTGGTGCCAGTGTATTTTATGTCTTTATCGTTGTTTTCCATATACACTGCCAAATAAAAAAAATTGCAACCCTTGAGTTGGTGCTAATATATATTTTTTGGCCAGGAGTTAGAACTTATCAAAACCAGATGCGCCCCCCCCCCCCCCGGCATCTGAGGTAAAGGCTGGTACATCCTCATGAGGCATTTCATTGTTTGTGGTGAATGAACTGGTCAGTTCAGTCAAATGTTCTGCTAGAGACGTGTCTTTGATTTTCTTTCTTTTCGTTGCGCCGTTAACGATCGTAGCTCGTTAGAACATGTTGCTTCAGTATCTCCTAAATAAGGTACCAACAGCCAGGATCCGTGCGCGTATGGTAGTATGTCTAATTTACAAGTTCTCAAGTTGCCAACTACTTTCAATGTCTCTGTCTAGTGCTGTAGTTCCCGTTTGTTTTAAAAAATCCACCATTGTCCCATTTCCAAAAACATCCAACTATAGAGCCCGGCCGATATGAGCTAATTGCAGATAAATCAGTATCGGTGGGTCTGTCGACTTGTGGATCCTTACCGCTCCAATGGCGAAACTAATACCCAGGTCGAGATCACGAAAGTCATTTTTCTATCTATTTTCGCTGCCTACTTGGCACGTCGCAGAAGTGGTGTAATTTGTCTGTGTAAAGGTTGGGGGCCTGTACTACGAAGCGGGGTTACTGGCTTATCGGGTAACTTGTCGGATTTAAGGTAGTCTGGGCAAAATGTAAGTGAACGAATATGAAGTCCATTTAAACTGTGGTACCTTAAATCACTAATTAAATTACCCCGATAAGCCAGTAACCCCGCTTCGTAGTACAGGGGCCTGTTTCACAAAGCAGGATTACTTGCTTAGCCAGATAACTTGCCAGATTTAAGGTAGCCTGGGCTAAATGTAAGATGATGAAAATTAGGTCTATTTAGCCCAGACTACCTTAAATCTGGCAAGTTATCTGGCTAAGCAAGAAATCCCGCTTTGTGAAACAGACCCCCGGCCACTGGTTTGCCAACTTTGGTTAGCTGGCTGGAGTAAGACTTTCAATTCGAGACAAGTATGCACACACATGCACACGCATTTGCATGCATGTAAGAGTTTTATTATCTTGTAAATAGTCTGTAGATTTTGCAAAATACCCCCAACGCTTTTATTGTAGCTAATTTTAGGTTTATAGTGGAATAGTATAGATTTGCCGTAAGATGTCTTACGTGAGCGTGAGTCTGAAAGCGTGTTACGCCAGATACGTGAGTTGGCAACCCTGAGTAAATGTCTAAAGTGCCATCATAATAGTATTAACTGTCTGTATAATCTAGTGCTTGATGAAGTTGTCGTGTGACCATACGGCTACAACTTCATATGTCAAATAACGCAAGTGTATGTTGGCAAAGCGCAGTCTGGGTTTTTCATTGTGTCTGGTTTTATTCAAATACAAATATGGCCTTAATACTTCAAAATGAACATCCAATAAACGCTACAGGTTGAGAACCTCTCATGTAATGACAGGCTTTCATTCACAAATAACCGATCAAGAGAAGGCACAGGAATCAAGACTAAGTCAGAGTAATCCTACATAAAAATGGAATCGGATGCTATGGTCAAACGACACCAATGTGGCACTTCACAGGGAATCATGCAGAATCAGAATGAAACCTGATCATCCTGGTATTAAATCCTGAATGTCAATCTGCGTCCACAGTGTATGTACTCGAAACACTTCGCACTGTTTTCCATTCGCTGGACACGTTCTGAATAGTATTTGCATTAATACTGAATGGGAGATATCATTTTTAAATCCAAAGGTGTCGCGGCGGTTAGTAAGAGTTGCAGTGCATTATTAAATGGTAATACGAATACAGTGGAGGTCTTGATGTTTTATATGCTGCATCTTCAAAGATTTCCACCGAAGCATGAGCTGTACTCGACTTTTTATTTATGATTTTACTATACACAACACGTTTACTACTTCACGTAAACCTCGTTTTATTCTATGAACAATCTTTATGTAGAATCTCACTATCACCATTTTGGCAACGGGCTTGCGAGGCTCATCGATGCGCACGCCTAAATTTTATGAACGTGAAATCCTAAAAATATTGATCTCTTTTTAAAACTAATACGTTGATCAAATTATAGTTAGTATATATGTTAAAATGATTTAAATTATATCGCATCTTTTGCATACATTTACACTATTTCTTATTAGTATATTCGCTCAGGCATATTATAAGCCGACCCTGAGTGGTTCTTTGGGGGTGGATTTGGACCTAGACATGCCAACTTAGCAGTGGCGTCAAGTTCGTACGTATGCGGCTTATTAGAATCTTTATGTTAATAGACTGTTAGGAGCCTTTGATAAAATGGAAAACGATATCCTAGACTCGCTGGAAGATCTCGGGTAAGTGAAAAACAAGAGGTGATTGCCTGCTTTCTCATTTTCTTGGTGCACTGCATGGTACGTACCTATATCCGCTGTCAGCAGTTCAGCTAACCTGCTGCTGTCTTGTCCGATTCTTAATTCCATTAGTGATTGATTTATGTGGGTAAATTATTCTAGTGCATAACAATAAAGATAAAGGTTTCTCTTATTTTAGAGGTTGCGTTGCCGTTTTAGCTGCTTTCGTGTCCGGTTGTCTTTATATGGCCAGATTGTACGAGTCAATGACTAGTTAACAATAGATGGCAGTAAAGTCGAATCAATGGTTTGGGAGTACATTTTTTTAAATAGAAAGACCGTATGCTTGTCATAGTAGTTTTCCGTCACGTCCAGATTGATGTATTTGCTAAACGTCCTGTGTACAGTGCGTTTATCGATTCCTGGTTTTTCATTTCAGGTACAAGGGCCCCTTACTGGACGATGGAGCTCTGGACAAGGCTGTCACGGCCGGGGCTGAATCCCCGGAATTCACCGGACTGTGTGCTTGGCTTGTGACTGAGCTCAAGCTGTATTGTAAACTGGAAGAGAATGTTCAGGCCACGAGCAGTGAGTTTTGCACATGTGAAGTGCTGTCCTGTCTTCCCTGGGGCTTCCTAAGCTTGCTCTGATGACAGTCCTGTCTTGCATATTTATTCAAATCACTCATTAAGAACTGTAGGGCTCTTTGCCTACATATTGGCTCTTTAGGGTTTAATGTACATTGTATTATATCCAGTGTTTTGGAAGGGTTTTGTTGAATACTCGAATAATATAAAAAATATATAGCTGGCCGATGCTGTTTGGAATTAACCTGGTTTTCAATATTTGACTTTCTGAGCCCACGCCTTACTATTCCATAGTTATCCTATTGTTGTCTCACGTGTGCTTTTTGGTCAGCCGAGCCATCCCCCTGGTGTCTTCCCAGGTCCCACCGAAGCAGATGGGTTTCAGCTGGAGATGAGTGGCCTCTTGTCTGAGATGATTTGCCCCTACTCGGTCCTCACGACAGGCGACGTCACCCAGCGACTGCTGAACAGAAACAGCTGCTTGCTTCTCCTCAGTATGTGAACAGGACTGATCCATGCAGGCTGGAGATTTTGTACACTGTTGTTCACACCTGGTTAATGATCCCATTAACGAAAAAAATCCAAATCCACTCTGACATTCTCTCAATAAAGATACTTAGTTTTGGTGAGGGTCCAAAGTAAAGTATCAGCTAAGATGACAAAGCAAAGAACACCGTCAATAAGGATCCTGGCATATCTGCTCAAATATCTGCGTATTTAAAGCTATGCTGTGCCTGTTTCACAGTTGTGAATGTTTTTCTTGCTACAGCATTCCTGATCTCTGAGCTGGAGGCATCAAGGATGATCCTGGTAATCCAGCCTCAGAAGCAAGTGCAGGAGCAGGGCGGTAGTGAAGTCTTCATGGAGCTGAAGGGTATTTGTGTCGCCCTCGGCATGTCAAAGCCCCCCGCCAACATAAGCATGTTTCAATTCTTCAGTGGCATAGAGAAGAAGGTAAGGAAGTAGCCTTCTAAGGTTTGTGTTTCAAAAACGGAGTACTGGAGGGCTGTGCCCCATTCTTAGTAACCTACATGGGATCCTGTTGGTCTCTTTGTCCCCAGCTGAAAGAAGCCCTGTCCAAAGTACCACCAACACACATCGGAAAACCACTGCTGAAGAGGCCACTGGGACCAGTGCACTGGGTAAATGGCTTGGCATCGTGGAAGATCAGCATACTCCGCAAAAGTCATAATTAGCAAATGATTTAGAAAAGACCTGTTTTATCACATATATGATTAATTCCTTATAGTGTGTGCATCCTGAAAAATAGGAAAATGTTTTGATGTGCAGGAGAAGATTGAAGCGATCAACCAGGCACTGGTGAATGAATACGATGTGAGGAGAAAGATGTTATTGAAACGTCTTGATGTTACTGTCCAGTCTTTTGGCTGGTCAGAAAGGGCCAAGGTGAGACATACAACACCATGATGACATCTCATAATAAGCCACAGCTGCCACTTTGTCTAGTAACATTTATTTAGTATTTATGCTCATGCTTGATTTGAGCAAGACTGCCCATTTTTATGGATTTAATAGACTGTGATTGTACAGACGTCTTTGTCACCCTTTGGGTGTGTCCAGTGTTGCTTTGCATAACAGCCTAATCAACAATGAACTGAACACTGTGACTTTGATGTAAATTGATGTTAATGTTGGTGGTCAGGTCAGGCGTGTGTTTCCTCTTGTCCTCCCCCCATAAGGCACAAGCTGAAAAGCTGGGCAAAGTGTATCAGCCCCTACGTTCGGCATTGGCCAACAAGACCACCGTCTCTGTGGCCCATCTGTTTGCAGCACGAGAGGATCTCTCCAAAATCCTCCGCACCAGCAGCGGGAGGATTCGCGAGAAGACGGCCTGCGCCATCAACAAGGTAGGGTGTCATTTGGCGCCTGAGCTTGGCACAGGACATTCACCAATATGTATTCCTTATGTTGGGAAAATGGTCAAGGTGATTAAAATCATTGGAGTTAAACTGAAATTGCTTTCCACCTACAGTAGCTGATTACCCCCCTCCCCTCCCCTATCAGATTCTCATGGGCCGTGTCCCTGACCGAGGGGGTAGACCCAACGAGATTGAGCCACCCCCGCCAGAGATGCCCCCATGGCAGAAACGACAAGATGGACCTCAGGGAGGAGGCGGACAGCAGTTTGGAGGGGGTGGCAGAGGTGGAGGTGGTGGCGGTGGCCAGGGGGGGCGTGGAGGAGGTGGCCAAGGTGGCAAGGTTCAGGGGGGTTGGTCAGATGGAGGTCATGGAAGCTACCAGGAAGGAGGTGGCCATCAAGGAGGTGGAGGAAGAGGAGGTTATGGTGGTGGTGGTTACCAGGGTGGCTTTCAGGCTCCAAATTACCCAAGAGGAGGCTATCAAGGTGGAGGTGGGGGGAGCTATCAAGGTGGGGGGGGTGGAGGCTATCAGGGTGGAGCTGGAAGTTATCAACAAGATGGCCACCACCAAGAGAGGGGTGGGAGAGGTGGGCGAGGAGGCCGTGGCAGAGGGGGTAGAGGTGGACAGGGAGGTGGCTGGGGAGGGCGAGGGGGGCAAAACTTTAACCAAGGTGGGCAGTTTGAACAGTTCTTCCAGCAAGGCGGGTATCAGTACAACCAGGCAGGGTTCAACCAAGGCAGGTACTACACGAGCTGAGAGCAGCCCCTTTCAATACAGCAGAGCTCATGTTAGCTGCAGACACAGGGAGCTGGGGGGGACGGTTTTTCTGAGTGGGGACACTAGAGAAAGTGCTAGCAGGAGGCTTCCGTAGCTGATTGCTTTGTGAGCCGGGTAACAGAATCTTCCCACGAATGCCTGAAGTGCACATATAAATAAAGAAGACACTGAATTGGAAGATCTTGAATGTTGGTGCTGATGACATCAGAAGGTTTGACGAATCCTATGCAATCTTTGAAAGGCATGCTGCTAACATTTAAGAGTGGGGAAGCAATCAACTACAGAGAACTTACCACAGGATGCACTAAAACCAAGGGGTACCTAACCATCTCATATTCATCCTCCTGCTGGCTGGGCTTCAGTTTTATCTGTCATACTGCCATGTTGGTACTTCCAAGCTTTATCCAGGGTGGGGTTATTTGAAAAGATAATACATTGTGGAGATGCAGCATTTTGGGGGAGTGGGGCGTGTAGCATTCTGATAGCTGTGGTACGGGAACATTCAGAACACCAACAGCTCTTCTTCTGGAAATTTAGTCCACCCTGTAACTTAAATCAAAAAAAGTAAAATACTTGAAATGACGTCTGTTTTGTGTTTGGAAGTTGCTTTAATGGTTTAAAGGTCGAGGAATAGGAAGAGTGCACCATGTTGCTCTTGCTGACGGCCATAACCGACGTCATTACGCGTGATACTGTTTGTTGGGAGTATTGTGTACATATTTGAGAGAAAGACTGCTTGATAGTGTGGTTGAATGAAAAGTGAACAATAAATGAAAAAAGTAAATGCTGTCTATCTGTGCTTTAAACATCTGGAAAGGTTCAGATTAATTGTACTATAAGTGGCTCAGTTACTCAGTCATCATGTTGGCTGCCTGGCCTTCCTTGGTAAATTGCCTAACAGGAGTGATGGGCATTTTTTCAAATAATAATTGTCACAATAGAATCAAAGTCATTATGTATGTGCTTCAATTTTTTGCTTAAACGTCCCTCAGAACTGGCTTGAAAGCAATTCAGAACATGAAAAAACAACAAAATTGAATGGACTGCAAACTGAAGTCTAATTTAAAAATCATAGAAAAATTAACTTTTTGTCATAGAGCATAACAATAGAAAACTACAGTACAAAGTACAGTTGCTGTATTTTTGACTGCTTCACTGACGGGTAATGATACAGAAATGTGCCATTTACCACTCAATGTTTGATTTTCAAATTACTGTTTTAAAATACTTTAAACACCCTTTTGGATTCATAGATCCTTACCTCAGAAAAAATTGCTGTGCCATCTCAGGCCATTTTTAAATGTACTTTTACAAATAACATCCATGTCTATTTCATCAACCCTGTTACTGACATATCAAGAACTGTTTAAAAAGGTTTTAAATTAATTTTTAGGACAAATTTGCTATACAATGAAAGATAAAATCTCCCTTCTCACATTAAATGTGGTTTTAAAGTGAGAATATTAAGGAATTCACTTTTTTCATGGATAAATATCCTCACTTACAAGTGACACTTTAATAACGTCTTCTCTTTTAAGAAAAGGTCATAAAATAATAATTCCCCAGTGTCTTAGGGTGGATAACTGGTCTCTCTTACTTGTAAAATAGGTTGATTCTACAATTGTCTTTTCAATTTTTAAATTATATTAGAAGTAACAGGGTTGACACCTCAGTAAGAGGGTTGACAACAGTTATGATATTGCTTATACTGCTTGATTAAATTGATTAAATCTTGTTATAGGTGTAATTGAGTCATGATGGGACATTAATAAAATTTTAATTCAACAGGACCAAGAAGATATATGAGGCAGATTTATCAAGAGCTTTTAGCATAGAAGATAAGGAAAAAATGATAATGCAGATATAAATGTATATAATGCTTTAATCAAAACTCTTGCATCACTCAATATTTCTTTTTTGCTCCAATATAGTGTGTGCAAACCATAACTGTATGTACCAGATACAGTTCTCGTAGGTTGACCAGAAATATTGGTAACACTTTAGTTAGTCATATAAATACATTATACATACCCTCATAATGCATTCATAAAATATTTATATAATGACATAACATTATAGCCATGTTTGTTATGCCATGTTTGTTATGCATTATGAATGCTCTATGAAGTTCTCATCTATAATGAATCTATAGTAAAAGTAGAAAAATCAATCAGGAGCAGGCTGGTTTTTCCAGGCAAGGTGAGCTCAGCAGGTGGCAAGGCTCTCCAGAGCAGGCAGACAGTGGTGGAAGAGGGTGACATGAGAGGCTGGATGACAGGGTTGCCTCTCTCACCTGCTAGTGCAGCACCATCAGAGCTCCGGTCAATTCCTGCACAGCAGGCAATGTGGAGGTTGAGAAGATCCCCCTCCGATCTGGTACAGCAGGGTGACCACCTTGGGACACTTCCGCACCTGGGGATTGTCAAGGACCTCCTGAAAAATTCTGGGGAGCAAGTGAAAGGTGTCCACTGGCTCATTATAATTCAGAGCAGATGCGGTAGCTGGCAACAGAGCGGTTGTAGGAGGAGAAATCGGAACGACGGGTCCCAGGGGTAATGGGCTTGGACCATCCACCTCTAATTCCTTGGATCAAGCCAGGGAAGAACAGCCACGGGGTCATCTTTCGGGCTCAGCCATTCTGTCACATCCACCAAATTTCTTCCCCAAAATAAAGTTGCATATCATGTTTAAATTGATATGCTATTGCATTTATTACATTCTTTGTTTAAAGTACATGATATGCACTTTTTGGTATTTTTTGCGTGTTTGAGAATACGAAGAACATTTGTTTTACATAATCCACACAAACTTGGGGATAACATGGTGCGGCTGCAGTGGGCGCTCTAAAAAATTATCCAGCAAGCTTGCTCCAGCTTGGCAGACCTCGAGGCAGCTGAGAAGTGGTGGCACATGAGGAGGATGACTAGGGCCACAAAGCTTGTCTGCTGGTGCTGCAGAACAGAAGGGCACTAGGCACGCCACTGCCCAGAAACCCACACTACAACTGCTGGCAGATGAGCAGGGGATGCCGGAGCAAAGAAGGCACCCTCTGCAGTGGAGGCAGCATTCCAGGGCCGCAAGATGGCGCTGCTTGGCCTGGAGGAGGTGTGTCGCAATTTAGAAACGCAGCTGGCTCAGAAGCACCACCAGCTGGGGGAGGCCACGGTGTAGGACCGTGAGGAGGCGTGTCTCACTCGGTAGGCCCAGCTGATGGCGGACCTCCATGAGCGGCGGGAGGAGGCCTGCTTGACACGCCTGCAAGAAGCTACCCGTGTCGCAGTGCAGGAGCAACTGTGCAGGGCCGCCCATCCCTGTGAGTGAGAGGGCCCGCGGCAGAGCCACCATGCTGCACATCATCAGGGTCCCACTAAGTGTGGTAGAAGTAAGGTCCAGGGCCAAGTGGAGTTCCCTGGCTGGGAGGACCCCCTGGAAGGGCTACCAGATCCACCTAAGCCACGTAAAAAGAAGGGTCAGCAGCTGGGGGGATCTGACACACCAGCGCCCACCAGCAGCTGCAATATGCCAGTGATCAGGGGGCTAGGAGTTAAAATTTAACTATAAAGCCAAATGTATAACTTAATGTCTACCATTAGTCTATGTCAAATAAGTTGTTGGTGTTGCCGTAAATTGCGCTAAGAGATGCAAAGCAGTTTATTTGTTTTTGCTTAATATTATCACTATATGAATTACAAAAAATCGACAAGTTACGTTTTGATGCGGGTGTGTGAATGTGTTTTGCGTATGAATTTCTTAGTGTCTGATACGTAGAACAGGAATTGTGCATCTGCAATTAAGAAGCTGAGAAGATGTAACGTGTTGTGTTTGTGGGAGAGAAGAAAAATCCTGTAACTTGTTTTTGGACTGTGGGTAGGGTACCGCGGAGGAAATCCGGAAAGAACCCCACGATGACACGAGGAGAACGTGCGAACTCCACACATATGGAAACCTGGCGGAGACTCGATCCCGGGTCCCAGAGATGTGAGGTGACAGTGCCCCCCCCCCTTAATATCATACGAAAAACAATTGTGAAAAGTAATAGTTGTAATGTTTTGTAGTCGAACTGTGTTGTGGAAGCATGTATTTAACGAAAACGAATACGATACTTGGAGGCTACTTAAATTTCATCTGCAACTGCATGCAGCTGGCGTACGCAGGCCCTAGGTGTAAATTTGGAAAGGGACATGACTATTTTCTACAAGTACAGATTCCACTGTCACAGGTGCTCAGTCCGTTTATACTAGTACTCCTTCATACCATTTACCGGAAAGTTTAAATGCGCTTGTATGCTTCGTTTAGCTTCCTCTGGAATCTGTCCGTCATTATGCCTGACCTAGGGTTTCGCTTTAAAGATGTGCAGCAGGGCGCTAGCGATCCTATTGGCTACTGCACTGAAGTCTCGTCTTATTGGCTAAGCGAAGGAAATTTGAAATGCGGTGCGGTACATTGGTTAGTTAACTTTTTAAAAACAACCCGCTAGCGGTAAGCAGTATTTTTCAGTTTCGGGAATTAACTGTAAAATTAATGATAATTCCGTGTCACGAAGAAGAAGGAGGGGGTCGTCAGTATATACATAATGGACATTCGCACATCCTTACAGTAGGTTTTCGGCCGTTCTTCTAATAACAAGAGAATACATAGTGGGCGGATAGCCGGCTAGCATACAAACTACGAAAATAATATCTAAAATACATTTAGAAAATAATAACCTACTAAGTAATGTTTAACATGTTTTGCTAACTTGCTGTCTAGTAATTATCAGTCATTGTTTTTTTTTTCATTATGCTGCATGTCGAATAACCGTATTTTGGCCATTCGTTACCTGCTAATCAAAAGCTACACACTTGGCTTTATATGCGCTTAAGTTTTAACGAGTTATGAGTATGTATTATCAGGGCTTAATTTTTGAATAATTCTTGATGAGGTCTTATCTGTCCATAAGGACGGGCTGTCTGGTGCCTTTACTAAATTGTCATGCGAAGAAGTGAAACACCAGCATATTATATGAATTTAAAGGCAAAGTTTTGCGCGTCACACAGCAGCTGATACTTAATCGGAGATTTCTGGTTTGAGCTGAGACGAACACGGCTGCTTCTGAAGTTACTGAAATGCCATTTTATATCTCGCATCTGACAGCAAAGTAATACATTTCCTCTGTTAGAGTTCTAACAGTTTGGAAGGAACTAAGATGACCCTCCGTCTAGTAATGTAATCCGACTTATTCCAGTGAAAGCTAATGACAGGCATGGCGACGATTTGAAGCCGTCAGTAGGTGGAATTACGGTGCTCTGTCAGTGAATCCTTTCCTCTGTCGTGGATATAATCAGGATACAATCAGATGTCCCTTGCTCCGTCAGGGTACGAAGCCTTACCTTTATAAGGCGGCGTGCTCAGGAACGTTTCATAAGTATTTAACTTGAAATTTACTGTGGACCACCATGCTGCTCATGTTTGTTCTTATGCCTAAACCTGTATAATATTGGTATGCAGAATTGTTGAAATGGTTTGGCAGTGATGTAGACTGCATGTTTTGCCCGTGTCATCCGGGTTTTCTCTGGGTACTTTTGTTTCCTCCTGCAGTCTAAAGGCATTCAGTTAATCTTATTTTCATCTATAAAGTGTGGCATCCCACCCAGAGTGTACAGGTGCCTTATGTCATATACTGCCTACAGTAGGCTCCAGCCTGGATGAATCGATGGATAGCTGATGACACGTAAATGTAAATGGATTTTCTACCTTTCAGGAAATTTGAGGCGAGTTTGAGTAACTACACTGGGGATGATCCTCTTGACCTGTGGGAGAGGTAAATGATCCATGAATACCCTGTGTAATTTATAATAATTATATGTATAATAAAGCATGATTAACTACATGTCTTCTATCTTATTCATGTCAAGGTATGTCGGGTTCCTAGAGAAGCAGCTTTTGGAGAAGGAAAGTAGTGATATTTTTGTAGTGCTGGATCGGCTGGTTCAGATATTTCTTCCCCAAAAGCAATACCACAATGACATTAGATACATCAACCTCTGCATAAAATGTGTAAGTCTAGGTTCCAATTGGTATTGTTCACAATTTTTCTCAATTCAAAATTACATTTTTTGTCAGTTATCCCCGCTGATAAACGTATATAGTTACTAAATGAACCTTTAACTTACTAACCTCAGCCTTTTCTGTGGGATTTTTTTTTTCTAAAATATAGGCAAGCTATTACAGTGAGCCCATTGACCTATACAGCCATATACACAGTGAGGGTGTCGGCATAAGATCGGCTGCCCTGTATATCGCTTGGGCAGAGCAGTTTGAAAGACAGAGCCGGGTTCCACAGGCTGATGTTGTGTACCAAAGGGCCATAGAGAATCAGGCGTTGCCAGCTGAGGAGGTCATGCGGCAATACCAGTAAGCATGTGTCTGCTCACAGACCTCACCTTCTTCATACCAGCCTGTTTTTAATCATATTGAATGGTTTCTCACTGGTTGCTGGTTTTTCCTTCTAGGCTCTTCCAATCCAGGGTGTCTCAGACTCAGGGCGGAGCTACAGGTAAGGTCTCTTTCTGGAGAAAATATTTTGAATGATTTGGACACCCAGTCGGTTAATGTAAGCTCTGTCATGTCAGGTGTTGTGCGGAATCCTCTTCAGAATTCACAGCTGACTAATCAAATGGAGCGGCAGAGGGAGGCCCCACAGTCCAAGGTGCTGTGATCGTTTTGTCGTCCCAGCATGCCCTGGGGGGTGGCTGTATTGGGCATTAATTTTTATTTCATAAAGTGCTGCGTGGATGTTTCATAATTTATTCAGTCTATGTTGAAGAGATTCTTGGATGTGAGATTTTATATCTTCTATCTTATAACAGAATTCTGAAGATGTGGCCCAGTTTCCAGCAGACCGAACAGTTTGCATGTGAGACACTCTTACCTCTTGTGTCTGTTGTGCCGTGGCTCTTTTGTCCAGGGTTCGTGCTGCATGTTATCCTCCTTACTTTTCCAACAGATTCTCTTACTTTTGCAGAATCTCCAGGTCGGAATATGCAACGACAAGTCGCCCTGGCCAGGCGTCCACGCAGAGCCTGCCTTGTGTGTCCATGTACTGCGTGAGCGATCTGGTGTCTGAGGGCTCCGAACTGTGCTTCGAGGAGCTCAGGGCCCAGCGCTACTTTGATAAATGCCAACAGAAGAAGCAGCTGAGAGAGATGGGTACGCAATCGCCCGCCTTCCCCAAATCCCTGCTTTATCTGAGCTGCAGTGACCAGTACCTAAAGGTTGATTAACACTAGCTCGCTTCAGTCTGGGGTCTCATGGGCTAGAGCAGTGAAGTGCAGTCCATGGGGGGGGAGGCCCATGCAGTCTGTTTTTGCTCCCTGCCAGAGGGGGCCTCATTTTTGCTCCCTTCCAGCTCCTTAGCGATTTTGTTTGGGGGTCCCTGAGAACCGGGTTTATAAACAGTGGACTAGAGCAGTGATCCTTACGGATGACACTGCAGTTGTGACCCGCTGGGCTACTTCGAGCAGTTGTTTAAAGCTGACCCTCCAGCTAGGATGTTGGACATCTCTGGGTCCACGGTTCTCGAAGCTGACCCTCCGAACAGCTGTGAACCACCCAATCTCTCACTGAGATTGCATGAGTGGTGAATCAGCTGGGGAAGGCCACAGGGATCTGTGGTATCCAGGGTGAACTTCTCCAGGCTGGTGGTAAGGCTGTCCTCCTGGCATTGCAGGCAATCTTTGCTTCCATTTGGGAGTCAGGCATCATCCCAACTGACTGGAAAATGGGACTTGTGGTCCCTATCTGGAAAGGGAAGGGTGATCCCCTGGATTGTGGCAACTACAGGGGGATAACACTGCTTTCAGTGCCGGGTAAGGTTCTTGCTAGAGTCATCCTTAACAGGATCCATGAACACTTGCTTGTCTGTCAGCGACCGAAGCAGTCTGGTTTTACACCTAAGAAGTCTACTATTGACCGTATCCTTGCACTAAGGGTTTTCATCAATCCTTGGATACTGCTGGTTTGACTTTGTGTCGAATGAGCGGTTACTAGAGGAGTCCTGAATGAGGCACATTACCTGCATTGTCAGGGAGCGTCAGTTACAGCACTACGGCCATGTGGCGCATTTCCCTGAGGGTGATCCGGCTCACTGGATCCTCATTGCTGAGGACCCAAGCGGCTGAACCCGGTCAAGGGGACACCCACGTAACACCTTGCTATGGCAGCTGGATGGCCATTTCCGGAAGGTGGGATTGCAACATGGGTTTGTTTTGTGTAAAAACATGGCGGAAGACAGTTACAGCACTCTGGAGTTTTTTTTTTTCCAGCCTTTTAGGAGTCTGATGTGGTCACAATTTTGGTTTTATTCTTTGTGACCATCACCCACTACTTTATAGCAAATGCCAGGTTAACTTTTAGCTCGATGTTGGAACTTCATAATGGAGGAAAATGTCATGGTTTGTCTGTCTAACTTGCTAATAGTTTGTCAATGTAAATCGAAAGCCTCTGTTTCCTCCTCTTGTAAAAACACTACACATTGTCAATGGTGTAATGGGGATGGCAATTTTTTATTTATTTATTTATTTTTTTTACCTCTGCCTCAGAGCTAGTTAAATGCCCATTTGCTAAGAATGAATTCCATGTATGTTTATATATTCTTAAAATTGTACTATTTAGACCAGTTATATGGATTTTCCAGCATAACAATGTAACGGCTTGATTTGTACTTGTTTGAAGGTCATTAAATAGTTGAACTCTAAGGAAATGATAGTTTTCAGATATTTACATAGGTGTCAGCAACATTTTAATGTTTATGCAAAGGAAAAGTGCGTAGTCCTGCCAATTGTATTTGTGATTTTCAATATAGAACTTGGTGAAATGCTTGCAGTTTGTGTATCAGCACTTTCAGAATTTTCAGCACATGTTAATATTACCACAATACATTTCTTTTCTACTTTGTACTATTGTATTCTTTAATTGAGAATAATCAGAGGCCCTTTTTATAGGTGAATTTAAAATATAGGAAGACTTTTTTTGTGTGTGTGATTTCACACGTGGCCCCATTGGGGAAGCACCACATATCCAGTGGCCCCCAGTTCATTTGTGTTTGAGACACCTGGACTAGAGGATATGTTTTAGTCCTAATATTTTGCATTGACTGAGCCATTGGTTGATTCTTTTATAACATTCTGTTTGGGAAAATGTGTTCTGATATAAAGAATAGAAAAGGAATGATGCAGAATAGTGAGAGGACTTGTTTGGTTTAATGTAAACATGCAATTTCATTCAGACAGTAGCTAATCGGGTGCAGATAAGAGCATAGGAGTGTAAATCAGCTTGGCCCTAGCCCTGGAGTTGCCCGCCACTGGCCTGAAAAAATCAGCTGTGCTAGTTCCCATGTGTGGCTTAGTGGTCACACCAGTTGTGGGTACTGGTTGGCATTAGCAGGCTGAGGCGATGGATGCAGCTCACTGAACAGGCCAGCTGAACCCTTCCCTGTGTCTGGCAGAGGAGAAGCAAAGGCGAGTTCAGGAGGAGGAGGAAGAGGTGAAGCAGCTCAAGAGATGCCTGACAGAGCTGGAGAACCACCTAGCTACATATGAAGCGGGCAACCAGCACCCTCCTCTGGTAAAAACGGCTACAATCTAACCAGTCTCAGTGGTTCACCTTCTCTGAGAAGACCAGAGTCTTTGTGGCCTCTGGTGTTTCATGGGGAGAGACATCCTCCTGTTGTTGTGATTAATGCCTTTTTTTGCAGGAATCACATACCCTGGCAGAGTGCCCGCTTCCTGCTACCCTCCAGAAGACCATGGTGCACCCCCACTTACTCAACGAGAGTGTAAACGGCAGCGTGGCATTCGGAGCCAGTCTTGAGCCACACGCAGCACCCCAGCTGCAGTGCACTCAATCCTGCGATCCCTTCCCTGTGACCACTCCTGCTGAGTATTCCAGTTATAGCTGTATCCAGTCTATGCCGATGTGCTCTATGGAGGAGGGTGTTGCCCGCTCTGCAGCCAGTCCTGCTCCTGAGAGTTCCTTCCAGCTGCCACCAAAGGAAACCAAGGAGAGTGTCTCAGAAACCCTGCCCCCCTTCCCATCTCAAGCTCCTATGGCTTTACCATTGCTAGACAGGATGTCCAACCGAATTCTGGGCTTACGTGCTCCAGCTGGCAGGCCATATAACCAAGACGTGGGCTCAGGCCTGACTGACTCTGTCAGCCAACCTCCTAGCACATGTTCCCAGGAGAGCAGGAGAGAGCTGTAAGCATCGGCCGTTTCCATCATACCAGTCGAGCATTCTATTTCATATTTTATCCTTTGTATTTTGAAACTGCTTGCATTTGTTTGCAGAGATTTTTCACAGAATGACGACCCTGGAATGGTTGACAGCCATGAGCGTGAGTTTCCATTTTCATGGCCTGTTTCCTTGTGTTTCTGATGGCGGCCTCCTGCTCTCAATTTTTCTCTGCACATGTTTCTCAGTCTGTGTTCCTGTTCCACAGTGTCACATGGGGGGACTAGGAACAACTCCTGCGTAACTCCCAACACATGCTTTGGACCAGTCCAGTCCACGCCATCCAGAGTACAACCATCCCCCACCGTCAACACCCGTGAGGCCCTGGGTGAGCTTTGGGGAACCTCTTAACATCCCCTATCCCTTTCTTTACTTGGTTGACCAGTTTTGGTCCTGATAGCATGTTTACAGTAGAGGGCAGGTGATTTTGGACTGTTTTCACATTAGGGGTCAAGAGTTGGTGTTCTTTATGGTGGGTTGGAAGGGGGGATCATTTCAGAAACCGCGAGCACGGGTATAAGAAACCATCAAACTGATATCTACATCCCACCACGGCTTCCAGACGTGATCATGGACATGTTCCAAGCCCCGACCTTCATCCAGGATGGCCCCTTCAACGGTACATGTCGAGATGCACTGCAGGACAGCTTTAGAGGTACTTGTCCAGCCAATGAGTGGCACGCAGAGCAGGGAGAGATGAGGATGAGCGAATAGTGGGTGTGGCCTAATAGAACAGCTAACCGGAGCTAATTCTGTGTCTCCCAGTGATAAATACCGCAGCACTGGGAAAAAATCCTGTTGCTGTCCCGTTTGCCATATTCCAGGATGAAAATGACAAGAATGAGAATGAGGGGTACGTCCTACATTTAAGTAATGTTTTGTGCTCCTTGTCTCACCAACATCCTCAGATCCTCATTGCTTTGTCTGTTTTCATAGGATACCCTTTGGGGCAGAGAAAGCTCAACAAGCACGAGTGCTGGTGGAGATACCTGTATCCAAAGTGGTGAAACCAAATGTAAATAGATGCTGGAAACCTCATCTGATGTTCTAAAGTTTCAGTGAGGTGTTTGCTAACAGCCAGTGTCACCGCAATGCCAGGATGTTCCTTTCGGTGTGGAGTCCATGACGGATGACAGCACGGTGTGGGGTCCACGTTACAACAACACCCTGGCTCCCTGTCCCAACACCACTGGGGATTTTGCCCTTCTTGCTCCTCTGGTTTCTACCCCTTTCCATCCAGTTAGTTCTCACTCCTGCAGCTCAGTTACAGACGAGGGTAATTAATGTTTAAAAAAAAAATTTTAAAAGTGTTTGGGTAGTGCAGTAAGGTGCCTTGGACTGACTTTCTTTCTCTCTGGTTCTTTTTGATGAAGAAAATGGCCACCATACAGTCTTCTTTGGCTCTGAAGAAAAGACCTCTCAGCGTCTGTCCAACAAACTCAGGTACTGAGATGCCAGCTCTTCACTGTCATGCCGTAACCAATGTTGACTGTGTTGTCAGTGTATTGTGTCTAGGTGCTGACACTCTATGCTCTACCCCCAGTCCAATTCTGGAGGAGAGTCCCCCTGAGGAAAAGGACCCACTGTCATTGGCTGGGTCCTGCAGCGCCCAGGGCACCATCCTCGTTGTGCAGCACACCTTGGCGTCTTGCTCTCTTGCTGAGCCACCGCCTGCTGCGCTGTCCTTCCCAGAGCAGACTTTTGGCCCCGACCGTGCCACTTCATCAGCAATCGCCATGCATGGATCTCAGGGAGATTGGGATGTCTGCATAAGTCCAGGCCTGGTTTCTGTCCCTGAGCCTGACTGGTTTCTCTCCAGAAATCCAGGGTGCACCCTCATGTCAGGCATGGTAAATCCTACAAGTCCCAGAGAAGCCCCCGTGTCCAATTGGGACTTACCCAAAAGGACAAAAGCTGCCCCCATCTCCAGTTTGGTTCTGCCCAAGAATTCAGATTACGGCTCTGTGTCAGATGTCCTCCCCAAGCCGGACTGGCTTTTAACCAATAGCTCAGAACGTTCCCCAAGGTCCAAGACTGTCCTGCCAATGACCCCAGAGCATGCTTCCATGTCCAACTGTACTTTTCCCAAGACCTCAGAACATGTCATGTCAGACTGGGTTCTTCCTAAGATCCCAGAACTAATAACAAAGTCACAGTTGGAAGTACCAATGAGCCCAGAACCAACACCTTTGTCAAACCAAGATGTACCGATGAGCCCAGAACCAATGGCTTTGTCATACCAAGATGTACCGATGAGCCCGGAACCATATAACCATAAAGGTACCTCTCTCAGTCCAAGCATGCCGGTCCTGTGAGTGATGTCTTGCATTGACTTATTATAGATAGTCAGTCTCTCTCTCTCTCTCCCTCCCTCCTCTCAGCCGCACAGCTGGTATCTGATCCCTGGGATGAAGTCCTCATTTCTGGGCTGCTCTCTGCATTACCTACTCCGCTCAGCTCCTTCCCCAACTTCACCAGCTGGGACTGCAATGTCCCCACCATCTCGCCAAAGATCACTGTAACATTAGGTGACAATACAACTGATCTTTTACGCTTCCTGCTTTACAGCAAATCTTGAAGCAGAAAAGCTACTTGCATAAACTACAGACGGTACAAGATGTTTGTGTCAGTGTTATAGAAATATGGGAAGTTGATGTTTTGCCACTTATAACCAGCTCCCTAATTTTAAATTCCTAGGTGAAGAATCTTTTCAGGTGGATTGCGTCCTTGGAGAGGGAGCCTTTGCTACAGTGTACCAAGCCAGAGATCTTGCCAGCTCTAAGAAACTTGCTTTAAAGGTGTTTACCTTGAGGTTTTGATCAGTCCATTGGCTTCACATTGTGCTGTGGGTTGACTTATTCTGTGGTGATTGGTCTGTGCCTCTCCTCAGGTTCAGAAACCTGCCAATCCCTGGGAGTTCTACATCAACAGTCAGCTAGACTGCCGCCTCCCATCCTGTGTGCGCCATCTTTTCAGCAGTCTGTACTCTGCCCACATGTTTCACAACGGCAGTGTGCTGCTGGGCCAGCTCCACAACTGTGGCACACTATTGGTGGGTTTCACTGTCACTCAGTTTGAAATGAAGTAGGCCTGCAAGATGTATGATGTTACTATCGACATCCCATTGTGATCATCAATGAATTTTGCTAAGAAAAATTTATTCTGTCGGTAGAAAGCTTAGTAATTTTGCAATTTTAGTGATTGTTCCTTTTCCAGATTATCGAGTATATTTTAAAAATTAGTCTGTTTACTTTCATAAGCTCTGCATTCATTCTTCAAGCCAGTCATAGTGACTCTCGTCCTTGCTGCTGCACTCACTCAACCTTTCTGGAATTTGTGAGAAATTTAGTAAAAATGAGTGAGGAGGAGAAAAGCAAACAGGAACTGGTCATCAAAACATTCGTTTTCCAGTCTATGGAAATGTTTCAGATTTGTCGGCCCTACTTTGTATCTGTTGGCACCACCAGCGCCAACACACGTACTATTTTGTACCTGTTGGCATTGGTAGATAGGTTCTATTTGTCTACAGTTTGTTTTGGATAAATGTTCAATGGATTAAGGAGATTCAGTCAGTTGCGTCGGCACTGAATAGGTTTTCACACTAATTTATCTATAGATTGTTACAGTGATTGATAACTGAGTGGCTCTCAAATTGAACTGTTTCATTGGATAAAACAGGTTCATGATAGATGTCGACCTATCGGCCTTTCTGGTGTAGCTATGTAACACGAAGGTCCCAGGAGGTTGAACAGCAGGGGTAGCTGATAGTTTTGGTCTCTGTTCCTCTACAGAACGCTGTAAACCTGTACAGGAACACAAGCGACAAAGTGATGCCTCAGCCACTCGCCTTGTACTTTGCAGTCTGCATCATTCAGATTGTGGAACACCTCCACAGCGTCCATCTCATCCATGCAGACATCAAGCCTGACAATTTCCTCCTGAGCGAGAGGTGGGCAGGGTGTTATGCATCTACCTCCTGTCCTACTGTGACTTGAGCCCCATTTGAATCACCCCTGGTTTGATGTGTTTTATTTTGCCTCCTTTTCAGGGAGTGCCATCAGAGCAGGTTAAGCCTCCTTATTCTGCTGTGCTGTTCAATTGCTATAATTGCCGTCTCGTCCTTGATGGGCTTTGTTCCATGTTCTTTTTGCTTTAGGTTCCTTGATAATGAGTGTTTTGAACCTGACCATTTGGATCATGGATTGGTATTGATTGACCTTGGGCAAAGTATTGACATGACAATCTTCCCAGAAGGCACCGCTTTTACTGCAAAGTGCATGACCTCGGGCTTCCAGTGTACTGAGATGTTGAGCGGAAGACCTTGGAATTACCAGGTGGGGACTGGCTGAGGGGCTGGGTCAGGCAGTCGGCACATAATGTCTGTTTTTTTCTTTGTCTAATCAGATGCATCAGTGTTCACAAAATCAATTTGATGGAGACATTGTCTATTTCAGACGGACTACTTTGGAATTGCTGGCACTGTTCACTGCTTGATTTTTGGAACTTACATGAATGTGAAGAACAAAAATGGAGTGTGGATGACAAATGGGATGTTTAAGAGGTACGTTTGTTTCCCCATTCCCCAAGAATTCATCGCCATGGTTGATGTGAATTGTACAGACTCGCCAAGTCTCCCTCCCTCTGACTCTTTAGGAACCCACACAGCGAGCTTTGGATGAGATTTTTCAACGACCTGCTGAACGTGCCCAATTGCAGCTCACAGCTCTGTCTGCGCAGCTGGCAAAGCCAACTAGGTGCCGAGCTGCAGAGCCACTATGGCAGCAAACTGCGTATGCTCAAGAAGCGGCTCGTGGGCCAGCTCCTCGAATGCAAGCGCAGTCGCAGATAAAGTCCTGGGCTGTTTGGAATGCGGGTCCCCTGAGTGTGCAAGCCCTGTAAACAAATAGCAGTGTAATGCTTTGTAAAGTCCTTTGATTGCCTTGTATTTAGAAATGGTTTTTTTAACTGGTTGGCTCAAATATGTAAGAGACTGGCAGAAAAGTATAGTACTGTATTTTATACACTATGTTTAATGCCTTGTTTCTAAAGGCTTATCACATTTTTCGTCAAATAAAGCTATACAAGAGATAAATACAGTGGTACCTCAGTTCTCAAGCTCATTAGAACTCGAAGTTCTTAAGTTGAACTAACCAGTTTGGAAAAAAAAAAATACCTAGAGCCTGATCTGAATCTCAGAAGTCAAACAGTGAACGCCGACCTAAGAACTTGTACCCGCGGGGAAATGAGTCACGTGGCACGTCTCAGCGGAAACAAAGGGTAAAGCTTCAGTCTCAGCCTCACATTCGCTGTGATAGCACCGTTTTAGACAGTAAAAATAGACAATGATAGACGGTAAAAGTAATTGTATAATAAAATACATTTAAAAATAGATTTATTTTAATATTAATAATAAACCATTAATACGTTTAATTATAATAATATTGTTGTGCCGAGCAGGGACTGAACGGAGACAAAGGCGCAGACGTCAGGGTATCGGGGAATACGGGGTTTAATTACAGGTAAGGCAGGAAAAACACAGACGAACAATACAATGACGGGACGGGGAAACAAACTGATGCCTTGTCCGCACGTACACATGTATATTTTAAAACGGTGTTTTTCCTCCTCCGTTTAAAAAAATCCCCGTCCACACGTACATTGTCTTCTAAAAAATTTCCGTCCACATGAAACCGCTCAAATGCGCTGTCAAAAGCATGCCAAAACAGACGGCATTATAACTCTAACCGTACTGCCATGTTAGCCAATCAGAAGCCTAACTGCCAGTCCTGTTAAGTTGAAAACCATGGCGCACATTCCGACGCCTGTGTTTATCAACATAATGCAAGAGTGACTCAACATTTATCTGTACACATGTAAGAAGTCCTGTCAGCTTGTCCTGTCTACATGTCGACACTGAAAACGGAGTTTTTTTAAATCCTAACCCTGGATGAAGTTTTGCAAAAGCTCCGTTTTCAGTGACCTGAGACGCCGTTCACGTATGGACAAAAGCCCAAGATGTAGTGATGGCAAAATCGAAACGTGTTCCGGTACGCACTGAAACCTATGTGGAACATATGATTCGAAGCATTGTTCCGGGATCTGTCCCGAGCGCAGGAGGTCACGTGACTGTTCCAAATCCGCGTTCCATTACGTCAACGACTGTTGAATAATCGCGGGCGATTCGCACGGACTGCTTCCCGAATTGAAATGCAGTGAAACGCAACTGAATATGCGGTGGTGTTGTTATCTG
>JAOYFF010000063.1:16783286-16797759 GCA_025773925.1 Cryptomyrus ogoouensis
ATTGAGTGTGATGTTGTAGGATAAAATTTATTTAGCCACCAGATGTCACTGTTGTAAGTTCCGAACGTTCCAAATGATCGATTCATTTTCTGGAACAATTGTTCCAAATGATTCGATCTCGCAAACGTTCCATTTTTGCCATCACTACCAAGATGTATAGAAAAAGGTACGTTTTAAAATATACCCGTGTACGTGTGGACAAGGCATGAAACGCGGACGAAATACAGAGACCTAATAAAAACAACCAGAAACCGCTGATCACACGGGGTTAACGAGGGGGCGTGGCACACGGAAGGAGCGGACGATCGGGGCAGGACAATTACTATCAGAAACTGCATGATCATCAAATCAAAGCAAACTTGTGGGTTTTGGAAAATTTTCTTGTGGTACTGTAAAAGTTTTGGAAAAGTCATGGAAATTTATTCTGCCAGAACTGGGGGAACCCGGCCTGGTTAAATTACTCAAATGAAAATGAAGTGAAAAATTGTCATTGTTGACACACCGCAACAAGATGTGTCTTGTGTATTTAACCCATATGTAACATAGTAGTGGGCAGTTAATTCAGTGTCTGGGGACAGTACTTGGCTCACAATACTTCAATGGTACTTTGAAAGGTTGCTAGTTTGTATCCTTGATCGGCAATCACATAATGCTCTTCCCTACCATTAGGCCACTGACATATAAATTTGAAAAAACTTAAGTACAGTAACTTTACACCTCCGACGGTGAGATGACCGATACTCGTAACTGACTGATACAATCAGTGCATTTTTAATAAAAATAAGTTTGTGTGTGTGTGTATGTATGTATGTGTGTTTGTGTATGTTTGTTTGTGTGTGTGTGTGTGTGTGTGTGTGTATATATATATATATATATATATATATGTGTGTGTGTATGTATGTGTGTGTGTATGTATGTATGTGTGTGTGTATGTATATATATATATATATATATATATTATATGCACACACACACACAAAGCACTAAGTGCTGATTAGGAAAAATTCTACAGAGAGGGCACCGCTTCTCCATAACAAAGCTACCATAATCCATACCATCATGGGCCCACTCCAGTGTACAGACCTCTGAAAGTCTTGCCCATTCTCCACCCTTATAGAATTAGAATTTAGTGATCAGTGTCAACACACCACAGCACACGACAACAAAATGTGTCCTCTGCATTTGACCCATATGTGACTTTCGTGACATAGCAGGGGGCAGCTAATTCAGCGCCAGGGGAGCAGTGCTTGGGGGCGGTACCTTGCTCAGGGTACCTCAGTGGTGCCTTGCTGGTGGGGGATTTGAACCTGCAATCTTTCAATTACAAGTGCGCTTCCCTGACCATCAAGCCACCACTGCCAGGTGGTGGCTTGATTACAAGAGCTGTTATTCTGAAAATAAGTGGATTTTACTGGTTATCTGCAAAAACAACCAAAACATTGCAGCTGCAGATACAGAAAGTGGCTCATGGATGAACCTGTATTAAATCTGGGTCGGTCTGAGTTAAACTCATTACCGCACATTTTCTTAAACAAGCTCAGATATTTACAATACCGTGACCGCAACAAAAATACACTGACGACGATATCCTACCTAAAGATCACCACTGGGGAGAGCTCACACATTCAGTCGTACTGAACACTATACAGTAGTTATGCGGAAGAACAAATTCGGTATTATTAAAAAAAAAAATCATTAATCTTAATGGGTGTGCCCAGCTAGTTCCGCCTTTGGTTTCAAATCCTTAAAATTAAATTAAATTAAATTAAAATTTAAAAAGTTGCATGCCAGCTCCGGATGCGGTGGAATACCACACCACCGAGCAGGGGTTTGCTGCTAGCATGCTGCGTTCGGGGGCGCTACTACAGAGGATTACATAAACACAAGGCTCTTCCGACGCGCATTTCCGGCGACCAGTAGAAAAGCGGCGAACTGCTCGGCCATTGTCAACATAGCAGTTTACAACGGTGCGAGTTGCGATTGCAACAGTGTTACATAGGGGCTTCTGTCAGCAGTGAGTCCGATCGCTTGGAAATGCAGACCTGCATCACTCTGAAAACACAGCTATCCTCCATTCTGGATATAATGACTAAAGCTGCCGTGACAGAGATAAGTAAACTTATTAGCGAGGCCGCCGAGTACGCGTCGGAATTGCACCTGGAAATGACTGTGAGTGTGAATGATGGTGAAGCGCTGGGGCGGAGATCGACAATTACTCCCATTGACATTACGACGGTGAGTTTGATCGTTGGGGAATCGGTAAGACTTTGGTACGTTTAGGGTGACGGCGGTGGAGGTCCGATGCAGTATGGTGTGGGTCCATCTACCTTACTGGACAGATCAGTGTTCCGGGAGACTCGGCAAAACCGGGTTATTAACTAGTAATGCGACGGCTGCGGCTAGTAACATCGCACCTATGATTATGGTGTTTAAGTTTTTTTTTTTTCATGATAATTTTTATAACGTAAATGTAGTACTTCAGCATCCCTCTATCCTTTATGGAGACATGTAAAACGACCACAGAATATAAATGATGGTAATTACGAGTTGTGGCGTTTAACACTTTGTATGAGGTATTGATGTTAAACCTATACGTCCGTATGTATTCTATATACGGTATGAAATTATTTGGGGAAGTATGAATGGTATGTTGTTTTTTAGACGCAGGTAGCCTCCATCATGGACAGCTTATCCAAAGATGCTGCAGATAAAATCTTCAGACTAGTTGATGAGAACTTTGCCTCGTTGCGCTTGGAGGTGTCCCAGAGTCAGAATGAGAACGAGTCTCTGAGGAAGAGGTTGCAGCTGATGGAGAGCGAATCGGTGACAACGCAGGAACGCCGACGGGAAGGGGGGAGAGGCGGGTCGCTCCGGATACACAGCTGCTGGTTGAACTCTGATCTCTGTCAGACGGTCCAAGGTGGGTTGCTTGGGAGTGAAGTGCTTTGTTTTTTGGCCTGCCCGAGTGTGATTAAATATGAATAAACTGTGATCAAAGAACAGCATGTGGAAAATGCTGGAAGAATAGCACACACATTTCCAGGTCCAGTGTTCCTCTTTGCACCTATTTTCTTTTTACAAAACCCTGTCATCAACTATGTTTTTGATTTCGGAGGTGGGTTTGTACTGTTATTAGGGGTCCAAGCATGCATTAATTAGAGAACTGAAGTAATGCAAAAGTGGCTGTAACTAATTACTAATTTTCAGTAATTTGCACAGCACTGCTTATTATTCTTCCGCACTTTAAACAATGTGGGGAGTAGAGACCATAAGGTGTAGAAATAGCAAATTTGGTGAACTGGGTAATTCAGGAAAGCAAAATAATGCACATGGGCCTAATGGTGGTGCTGCAGAGTAGTATTTTACATAGTTCAGTAACTACTTCTGTGATCTGTCACTGAAAGACTCTAGTTGACTCTGGTGTTTGTTGGAAGTTCCCCGGATAAGGTGTACTCCCTGGCTCTGCCTCTTTCAGAACAGGAACCGTTATTCTCCATCAGCTCTGATGAAGGAGGACTTGCAGCCACGCGCTCTGATGACGCTCCCCTGCGGCGTCCAGCTCGGATGGAGGAGGTCGGTTTGTGGGTCTGGCATGTGGGTTTCCTGATCCAGGCTCTCTTCCGCTGTGTGATTGAGCAAACGGCTTCTCTTTGAGTCTCCCTGTGCTTGTCAGCTACTGCTGCCTAATGACCATACAGGCACAGAGGAATCATTTGTGCCAATTTGAAAGTCAGTGTAGTAACCAGTATGCCAGCTTTTTCGTAAGTTTTGTAACATGCTACATTTTTTCATGAGCCCCCCATGATCCTTTAAAAGCCACAATGACCATTCCCCACAGAAAAGTGTAATTAAAAAGTTTAAAATGTTTTTAAACCGATGTGCTGCAAAGTACTTGTTAGGTGTGCCTAAATTTTCAAATTCTACAAAAAAAAAAGAAAACCTATTACAAATAAAACTATTTAAAAAATAAATAAATAAATAAACGGTAAACTTACCTAAAGCGTCATATGTGTTAAGCCCTGTGTGTATTGAAAGGACAGGTACATTGAGATGTGTAGTCATTTACATGACTGAATAGAATTACAAAGGCAATCAGGGCAAACAACTCTACATACACAAATTGCAAACAAGTGTAATACTTCAATAAATAAATTACAAATTGTACATAGGGTACATATTAACAGGCAGTCAGTCCTAGATACATTAATCAGAATGACAGTGACATTCAATTCATCCTCTTGCAGGCTATGATTAGAGGGCAGCATTTGGGGTTAGATGCCCATGTCCTGTGTGTGTATCTGAAAGCTAACTAACCTGTGCCTTGCCTATGGGAAATGTAACAAAGAAATGTGAGCTGAATGTCAGCTAGCTGATCCATGCAGAACTGCTGACTTGTTTGGTCCAATTAGTATGACACTGGTTCATTGTACTTTGCCCTCCCTTTTAAAAATTAAAATAATAATAAAAAAAAACTGAATAAAAGTTTCAACAAATTATTTTGATTCTGAGTCAGAGCTCTCCCCGTTGGCCATCAGGTCTGCCATTTGTTTCTGAGTTAAACAGTAAATTTGAGACTCTGATCTGCCACATTGCATTATGGGATGCAGTAGACTGGTGGTATTTTCAAAATCCGTATGACATATCTTTGGCATACTGCAAATTTCATATTTTTTGGGTATTGGATACGACATGCTACATTTTGGTCCCAATCGGTGTATACTAACAGTATAGTATGCGGCTTCCTGTCCCTTTATTTGCCTGGGTAGCTTTGTGGATTGTCAATTGTCAGCACTGTTAGTATTTGCACTACTTCTGGATTGATTATGTTTGTATTCTCTTTGAGGTTCAGGCTGTTTGATTCCCTGTGGATCTGACCAGATGGCCAAGTAACAGTTTCAAGTAGCATTTCTCAGCTGATGTGATATGTCACCCTACAGGGGATAACGTGTGAGCATGCACAAAGTTTATTCATTTTGACTAATCCTCTTAGTCCCTGGTTACAGTGTGATGAAAGGGAAGAGGTCTGGCTTGAATCTTCTGCCATGAAAGAGGAGAGAGCCATGAAGGATTTGGCTAAAGGGGACCCACTGGGACAGCTGAGCGCTGGCAGAGAGAGTGAGTGCAAAGGCAGCAGGAGTGGCTCAAAGTAGCCTTTTCCTGAAAGCAGTGACATTCATTTGCTGGATGTGAAAGTCACACTTCCAGTCGCCGTATAAAAGCTGCATGTTTATTCCCACCATTCCTACAGATGCTGTGGAGACTGAAGCTGAAGCTTCAGAAAGAGCGGCGGGTCCTCCGCAACACAAGAAGCCGGACACAGCCTCTCGAAGCCAAGAGGGACGGGATTTAGAGTCTGGAATGGCAGGTTTAAACATGGATGAAAATGGAAATATCCGGAATGGTAGGGTGAAAGTAAAGAACGCTGGACAAGTCTACAGAGAAGAGAGACGGTTCATGTGCCCCCAGTGTGGGAAGACCTTCGGCAGGCAAAGTAATATGAAGGCACATCAGGTGGTGCACACGGGCGAGAAACCATTCAGCTGCACGCAGTGTGGGAAAAAGTTCACGGCCAAGTGCAGTTTAAATATGCACCACTTAATAGTGCACAAAGGAGAGAAGCGATTCAGTTGTACCTACTGTGGGAAGATTTTTGGTACTCGGAGTCACCTTAAAGAGCACCAGGTCACGTACAAAGGTGACAAGCCATTATCCTGCACTCACTGTGGGAAGAGCTTTCCTGTGAAATGCAGCCTTAAGGTGCACTGGCTCAGTGTTCACAAGGGAGAGAAATGTTTCAGCTGCTCTCTCTGTGGGAAAATCTTTGCCAGGCAGAGAGACCTTAAAGCTCATGAGCTTGTCCACACCGGGGAGAAACCTTTTAAATGTGTTCAGTGTGGCAAGTGTTTTACAGCGAAGCGTAGCCTCAATGTGCACCGGCTAACGGTGCACAAGGGGGAGAGACGGTACAGCTGTGATGTGTGTGGCAAGAGGTGCAGTCAGAAAAGTGGACTGAAGATGCATCAGAGGGTTCATACTGGCGAGAAACCCTACAGCTGTGTCAAATGTGGCAAAAACTTTGGCAACAAAAGTGCACTTAACATTCACCAGAGAGTTCACACTGGTGAGAGAGCTTTTGCCTGCGATGTATGTGGGAAGTGTTTCAGCCTCGCGCACAACCTGGCCAGACACCAGTGCATTCACACCGGCGAAAAAGCCTTCACCTGTGCCCTGTGTCAGAAAAGCTTCACACAAGCCAGTCACCTGAAAGTACATCAGCGGATTCACACTGGAGAAAAGGCATTCGTCTGTGACACGTGTGGGAAGAGTTTCAATCAGAGGAGCGCGCTCAAGACTCACCAAGCCATTCATGTTGGAGACAAACCGCACAGCTGTGTCGAATGTGGCAAAAGCTTCCGCTCTGCAAATTATTTGAAGAAGCACCAACAAATTCACACGGGAGAGAAACCATTCAGTTGCGACATATGTGGAAAGCTTTTCCGCACAGCAAACAATCTGAAAACACACCAGCAGATTCATTCGGGGGGTAAGCCTTACAACTGCAGTGTCTGTGGACAAAGTTACAGTTCTGCTAGTTACTTTAACACTCACTTGCTAATCCACACAGGAGTGAGGCCATACAGCTGCAGCGAATGTGGGCGCAGCTTTACCAAGCAAAGCAGTCTCAACCTGCACCAGCGGACGCACACAGGGGAGAGGCCATTCAGTTGCAATGTGTGTGGGAAGAGTTTTAGCGTAATCCAAAATCTGAATCGACATCAGCGTGTCCACACGGGAGAGAAACCTTTCAGCTGCGCCATATGTGAAAAGAGTTTCAGCCAAGCAAATAATCTTAAAGCACACCAGCAGATCCACACTGGAGAGAAGCCTTTCATTTGTGACAAATGCGGAAAGATCTTCTCGTATTTAAGAAATCTCAAAGAACACAAGTGTATTTATGGTTAAAATAAATGTTTCCCCAATTTCTAATGTATGTGACCTCAAACTACGGAATTTCCTAGGAAACAGATTCTTGTAAGCAGTGTTTCACATGGGCAATTCCTGTTGCATCTTGTACCAACTGAGGGAACTGTTTATTTTTGCCAGATTATTTAGTTTTGTAAGCAGATATAATCAGGAACAAAAGGTGTAATTTTTCAGATTTATGTCATTTATTAAACATTTTCCAAAAAGGGTTTCGGAGTCCATTTATATGTTGCCTGTGGGGAATAATGTTACACATTTTCCCAGGACTGCACTGGCAATTAAATCAGCCCTGGATATTGGGGTCCCCTGTGATAAATTTTGTGGGCCCGCAAATGCCCGGTATGCCAGACGGCTATTCTAGCCCCGCATTTTTGTGGCAGACCACTGGTACTTTACTGCCAGTGCTCTATTTAGATTTTTGACCGCTAGATGGTGCTCAGGAGATGTAAAATGGGTTGTTATGCCAAAATGATGATGATGATAAAAAAAAAGCCTTGTTCAACTATAAAGTGTAAATTTCAATTTATTATTGAATATATCTTTGTAAAAAAAAAAAAAGTGTGTCTCGCTTTCCAGCGTATGAAAGTAAAAGCAGTAATCGGTCAGTTTGGGACAGTCTTCATGATAGCCAGGAGTACGACGGGGGTAATAGTACCCAAATAGAAGTTAGATTTTTACAGGTGGTGGTGGTGACGAGATATCCATCAGGACTGTGCATTGCTGTAAGGATCCTTATAACAGTGTCTGTAGCGGGCTAATTTAAGATACTCTTCATTGGTTATTCGATTGAATTCTGTTGAAATAGTTCAGGCAGTGGCTTGGAAGCCTCATTACCCCCCGGTAATCCCTCTGAAGCATTTATGGATGTTTCTATAAAATGCTGCCCTGACCCTGTTAACCCGCCAGGTGGCAGTGGTTGGCTCGGCAGCTCTCAACACTACCTCGGGACAACAACGACGAAGAAGAAGCAGCTGCAGTAACGACAGTCTTGTTATGGTTTAGCGCAGACTGCGACCCGTATCGTACGGTGGCGCAGGTTCGTTTAAAGGGCTGTTCAGGCGTATTTCGCAATCGCATGTAGGGGTGTACTAGCAGAGAAAGCAGGGCACAAGCAGATCCCGCTCCAGCATGAATGAGTCGGACGGACTGCGCTTCAGGAGGCTGAACAGACCTCAAATTATAACAGATGAGACTCAGGAGCACCATCACAAGAGCTCAAGGTGGCGTTCTCTAAGTGTATTGTTAATAATCTTAGTTGAATGTGAATTTAAGGTTTTTATGGCTCCCCAGCTGGGCTTTGTATTAGATGTCAGTGCTGTTAAGTACGGTGTGATTAAACCAGTGGTGCATAAAGGGAGAGCTTGAGACTGTGCTCTGCGCGACTTCCCCGAAATCCCAGGTGTAAATGGCTGCTACCGCGGTTATGGGAAATTCTGCCAGCCTTTAATTGCATGTATTTGTATCACTTGATTCGGAGGTTGCCGCTCTGAGAAAAAGCAGCTCGCTCGTTGTTGCGGATGCGTGTGTATCTGGTCAGGGATGATCACGAAAGCCCGAGTAAACAGACTGCGTGCCGTTTATGGCGCCTTTGGGTTGTCACTTTTGCCTGTTCATAGACACTCATGAAGCTCTCCGGCAGAGGTGAAACTTGTTATATTAATTCCATTAATATAACATGAATCTTGTCCTAATCAGCCTTCTTTTCCTCCAGCACCTACAGCGGAAAGGTTTTCCGGGTGACCTTTCTGACACTGGGGGCTATACTGCTACTCCCCCTGCTTGCCATTGTCCTGTTGCTGGAGTCTCCTATCCAGCCCGAGGTCCTCAGGTTAGCTCCACTGCTTTCCCCTCACTATTTCTTCCTTCACCATTTCAAAGTTTTCAATGTCTGGCCTGTTTTTGTCCAACTACACAGATAGACCACACCTCCCTGCTCAGATTCTCAGGGTTCACAGATTAACAGTAATATAAGCAACAACAGGGTTCCCCAGTTCATGCCTTGGAGGGCCAGGCTGCAACACAGTCTGCAGATTTCCCTGTTCAGACACACCTACTAAACCAAGCAATTAGCTTGTGAGCTAAATAAGGTGTGTTTGAGCAGGGAAATCTGCAGACTGTGTCTCAGACTGGCTCTCCACGACCCAAATTGGGGAACCCAGGTTTACACACTTCTGGTTTGGTCGCTTAAGGGTGTAACAGATTTCTTCAGCTTCTTGTGAGCAATCTGGATTGTGCAAGTGCTACTCAGTTATCAGGTCAATAGTTTTTTATAAAGGACTTGGAAGAAAAGCCAAAGACCAGCTGTCATATGCATACACTTAAAAGTGAATCATTCTTAGGAAAGGACTTCGCCTTACTCTTACTCTCTAATATAGAAATACTCTCTTAATACCTATTGAAAAACTGCCTTCGTGTTATGAGACACACTGCATTGTGTTTTTATATGTAGATTTAGTTGTTTTTTGATGTTGAATCCATATAGGTGTGACATGAGACCGGGGTCACAGACTGTCTGAAGCTTGCAGTTGCTCTGTAAACACCGGTGACCCATGGCCTATTTCGGAGGCGTCCTTCAGTGGGTCCACGTGCTCCACATGGCTGCGTTGTGCAATAACAGCACTGATTGTGCTTGGGCAGCTCAGAGATCTGAGCAGGAACCTGTGAGCTGTGCACACTAGGAGATGTAGCTCCTCGTTTGTATTTGTAGGTTGGCGTAGGAATAGGTTGGCATAGGAACCCAAGTAACATGCTACCCTGTGTTGTTTAACATGGGAATGTGAGCTGGACTAATGAGCCAAATGATCCAAGCCTGGACCTGAAGGTGATTTCCCTTGTTCCTGGTCCTTTCAGCCTCAATGAGCCGCCTCTCTTGGCGGGCTGCTTTGAGCCCAACCTGAAGCTGAGGCAGGCTGAGAGGCTGTTTGAAGACCAGCTGGTTGGGCCAGAGTCCATCGCCAACATTGGAGGTCAGTGGGATCAAAAAGTGTGTGACAGTGCTCCCAGGGGTGGTGTGATGGAATTCAGTGGACATGTGGGAATGGTGGCCCCTGGGGGTGGGGCTGGTGACAGGCTGCATCCACAGTCTGTTCTAGTTTTTTGGGCGTGAGCTTGTGGTTTTTCCCTGCTCTGCTGTGGCGCTGACATTTCAAAGCCTGTCCAGCGAGTTGACTTTGCCTCTGTGCGCCCCGCCTCTTGTAGATGTGCTCTACACTGGTACGGCTGATGGGAAGATTGTGAAGATTCAGGATGGGAAGATACATGTCTTGGCTAGATTGGGAAAGCTGCCATGTGGTAAGAGTGGGATGTGGCATCACAGGTTAAACATGTCTATTCTGTTCCTATTCCTGCCAACCTGTGTTTCACAGTGAGCTGAAAGCACATTGCAGCAGTGCTACTTCTAATATAACCCTTAGAGTCACAGTGGTAGGTTATACATTTCTGATATGATGCTACCACTTTGGAGTCACAGCAGTTTTCTGTACCTCCTAGCATTTGACTGTCTTACTTATTATTGTTGAAAATCAGCAACAGTTTATGTCTGGTGTTTGTCAGAGAAATCTCATTTCGCTCCATTAAACACTGATGTTTTGTGTTCTAAGGTTCCCGTGATGACGAGCCGACGTGCGGGCGGCCCCTCGGCATCCGCGTGGGGCCCAATGGCACCCTGTTCGTAGCGGACGCCTATCTCGGCCTGTTCGAGATCAACCTGGTTACCGGTTAGTTCGTGCGGGGTCACAGAAATAAGCACCCCCTCCTTGTAGTCTAGTTCATTACCTTATTATACCATTTACTTTTATGGTATTACATAGTTACAGGATGAGATATAGCTGCATGATGTCAGGTTGGGTTTATGGCAGCTAATTTGAAGGATAATTTTCAAGGAATCAGATTCAGAAATCCAAGAATCTGATGATATGTATTCTGAGGAATAAATCATTGCTAACATATTGTACTGCCCATGACAGGTAGTTGGTTATTTAATGGCGATATGCTGTTGTATGCTTTATTAGCTTCTATTATGGCATCTTATTTTTTTTAGATTTATAACAGTGTCCCCTGGACTTTGCGGGTAGAGGAGGGGTGTCACCCGCCGGTTCTGTCTCCTTGATGCTCAGGCGAGGTGGACACCCTGGTGTCAACCAGGCAGGTGGTGGAGGGGCGAAGGCTGTCTTTCGTAAACGACTTGGATGTGACGCAGGACGGCACAAGAGTGTACTTCACAGACTCCAGCAGCAGATGGCAGCGCAGGGACTTCCTCCACCTTGTCATGGAGGCGACGGCAGATGGACGGTAGGGCCCAGAGACCCTTGGTGCCAGACCCTTAGACATTGTCTGTCTAGCTGCTTATTAATGCCACTGGTCAACATTCACATACAGGAAATGGAGCTGAATAGAATATTACAAATAAACAGATTTCATAAAAGTAATGTCCTGCAGTTCTGCTAGATGAGAGATGGAGAACATGCATATTTGCACATATGAGACATGCATGTGGGCTCCGTCTTGGACTCTGGCTGACGTCCCTGTACCCGCAGAGTCCTGGAATATAACACCGTCACCAGGGAGGTTTCCGTGCTGATGGAAGGCCTCCGTTTCCCCAACGGGATCCAGCTCTGCCCTGACGAGGAGTCTGTGCTGGTGACGGAGATGACCATGGCCAGGATACGCAGGTAAGCTTCGTGCCTTGTTAGCCGTTAGCAAAAAGCAGCCGGTCATTCACTGCCCACACCAATCAAGTCAAAACTCCCACAGGTCAGCTGTACTATGGGGTAGAGGCTTGTCAAAGAGGCAGTTGTTCTCCAGAGTCTCCTGGGGAGCCTTCTCACCACCCACTCTGAGAAAACCCACAGTTAGGGTCAGATCAGTTCCACACTAAGCCATAGCTTAGGTCCGAACCTATTGTCCGTCTGGTCTGTGAAAAGGGGCAGAATGGCAGATGTCATAAATACTCTGTATTTTATGAGGACCCCTTTTCAGAAACGGAAGTAGCAGTCATTCTTGGACATGAACCACAGCTGCATCCGTTGTTTTCCCTTTGCATGTATCTGTACGGTTATACTGTCATTGCTTACTGACTTCATCCCTGGAACAGATTACTGCTAATGTCCAGAGGTGGGCCCTCACTCATGGCTTTCCCAGGACACGCTGTTGTGCATTTTGCTGCATTATGCAAGGCATCTGAAGCCAGTGTTTCATCATTTTCTGCTGTTAGTGTAGTGGTTGCATCACTGCATGGGTTGTGGATAGACCGTTAGACAAGCGCATTTCCCTCATGTTGCTGAATGTACTGAGCCAGAGTCATCTGCAGCCTTCAGAACTACTGCCTTCGCTAATGATGCAGGCTTGCAGTCACCTAGGCAACCGAGGCTTTATTTAGCAGTCGGTGTCCTGTCTAATACCAGTGAAGGCGGAGCCTCCCACTGCTGAGAGAGGGGGAGACGCTCGTTTTCCCATTCCAGCTGGACCCGGTGCCTATTTGTTTTTACCCCGATGGGTCCTGAAACTGGATCTCAGTTCTCTCACTCATTGATAATTCCCTGCTAAGGTTTAAGGTTCCCACCTGAAACGCACAGCTGTGAGAATGCGCTGGCGTCCCACTGGGGCTGTCGCACGCTGGAACATTCCCGGAGACGCTCTCGCTTTCACAAAGCCCCTAATTACAGGCATAATTATATCCGCAAGGCTGTTCACGGGGGACCTGCCAGATAGGAGAGGATGCATATGTATAACCACTGCATTCAGAAGCAGCCTTCTGCTTTGCCAGAGCTAAAACCTGAAATGCCCCACTGTCAAGTTATGAAACCCTTAACATTTATGGCCCCATTTTGGTTTTTCTTTTTTCTTTTTTTTCTGTGCTATTTATATGAGTCAGCAGGGACTGTGTGGCTTCACCTTGCCATCCAGCATGTTTGCTCAGATAAACGTACCTGATGTTACCTGCTCTTTTTTTTCTCTCAGAATATTAATAGATTAGCCCTGCAGTGCCTTCATCTTCATAAGCCCAAAGTCACAGTGACCCTGGATCCCGTCTCAGGGGACACGGGGCATGAAGCAGAGGGCACCTTGGATAGGATGCCCTTTTATGCAACTGTAACCGTATGCATATGCAAACCTAATGTGTCTCTTGGCTTCGGTTTAGAGTCCATGTCTCAGGCCTTAACAAAGGGGGAATGGACACCTTTGTGGACAACCTGCCCGGTTTCCCTGACAACATCCGGCGTAGCAGCTCGGGCAGCTACTGGGTGGCCATGTCGGCAGTGCGGCCCAACCCCGGTTTCTCTATGCTGGACTTCCTCTCCCAGAGGCCCTGGATCAAAAAACTCATCTTCAAGGTATGGAGTGGGGAGTACCAGCATGATACCCGTGTACCCCACAACACAACATAAACTGCAGGGGACAGGCTGGCGGTATATGGCACAAACGGTGTCATGGGCATGCGCACACAGCTGAGGAGCTGACCGCTTAGTTTAACTGTGGATGTCTGTTTCCACAGCAAAGTGAGCAGGACTCCATGCAGTGAAAACCACACAACAATCGCAGTGAGCTTCAGGAGCCATGACTGGGATTACTAATGGATTTTTGTGATGGGAAAAAAGTGGACATAAAAATGCATTTGCAGGCCCAGTCACTGAAAGCTAAGTTAAGGCGCAGGTCCAATAGGATTGCCTTTACTGTGTTGACAGTCAGCCAGACGAACACGTTTTACAGAAAGATTACAATGGAAAGATCATTGTTTAAATTGTGCCCTTTTTGTTTAAGCCTTATTGTAGAGGCTAAAAACAGATACACAGGAAGTGGTTGTTTTGTGACAGTTTCTGAAGATGGCCAACAGAGGGCGACAACAGAATTATTAAACACATAATAAGCAGCATCAGTTAAGTATGTGATACTTGACTATATGATGTATGGATCCAGCCATCCCCCTTATATACTGCTTATTCAGTATAGTGTCACAGTAACCTTGGAGCCCATCCCAGGAAGCACAATGACAAGGAGACAGAAGAACAGATTTAAACAAATACACCCTTGTGCAAATTAATTGAAAGAAGTTGTGTCTATATGTAGACAGACTGACCATAGTTAAGATGGACAACACAGTCACATTAATTCATACTTATTGCCTTGGGTCCGGATTTAAGTCCGGGTGGATCAATAAAAATTGTATGGGAATAACCCAGGATAGGGCGCCAGTCCATCACAGGGCACACACACACCATTCATGCCTATGGGGAATTTGGCAACTCCAATTAACCTTAGGATGTTTTAGGACTGCGGGGGGAAACCAGAGAACCAGGAGGAAACCCCACGACAACACGGGGAGGCATCTGAACCTCAGAGCATTTACTTGAAACGTACATGGATAGCTGAAGCACAGTCATACCACTCAGCTCTAACCCCACCCGAGCAGGCCCGCTGCTCTGTGGGCACAGTGCCTCCTCTCTCCATCCACTCAGTCATACCAACCAGGTCTAATCTCACCCGAGCAGGC
>JAOYFF010000063.1:16797859-16813023 GCA_025773925.1 Cryptomyrus ogoouensis
CTCTGTGGGCACAGTGCCTCCTCTCTCCATCCACTCAGTCATACCAACCAGGTCTAATCTCACCCGAGCAGGCCTGCCAGTCTGTGGGCACAGTGCCTCCTCTCTCCATCCACTCAGCAGTGCTGTGTAAACCAGCAGGTCCCAGGCCACTGCGTGCGTGTCTGTGTGACAACTTGTTTCAATTAATTTGCAGAAGGGTCTACTATGAAGGGGAAAACGGGAGTTCCAGTTTGCAAAATTGTAAAATTTGTAACATTAATAACAGTACCTAGAGTTGTTACACTTATCTGTAAGTTGGTTTTCTTAGAAAGCTGGCCATTTTCCCAGCAGACTCCGCTCTTCACAGTGTGGTCTCTTTCTGCCTTCACGGGGTGTCGTTCTTGTCCAATAAAGTTGTTTCTCTGGCTTCCCCAGCTCTTTAGCCAGGACATGGTGCTGAAGCTGGTGCCCCGGTACAGCCTGATACTGGAGCTAGCCGAGGGGGGGGCCTGCCGGCGGAGCTTCCATGACCCCCACGGGGTGGTGGCTGCCTATGTCAGTGAGGCTCACGAGCATGACGGACATCTCTACCTGGGATCTTTCCGGTCGCCATACTTGTGCAAGCTGGATCTCAGCCAGGTGTGACCCCCCCCTCCTCCCCGTGTCATACTTCAGCTCAGACAAGGACTGAAGAATAACACTGGCTAACTGTGACATGGCTCTCAGACTCCTGCTGTTCCCCTTCCTTCCCCTTGTAATGTGATGCCCAGACCGGCTGTGTGTGTTACTCTGATGACCCACCGCTCTACAGTGTTACGCTTACACTAGTTTGTATTTGCAGTGTAACTCATCATTTTCTGGCACTGGGAGGGACCATTTCTGACACCATTATAAAGCATAATTGCTTTTTCTTTAATGACATCAGCTGGCAGATTTTGTTTGCGCTAAATGACTAGTGATCCGCAAACATTTCTCTGAGCAGGACGTCTGCTTGTCCAATAGACACCTCAGACTAAACAGAAATAAAAGTCACAAATTGTCGGGTTAAGTGTGCATTTATTTCAGCAGTTTTTGTTTGCTTATGGAAAAATTTAGTTCTGCTTCATTTTATCAGAAAATGGGAAATAAGTATGCGGAAGCAGCACTCAGTTTGAAAAGTGTGTGGCTGGGGTGGGTGGGGGGGGGGGCAGATTTGGTTTCTACTCCACAGGCAGCTAAATGCAGCTTTTTAACCATTAAAGAAGGAAAATCTAAAAATCAACAGGTTGAACCATAACATAGCGGTTAAGAAGCTGAAATGGGGAGCTGTAAAGGTAAATTTTCACACTCCAACTCTTACGTTGATCTGTAGTAGAAGTGCTTGTTTACAGCATGGTGCAGTGAACAAGTCAGGAGAACGTTTCTGAGTTAAGCCGGTGCTCTCGAATTCACAGCTTGAGGCTAGCGGCATGAGAGCTAGTTAGTGCTGCATGCAGACGGTGCTAGTGCCTGTGGTTTGAGCTGCCTGCTCAGTCAGGGGGTGTGAAAAGGCTTCGTGCTGCATTTCCTGCAGCACACAATTGTCAGTCATCCATACACCAATTCCATTACGTAAGCACTTCCAGAAAGTACATCAAGTTATGAAACAAATATGCCTGGCAGTCAGGTCAGGATAAAATTAAGAAGCGGTGAGGAATTTAACAATTTAATTTGGGGAGTGTGAGGGACGAGTCACCTCAACTGCGGAAAAAGTGGACTATAGAGTATTAGTCACTGCATCAGTTTCAGCGCATGGTGAGTGCATCTGGGTGGGGGCCCCGCTACTCAGAGTCGAGCCACCTCACTTCCTGTAGGCAGCAAGCGGGTGGGCGGGTGGCACACAAAGGAGGTCACTTTGCTCCAGTGCTTCCATGGAATGGCCCACACTTCAAAATGACAGTTGAACATCTGAAAGGTAGAGCACCCATCAACACTGGCTGTCTGCCTGCCACATCTGAGCAGCAGAACTTCAGACCATTTGCTCTTATGTGGGACAGGCAGCGTTTCCCCTCGACGGGGTTCTAGGAGGCTGACTTGGACTCTACCTGCTGGAGTGCTCCCTCAGGCTGGAAGGGACATTTGTCAAGGCTGGGTGGAAACATGCTCTTCCTGCAGATGGTGCGCGAGATGGTCACCTCCAGAACGTACTTGATACCTTTCACAATCTGCAGTCAAGAGTCAAGGTTTTCATTAAATATGAGCCTGCTGTAGGACAAGAATGTTAATTTGTTTTAACAATATTACCAAGTTCTATTGAATAAGAAATCCAAAGACATGCAAACCAACCAAACAGTGACACCTAACGTCAAAGCCACCTCTGCTGTTTGCATATGTTGATTTCATAGCTCTATGTCTGAAGAACCTTCTCCTACCTGTATCTGAGCAACTTTGATGGCATACACCCTGAAGAGGAATATGTCATTGGACTCATTGTTGAATGTGTACGTCGCAACCAGCACAGCATTTTGAACCCCTGGGTCATTTTTGCTGATGTTGTGGCTCGAGCCAGGAACAGGTCTGTGTTTATGCCCAGTGAGAGGGAGGGTTTCTAGAAGAGGAAGGACACATGGTATTCCCCCACATTCACTGGAAAACTGTTACTGGTAAGTCATTGAATACAATGGTTGATTTGAGCCACAGTTTTAGGTCTACAAATAGCAGGACGACCGCAATACTGTGCAGACTGCCCTCAAGCAGAGTTATTCTTCTTAAAACTGAATTAGATAACATTTTATCTGAATTCAAAATGTTGATTGTTCTTAGAGTTTCTTTCTTCCAGTTTTGACCAAGCAGAATGATGAACTATAGGACATGAGTCGGTCCCACACGGGGGCTTAATGAAGCTGTATTTAGCAGCACAGTTCACTACCAGTTCAGTAACAAGAAGTTCTGAAGTGCAATTATTGCAGAAATAACCCCCCACTCCCACTCCACTCCACTCATCTGCAGAGAAAAGGGCTCGACATCCCCCTTACCCTGGGCTGAGGATCCGGCCAGCGCGCTGAGCAACAGGAGCCAGTAAACTGCACTCATGGTGTGGAGGAACGATCACAGAGAGATCAGAAAGCGACAGGAGAGAGAGCAAGATCTGATAAGCCACCCCGGACCTGCACCTCCCCAAAGGCAGCGTCTCGCCTTCGGGGCGTTTCATTAAAGGAGACGTCTGACCAATTGGCTGTTTTATCATGCAGGTGCGGAGTATCCACGAGAGAGTCAGGAGTAGTAATATACCATTTACTCGCATTCCGCATTTAAGCAACTTAGCTCTTTCTCGCTCTCTAGAAGTTCTTATCTTTTAAGTCCACCCAGTCTTGTGTAACCAGCGTGCAGTGTTTTGTACGGCAATGCAAGTGTGCGCTAAAAACTAGACAACCTATATCAACGTTGTAGTCACATTCGTTCACAGATTTTTCTGGCATGCAGCATTTGTAATATTCCTGTTGGTGAACCTAATTACTAGCAGAACTGACATATAAAGAACGATAAAAGAACCTCGACATATATACACGGTATTAGTCAGAAATACTACAGCGTTTTTCTAGTATTGTTTTAGCATTGGGCGTATTAAAGCAATGGGGCCGTGCCACTTTCACGTACATAAATTTGGTGAATAGAATCAACACGAAAAGGTCAACTCGATCAGAAACATAGAGAACAACTCCGCTTCAGAAGAAAGTTTTTTTTGTAGATGTTTCTAACCACATCCTGAGTCCAGGCAGCTTATCGAACCTCGACGAAAACCGCAGGTATATTAAAAGCCATTTCCATGTTTATTACGATACTTTAGCAGAGTAACAGTTCAGAAGCTTTGTTGACTAACGCATCTATTTTAATATATTAAATTATTTAGCCTCTTTTCACCTATAATAACCGTCAATTGATTCCGCTGAATCCATAATTTTGCTTGATTAACATTTCATTGGCATCATCTTTTATACTGGTGAAGATATAGGCCTGAAGGTAAAAAAAAAAAACAGTTCCTGAAATAAATAGCGTCTGTGTGACGCTGGAACACCATCTATTGCGGTTTTAAAAAATGATATACAGTGAGATTCATCCATCCCAAACACAGTTGAAAACCAGGAAAGGTATAAAATATATAAAAAATATATTCATGCAAATCATGCGGAAAAAGAAGGCTAAATATTTGTAGTTGATGTCACCACAACATTCAATAAGATTATAATCTAGTCTCACAATCATGCAAATAGCCTCGGTGTTTGACAGAGAAACATAAATATAAATATAGAGATAAAAATACCGAACGAAATAAAGATATAAATAAAGCTGTCGGATTAGGCTACAAAAAAGACCAGCAGGTGGCGTAAGATGATCGCTTACAGACCGCTATTCCTGTTCCTATTCCTATGTAAATATGACGACAACTAAATACCAGTCTGAATTTCGGGAAGCTTTACATTTGTTGCTAATCCCTATATATGAACCATTTTAACGAACATAAACACATCCCTATGCACTGGATAATAATTTGCAGCGTGAGCGGGCATACTAGGTTCCATCCACCAGCAGACTTTGTTACTGGTATGTTAAACATCCTAAAACCTGCAGAAGTAATTGTCTGTTGGTTTTACTGAGTCTCTCCCAGAAACTGTTGTTTTAAGATATTAGAATTGAGATATACATAGAATATTTATCTTATTAAATGCATGGAAGGTATTCTGTCTGTCAACTAGACTCCCAGGAAGCATGCTGGCTAGTTTGTAAGGAAATCATGAATGTAAAAGCACAAAATGATTTTAAAAACCATTCTTCAGGTCTTAAACCTCCACAGGGGGTAGGTAAGTGGTGCGGTCTAGACTGTATCCGAGTACCATACAGCAGGTTTGCACACTCAGTTGTAAATAGAATTAGTCTAGCACAGCGGTGGCCAATCTTATCCGCAAAGGGCCGGTGTGTGTGCAGATTTTTGGGGTAACCCTTAGGTCAGCTGTTCAAACCCAGGTGTGAGGACTCTTCAGCCAATCAGTCCTCTAATTAGTGACCTAATTAGAGAGTTGCAGCGAAAACCTGCATACACACCGGCCCTTTGCGGATAAGATTGGCCACCCCTGGTCTAGCATGTGCATGGTCATCACCCTCCAGGCCCAGTGCAGTTAAATATGCCCCTCTGAACTGCAATCTGCATTCTAAATTTAGCTGCCATGTACAGGTCTGTTGTACGGCCTTCCTGTCCTAATGCATAGTTCTGTTATAATTAAGGCTCTGTGTCTGTTGTTCTGTGCAGTTGGGTTGCTGCAGACCACATAATGCTGTCACCACCAGCCTGTCCATTTGGGAAGAACAGCTTTACCGCTTGTCATTCCTGTGACGTTCCTTCATGACATGGGCACCCAGAATGTGATGTCTCGCTCTGAAAACCCCGCCTGGCATTCCCTATGAGTTTCAGGCAGGATTTTGTAGCCCTTGGTGTGGTTTCGGCCAGACCTTCTAGGGTTAGGATTCTAACCTGAGTGACATTTAATCCTCGTGATTTATCGTTTGGAGACAGGAAACACGTGGTCACTGATGTTCACATGACCTGAGGGGTTTGAATGCCTTCCTGTAGTTCCTTCCAAGGAAGTGGGGATTCCCATGCCATCACTGGGAGACGACTTCTCAGTAACCTGCCCCTCGACGGCAGCTAGATGTGCTGAAGCCAGTGATTTATTTCCCAAAGCAACTGTTTACTCATGGCCAGCACAGCCCAAGTGACAGGGGGCGGTGCCCATTGGGGAGGCAGAGACACCGTCCCTTGATGCCATCTCATCAGCTGACCATTATATCAAAGATGCTGAGACTTTTTCTTCAGTTCATTGGCCCAATGCTTTAGTGTGTGTGGATTATTTAGGTGGAAGGGTCTTTATAAAGAGTTGATATAGACGGTTGGAAGTGGCCTGTTCATCTACACATAACCTAGCTGGCATTTCATCCTGGTGCCCAAACTTTGTGATGGCATTACTGTGGGAATAATGAGCAGGACTTTGGGGCAACAAAACAGTACAGATAACTAATAATAGGAGAGTTAAACACCCCAGCGGTCTGTTTTGAGGTCCAATTTGACGTGAATATCTTAACTCCACCCTCTTCAGTCCCTCCAAAGCTGCATACCTCATTATAAGGAATTTGCACATGGGTACATGGTATAAAAACCCTGCTAGTGAATCACAGAGCAGCAGTCCGATGTTCTTTATTTGGTCTTTCTTTCAAGAGTACCAGTGTCGCACTCCATTTTCCCAGTGCTTTCTGTTTGTTGTATATTTTTAGCAGTAGTGCATAGACCCCCTTGGGCCTCCCTGACATTTGTGTTTCTGGTGAGGAGCCCGTTTTAATAACCCACCAGCCATAATACCATAATCCATGCTCCTCGTGTTTGCAATTAATCACCCCCCTTGCCGCTGTCTCAAGTGCTCCAGGGAATCTAGTACGATGCTGCATGGTGGTCACGCAATGCATCAGATCACACTGAAATTACCGCTTTGGCATTTTCCCAGCAGTCTTCCGGGCTTTGGAAACCTTTTAAGCAATGCAGTTATGATGTGTGGATGGTCTGATATCTGAATTTTTACATACTCTATGTGATCATGAACACAGCCTCACGTGGCATTTCAGCAAACGTGGCGTCCATGCTGGGTCACTTGCTGCGTTACATTGTGCTGAATGGGAGAATCGCGTGACTACTGATGATTAGTGTAGAAACTCTTCAAATGATACTATTGTATTTTGATAGATTAGGATGAACTTAAGCGGCCTAGAGGTTTATTGGTAGTTTAGTTAGGACAGATGCATTCCGCAAGGTGGCACCCTGTGATAGTCCCAAGTATAACACACTGGACACATTGTGCCTCTCCATCCCAGCCTTTTTCATGGCCGCAGGATGCCCTGTACCCAACCTCTCCTTCCATCCTGGCCGAACTGACTAGATGCCTTGTACCCAGCCTTTCTCTTGGTCGCAGTGTAATAAACATGGTTTTGCCATAAGCAGTCTCTGCTTATGATTTGTCCATCTCTTGATCATAAAGATCGAGCTGTAATCCAGAAGGTGACAGGCAGACTGTGTAGTTCAGCTGCCCACTCCTTACGCCTTGTCGCTGACCCTTAGAGAAGCATATGTTCTCCAAATTACTGCTGTTAATCACAGCTGAGCGGGAGTCTGTCTTGGGTGCCCGGAAAATGTCTGTAAGGGGATGCCATGCCGGAAGATGAAGGTCTCACCAAACCGACATTGGAATGTGGGCACCGCTGTGCCTGTGGGCTGCTTTGGCCTGAATCTGTGGTTGTACTCTATATCTGACATTGCTGAATTTCAGAAAAGTATTATGTGTGTTTATGTTTGCATTTCTGTATGTGGTGCTGGGATTCCACTGCGTATTTCCTCCCATGATACAGGTTTTTCTCTGATGTATAGCCCATTCTTGGAAGCCCTGGGTTTTATCACTAGAGACACTGACTTGATGAGAGTGGATGGATCTATAGATGGATACATGTGTTAACATTCTGCTTGAATGAACAGTTTATGGCTGTGGTTTATCTGGACAGCATCAGCTACAAATGTTGGGCCACTGGTGGGATCTGTTCGTTTGACCATCGCCGCTTTGTGATCCTGTTGCTTTTGGCCGTCGGTGCTTTGATCTTGTTCCTTCACCATTTGTGGAGCCATTCCAGACCTTGGGCTCGCACTGACAGATTGCCATCTGTAGGGACCAAATGGAGGCACAAACTGATCCTTTTAAATGTCCTCAGTCAGTCATAAACTCCCAGATTTGTTCCCCCGGCCTGAGAGTTTGTGAGTGGGGCTGAGAGCCCAGGATGGACCTGCTGTCTTTGTGCCCTTGGCTGAACTGGCCAGGATGGATGTCCATGTTGGAGATCAGGCCTTCCAGTTCTCTTTGCACTTCCAAATTGGCACATTGGATCCAGTTTCTGGTGTCTGGACCTCGAGGAAGAGCCCGAGGCATGTGCCCCACAAGGCTTCAGTCCACCATGCATCTTCTGCCTGCCTTGAAAACTTCCAGTTATAGCCCGCTGAGTTGGCTGGCTTCGGTTTCCAAAAAATGCTGTGTTATTGGACCCATTTCTTTCAGCCCCAGAATGCAGTACAGCTTCATGAATCCTTCTCCCATGAAGACCCGGCTTTTTACCTCCAGGGCTCATCCTTCTGTCTCACTGATATTTTTATAGCTCATTACTCTTTTTTTCTTGCATAAAATGTTTTCACATGTAACTTACCAAGGTCTAAAGTCTGCAGACTAAAGATGCTGTTGAATCTGGCATAGCATCAGACATCTACTGTATATAAGTAGGAGCTGTGATGGTTATTCAGCCCCCTCCTTCAGGGCTACAGCCAGCTCTAGGAATTATGGGTAGTAAATTTCCATCTAAGGATGGCACCTTACTTGTGTGCTCATGTACCCATTTTATGTCATCTTCCATTGCCGAAGACCAGTTCCAATAATCAATAACAGAACTACAGAGGACAGTAAGAATCCCCGGATGTCGTTCTTGCCTCGCCCCAGATATCAAGGATACGTCAGTTGCATCCCCACCGAACGAGGACAATCCCATGATGCATTGTGCCCCAAGTTCATTCTTGGAAGGCATGTTAGCAAGAACGGTCTTGCCAAGACCACAAGCACGATCTTTGGATTCTTGGTATTGAGAAACACCCTTAGACTCCTGGAGAAACCCCTGAACATCCACATTTATGTAGGTATCTGCTTCACTGGTCTAGTGCCAAATTTTCTTTGAATACTACATCTTAACTGAATTAATAGGAAGAAATGCAAGGGTTTACACAGTTAACAACTGATTAGGGCTGATTAGGTAACATATTAAAGCGCAAACATGTCTCTAGAGAATGAGGATGTTAGCAGTACTGCACTTCCAGGGTAGAGGCCAACGCACAACATGATTAGCGTCAGCGGGTGAAGGGTCAGGTGTGGCTTTCACATCCTCAGCAGCATGCCTGGACTGCGTCTGCCGCACCTTTTATTGCTCAGTACCTCGTTGCACAGAGAGGTGGGAATGGGCCTGCCGGGACTGCATTGGAATTAAACGGCAGTGTCTGTGCAGTATGCATGTGCATTATGAAATGGTACAGATGGTGTAAGAATGGGCGGCCCTGCTGAGGAGGAGATTTCCAGGTAATCATCTGAACACCGGTCAGGTAATCAGAGATTAATTAGATAGTCAGGGCTCTGCTCAGTGGGCGCTGACTGCAATAACAAGCTGACAGGAGAAAGGATGATGGAAATGAACGATTAGACATGAAATAGAATTAGAGAACAAGAGACGCGGTCACCTTCCTCTGGTGCTGGAGTAACAGACCTTACAATATGCTAGCGGGACGGTCGGGGCTGTTTGGTGTGATGTGCGGGGGCTGTAAACTGAGCACGCTCATGCTGGAAAGGAACTTCCAATCAGGAAGTGCACAGGGGTGGCTGCACGGGAGAAAGTCATTGGAAGGTGGCCCCACATGCTCAAGGCCTGTGGAAGACAACCTCAGTGTATCTAAAGTGTGTTTTCTTGGGAATCCCCTTCATTATAAATTATTTAGCCAACATCACAGCCATTTTTTTTTTAACAGACTAATGATTTAGAACCGCTCTGCATAGGAGCAACCATCCTTCAGTCTGTCATGGCAGCTAGCAAAAGAATCTGGAAGCTTCCCAGTGTGTGAAGGCAGTGCATTGATACTCGCATCTTCAGTGTTCATCTGTCATCTTGTTCTGCTTCAGTGTGGTGGATTCCATCTACATTGCTATCCTAGATTAATGCGGCAAACTGTGTGTGTGTGTGGGGGTTTGCATAGATCACATTTGAGGACCAAATTGTCCCCAAAGTGTAGTAAAACCTGACATTTCCCTACTTTTGGGGACATCTTTTGAGGTCCTCATTTGGATAACCTCAGTTTTATAAAAATCTGTGAATGCAATCAAAAAAGTAAAAATGCCAAAAGTCTTGTATTTGGGTTGGTTACTTATGGTTAAAGTTAGGGATTAAGGGTGTTGTGATTGGGATTAAGGTTTTCCCCATAGAAATTTAGATAGGAAGACCAACTTGTGTGTGCGTGTGTGTGTGGCGGGGTGTGTTCTTTCGTTTTATTGTCGAACTTGCCCACACATCTGCTAACCAAACTTGCAACCCTTTTAAAAATCTCTCATGCACCACGTACCAGTTCAAACAATGATGACCCTCCTGCTTCAGAGCCTGGATGTAACCTAGCAACAGTTTCCCCAGAAGCGATGCTAGATGAATTTTTAAATCTGCTGCTCTCACCACGTCCCTGAAGGTGCGTAAAACCCCATCACAACCTCCCGATGCTGCATGTTCCCGAAGGTCCCTGATGACCTTTAAAGCTCTTGCCGCATCTGACAGCTGGGGTTTTGGATTTTTCTGGGTTTATCATTAATAGTTTTTCATTTTTTTAACATTGCATGGATTTAGATGGGGGTGCATTATATTCATCGAGCATTGCCAGCTGCCAGTGGAATAGTGAGTAAAACAGATTGTCTGGAGGTTGGTAACCACCCAGTGAAATTCAGTTTGGTTTTGATGATGGGAGCGTCCAATTTTACACCTTGGACAGCCAGTCAGAATGTGCAAGAAATCCGTTGTTTCCCCATCAGGAGGTGGTCATTCACCTATAACTCTGCACATGGGCAGCATGCTGTATAGCCTAATCACTGCATGAGTGCTAGCCTTGGGTGTATGCTTGGTTCTGTAGATGTCTTATTTTTTTCCCCACTGGATTAAATGAGAACTTCTCTTACAGGTATACTCGTGAGCAATTCCCCGTACAGTTACGTGCGGGGGACTGGATTTCCTCCTCGGCTGAGCATGCTGTGTGCTGGTTCTGTCTCATGGGTTCTGTCTTAACTTGGTTCCCTTCAGGGTTTGCAGTGAAGGTTCTGATGGGCCATGTCCTACCTGCTGACCCCTCCTGGTGTAGCACACGGATCAGCCGCTGGGTAAATCCTGCAGCATGGGCTTTGGGGGGAGTTCTGATGCTGGACATATGCTATGATCTGAGTGACAGCTCGGCCTCCAACTCTGTAATGGGTTCGGAATGAAATGGGAGCTTATCCTTCTTTTATGGAAATTCCATTGTGACTGTCTCACCTCCTTCTTTCTCCATGATGTCATTGGAAAGTTCTCGCTTGCCCCATGCCTGCCGCTGGAGTGTGTCGACCTGATGAGGGGACAATCTGGCCTCAAGGTCAGGCTGCTTGAAAGCGGAGCTCTCTGGGGCCTGTGTGCTGGAATGAGGGTCAGCTGCAAGTGGGGCCACCCCCCTGCTTCCATGCTCACCAGCCTTGCCCTGTTTTCTGGGGGACCTTGCTGGGGGGATCCTGTGTGTGTCTGTTTGTCTTTATGTATATATATGTGTGTGGGGGGGGGAACAGGCTGCTGGAACTTGAGCCCCTCTTGTCTGCTTAGATACCTGGAACAGCCTAATTATCTAGTCTCACATACAGGGCTCCCTTCCTGAGGAGTCTTCAGCACAGCCATGTATGAAGCTCTCTAGTACATGAGCATTCTGTATATATCTATGGGTCTGTATAGAGCAGAATGTCTACATTCACAACTTATGTCTATCTATAGTCCTGTGAGTCCTCCTCCTGCCAGCTCTTGCTGTCACTGGACTGATTAGCTGCCTGATAATTATTTTCCCATTGGGGCACAAGCAGGTTCTGACGCATCGCTGGAAAAGGCGCCATGCTGTCGCTCTTGTTGACTCCCACATTTAGCTGTTCGTTTGCCAGGAGGGTTGCCACATGACACAGTTGAGACAAAAAGAGCGCCATTGACTTATGGATCAAAGGAGCATCCTGGCACTTGTTTACGGTAATGGCTGGACCTGTCCCCTCTGTTATTGCTCCTTTGGGTGACACGCACCAGGGATGTGGCTGCCATCTTGTGAGTGAAAACTGATGATTGTCGCCCATTAGTGTGAGTTCTGTCATTTTGTAGTTTGTGTTTACATGTTTAATTTTTGTTTGCATGAACTCTTTGAGTCATGTCACTGTCTGCTTTACCCATGAGCAGTTAATTCTCCATTTGTTCAATTTCATCAAGCAGCTTTTATACTCCAAATGACAGGCATCTGCCTTGAATGTAACATAATCACATGAGCCTTTCTGTCAGTACAAATTCCTTTATCCCTTAAAATCCACTTGTAGAGTTAGTTCCCTGTTAAACACAACACTAAGCACTCACAGTCTGAAAATACTTAAACTGTTTATTATGCTAGATAAAATTTTACTTGTATAATGCTTTTCTAGACCAGAACCTTTTTGTTAGTGTATTCATGATTTCAACTTTGTATGTGATTATTTTGGGACTGGACACAGAGAGGTTTTGTGGTGGCATTGAACCAAGGTGATAGAGATGCAGGTGAGTAGCCATGGGGTGGCGCCATGCTTTCCTGGTTTCACACCAGTGACTTTGGTCTGTATCAGGCAGACAGTTCCTTGTTTCATATCTGCCAGGGGACGCTTCCACCCTTTGATCTCGGCCGTTAAGTGTACTTGCTTCCCGTTCCCGTGGTGACATGGCACCCCGCCATTTGCATAGTAATTAAAAAGCAACAGCTGGTAAAATACCATGAGGAAATAATTTCCATTTTAGAGTATTACAGTCCTTTTAAAATCTGATTTGTTCCATTGTCTTTGCTTAACAAAGCGCTCTTTGTTTTCCCTCATTTCCCTCCCCTGGACTAATAAATGTGGCCCCGTTTGCATCTGAACCCTTCTTGACTTTAAGAAGCTGAGACAGAAACAGCCAACCAAGCTTAAGTTCAAGTGTGGGACAGTGTGCGGCTCAGTGGGTTTAGGTTCTGTGCCTGTGATCAGAAAGTTGCTAGTTCAAGTCTGGCTTTGGTAGAATAACCTCATGTCTGTGGGCCCTTGGGCAAGGCCCTTAACCCCCAGCTCCATGAGTGTGGCTGCCCTTCGCTGCCAAGCTTGCTCTCACCTATATATGTGTCATGGAGAGCAAGCTGGGGGTAGGCAACAAGAGAATTTCCCCACAGAGATCAATGAAGTGTTGTTATCATTTTTAAGAACCCAACGATTGTCTGGCAGCCTCCTGCATTCTGGTTTACTGGGGGGGCCTGAAGCACATGGAGAGCCCCTCGTAACAATTTCGACATCATGGTGGAGGAGCTGTGCCCAGAGCCAGAACCCACTGTACACCTCCTCTCATTTCACAGAAAATGAGTTACTTGTGCTCTGAATCATTTTTAACATTTTCCTGGCCCACTGATACTGTAGGTCTCGCATTTCATTTCCTGTATGTTTTCCCTCTAAAAATCTGGTCTTGCTTTTTCATAGATATGCATTTTGGTGTGCATTTGGTTGTCCGTTCATCGTTCATTTTTAATTAATGACTCCGTGGGAGAGAAAGGCATGGCATCACTGTGAGCCTGGAGGACACGGCCGCCTATGACGAATGTTTGCTTTGTTCAGGGTGTGATGCTGATGTTCCCAGCGTACTGCAGATCTGCTCAGACATGTGCCGCCTGCCTGTGCCATTCACATGGTAAGATTACCATCTTACCACCTCCTGTTTGATGCTGCTGAGAGCCATGTGGTGGTTCCCTCTGTCGTGACGCAGGCTAGACCGCAATGTACGGATCTGCAGAGAGCATCTTAAATGAGCAGCCAAATCCCAGCAAGGATGCAACCTCTGAGCAGGCAGATGGAAGCTGATTAGATGGAGCAGTCACTCTGTTTGGCAATAAAGCCAAACGTTATTTCATTAGTCCTATCAGACAATGCATAACGGCCAGTAGTGCGGTTTCAGAGGTATTAGCAGGCATAACCATGCTGCGTGGCATCTGCTCAGCCCACCATGATGCAGTTAAGGCAACTGGATGCAGATCTGGTGTCTGCTCAGTCTGCCCAGGCATGGGGAAGGCAACCGGGTGCAGACCCGTGTGGTTTCTGTGCAGTTGGGGAACAGAACCATGTCCTGCTGGCATCCATAAACATGCTGACAATCACCATGCTGTGTGTGTTACATTACTGCCTATACAGCTTGGCAGTTGTTTCTGGAGGTTTTTACTGGTTGCACCCTCTGGCAGTGAAAGCTGCCACTGCCTTCCCACATTTTGTCGATGCCTTGAGCTCCATCCTCCTTCTTTGTAGCCATCGTTCTGCTGATGACATAATGGAAACCCAACATATTACATTTTCCCAAGATTAATAATGTTTGCCATTGGTGACACTGTTTACACTCCCTGCTTTTCTGCAGTTTTTAAATATCCCCTCTCATTGTTTGCACCCAAACCCGTCTAAGTTAATACCCGTGTACCGCAGAAGTCACTCGCTACCCATTTCTGCTGAGAGGTCTGAATCTGCCGCATGCATCACTCAGGCGGGAATTCTGGGAAATACCCTGTATTATGAGAAGCATGTGATTCAGCTGCAACCCATGTAGTCAAGATGCTATTAAACTAGGAACAATCATCAGGCTCACGTCACGTCTGAGGAGACACTGTGACCCTTTGCTCTCAGCTTTGTTCTATCATGAGGGCTTGTTAAACACTTACTCTGCAGCTGTCCTTTGTTGGGTTTAAGCTCTGATCTTTCATTCTGAAGTCCAATTTCTTGCCTTATTGTAAACACTTATGAGAGGCGAATCGCCTGGGTCAATTCACCGCTGGATCCTCGCAGAGACCGTAAACGTACTTGCCTATCTCCATAATCAGCTTTGCTTAATTAAAGGAGCTGTTTTTCCATTCCAGTCACATCCATCAGGGTCTGCAGCTTGCTGATGATGCGTTATATATGTATATATTTAACAGGAGACAGAAGGAATGGGGCATTATGGAACTGTGGAGCCCAGCATCAGGTGCGATCACACAACGTATTAATCAGCCTGTAGCTCCTCCTGACAGGTGCCATGAAATATACATATCAACAGATGATATGGGGGGGGGTCTCAGTGTCATGCGGTTCAGCCAGTCAGGTGACTACACCATGTACAGTGGTACCTCGGTTCTCGAACTTAATCCGTTCCTGACTCCGGATCGAATCCTAAAAAGTTTGAGTTCTGATCAAATTTTTCCCATAAGAAATAATGAAAAAACAATTAATTGGTTCCCGGCCCCCCAAAATTACACCTAAATATGTTTTTTTTTTAGCATTTAAACACAAAATGAACAG
>JAOYFF010000063.1:16826799-16838702 GCA_025773925.1 Cryptomyrus ogoouensis
CTGGACTGAAAATATTGGTCGGAAGAGAAGATACAAATAAAATACACACTTGCCTAATAATTCTGCACACAGTGTAGAGAGTTAACTAAAAAAAAATTCAATGGCATTTGCCTGACATAAACCAAAAATATAAATAGGAAATAAATAGGGTTAAGAAGTGTTACAGAATCAAACCCTAAAAGAGGGCATTTCTTCAATGTTTTAAGAAACCAATGACAAACTTTTCAATCTGTTCTAAGATCTGTGTTTGCTGATAAACATATGGTAAGACCGTATGTGGTATGTAAAGCATAGGGCTAAGATGCAAAGTTTGAACATGTTGAATAAATAAATAGTTTTCCTGCTGCTGCGCCATTGTAGCATCTGTTAGCATAACATGCTTAATTTGTGATGTGACTCCTTTATAAACAAATCGCTGTGGAGGAGAAACTTGCTTAAATATGCACGCTACATGTGAGGATCAGATTACTTTTGCTGCACTGGAAGTGGTCACACATGGAGTATATCCTCATAGTGAAGTGTGAAGTCTAGCTACCGGACAGAGGAGAGAGAGGCAGCTTCCTGCCTGCTTTCTTTGTCAAGGTGGTATTTCTTTCTTATTACTCAATGGTGCAAAAACCCATTTTCAAAATGAGATTCTGGTCATTTGAATGGGAACAAATGTGGGATAAGATGCATTACCTGTAACTCAAATTAATTGTACTGGTTCCCGCCACCTCTCGGGGGTGCCATTTCCATTTCTGGGATCAGATCTCCAAGACTCCATGCATTTTGTGAATGTGGTGTGATTACGTAAATAATTTAATAGCCCTAAAGCGTGGATGGTAGGATTTTTTCCCTCTAATGGGTCCTGCTTGCCTGATGCCTCTTGCAATGCCCTGGTTTTGTAGGGGGATTGAGTTATTGATTCCCGTGGGTTGAGCGGGTCTGCCAGTAGGCTACATGTCAGAATGGGGGAATGAGTGATTTGTAGGCTGATTGTGGAGCAGTGCGGCCCAGCATGGGGGTTGCACGGGAATAGCTGGGTGTAGATCAGCCACAAAGCCCCTATTGTCAGCAGATAGATACAGAATGCTATTTCCTGAAATGATTCCACTCATGAAACAGTTTCTCGGGCCTGCTCTCGGAATGCAGATGGCAAAGACCCTGACCAGGACAATCGATTGGAGGATGGGTGGTTGGATCTTTGCTTCTTCTGCCTCCAGGTAATTTCAGCACAGAATTCTTGCTGCTTAGTGCCAGGCTTATTGAGTCGCCTCTACTCTGTGCAGTCTGGTTCTGGTCCTGGAGGGCTTCAGTTCAGTTTGCTTTTTTTCAGGCATTGGACTGTGTCATTCCACTGAGGAGCTGCTCAGGTGCCTGGCCGCCAGCGTGCAATGGCAAGGTGTCTGTGCCTGTCCGGGAACGTTGTGTGGAAAGGCTGCTTCCTGGACACACGCTAGGCCACGTCTATGTGACTCCATGCCACTCCATATCCTTGACTATCTGTATGAGCTTGGCTGGCCCCCCCCCCCGATGTTGCCATCAACCTAGGCCGAACATTGTGGCATCAATGTGGACAAGAGTTAGAGGACTCTCTGTGTTTGGTTAGTATTTGACACACTGAGTTTCCTGTCACAAGCAGGTTGGGGGTGGTGGCGTGATAAATAACACTTCTTCGTGAGGGCAGCGGTGTGGGGGGGGGGGGGGGTGGTTTCACTGACAGGCTGATGACTTTCTTTGGGTTCAGACAAACTCAGACTTTTACCATGGATTTGCCAATGTGAGAACTTCTGCTATTATTAAACTATAGCAATGTTGTCTTTGTTTGTCAAGCAGTTCATAACTAGACCAAAATAGAGGTTTGTGTTTTTATTTCAAGGGCTCTGCACCCAATGAGGTTTATATCAAGTGACAGGAATTCTTATGATGAAGGTACCATCTATGGTGAGACTGATGCTGTTCAGTGTTCTAATGGGGGCTGTGACAATCCAGAGCCACAGAGACATCATCCTTCTTTGACATATCGCTTTGTTGGCGGTTTACTAGGAAACAGTCTTCAGGACCTCCAGGAGGGCCGCCAAAACCCTCCTGCTGCGTCAAGGCCTTTCTACGTTGCCACATCCGGGAACAGCTGCCCATAGTTTACTATACGGACATACAGGTCCCATGAAAAAACATAATTCCGCTGTGTTTGGGGACACAGTTCTCCTTTTCCTAACCTGGGTATTGTTCCAAAACCAGTCAGAGGTACGAGAAAATAAACACCCCGTTCCCCTGGCCCCGGAGGGCCAAAGCCATGCTGCACTAACCTCATGAGACAAGTAGAAGGCAGCGATGCCCAGGGGCCAGAAGCAGCAGAGCATAGAGAAGACACTCAGGCCCAGATGGTCCCTGGGAGGCATCATGAGGAAGTTGTCCTCGCTCTCCGTGTCACTTGAGTACTCGCTCTGCGAATCCACAAAGAGAAGCACAGTGGTCATCTTTAAAGTGAAATCATGCATTGATTAAAAGCCAACTTCACTGTGGCTTACCATTAAGCAGGACCATACGGGGAGGTCACTGTCCTATGCCCTGACACAACAGACCTCGATAAAAGCAGGTAAACATGAAAATGTTACACTCGCCCAACATGCATTTATCAATATTTATTGATAAAATTCAAAGCAATGCCTGTTTTGTTCTTGCCCCCTCCTCACATGTCCAGAGGCACACCTAGCCAAGCCTTGCAAATAATGTCTAATGCCCCTCTTGTGCAACGAATAATTGACTATTGAAGTAATGCAGACACATATTAATCATAATCTAATTTCTGCATTTGGCTCGCAGTTAGAGCAGAGTGGTTCCTCATCTCGTTATAGGATGATGTGTCGAGCGTCATTTATCTATTGGGCATGAATTTATTTGTGATGCACATCAAAGGGCACAGCGACATGCTGTGGTCTCTGTCTGCCTCAATGACCTCCCCACTCCGCCCCCTCCCTCGCCCCTGGGCGGATGGCTTCTAGTTTCATCATGGCATGATGGACCTTTGGAAGGAATCTGTTCTTGGAGGGAGGTCTAGGGGCACCTCCTGCCTGATTGGGCGCCTCCTGCCTGATTGGGCGCCTCCTCCACCTCCCGCCTGCCAGCTGGCAGCTTCTCGTGATCTGCTCGTTGAGCTCCTCGCTGTGGAGGACAGGGGGGGGGCGAATTCGCCGTTTGCGCTCACGTTCGGCCCATCTGTGCCGTGTGGGTTACTGGAGTAACAGTTGCTGACGTGAAGCAGCGGCCCTTTGAGTGCCTCTACCCAGGTACCATTAAGAGGGCTGTCTTTGAATGGAAAAACCTCTTACAGATAACTAGAACCCTAACAAAAAAATAACACAGATTTCAGGAGGCTCACACCTTCGGTGAGAGACGTGATTGGACAGCCCCTCTGGGTTAAGTGTGTGAGGGAGTTGTTTTATTGTGCATCTCCTCTGCCTGTTTTGACACATGATTGTATCGAGCTCTGTCCACACACGTCACACACTGCTGGTGGCAGGGATGAAAAAGCCCCTCCCCCATGACATCATGAGATCAACTGCGTTCGCCTGCGAATTGCAGCTTGTCCTGGTGTTTCCATGTCCCTTTGCGCTGGAGTTGACAGCTTGCACTCTCTGGCAGGGACTCTGCCATGGTGTGGCCCTCCATCGGGGGGACCTGGTGCATATGGTCATGCCCAGAAGGGCATAGCCCTTGGTGCCAGGCAACCCACTAGAGTCACTACTGCTTTCAGCAGACATTACTCCCCATACTGTGCCCAGAAAGAGGCTCTTTGGTGGGAAAGCAGGTGGGATATGATGATGGGTCATTTTGGGTCTGGGATTCTGGGTGCAAAGCCGACGTTTCACGGCACCCTGAGGGAGCGGGAAGAGGATGTGACGGCAAACGGGCTGAAGGACGGAGGAGCAGGACAGAGGGGGGGGGCAGGTCCCCAGCAAGTACCGGAAAGAAGTGAGGAGCATCTGAAGAGAGGCCTCGGTGTCTGTGCCACACACTCCTTGTCCAACGTGTCAGGGATTGCTTAATCTCACACTGTCCTATTACAAGAAACCCGGGGGGGCAGTGTCAAGCGCTTTATTAACTGTGCTTGATAAAGGTCAGAAAACACACCTAATAGTCAGATAATGACAGTGGTGTGGTGGCCTTTCAACACACTGCAGGTTATTCATCTTTATCTCTGGTGGACATCCCCCATAAAATGGGATTTATGTAACCCCATGATGCAGAGAGAAGTTAAGCATATTTACCGGTTTAAAAGGACAACTTGGCATTAAGGGGGGTAGATGAGGATGGTTTCACCCACCAATAAATGTAAGGAGAGCCACCCCAACAGTCACAGGAGGAAGATTCTGGTGCACAGCCGTGTTGGGATGAGCCGGAGGATTAATCAGAGCCATGGTTCCATGTGGGAGATGGAGCGGGGCCCTGTGAGGGGGGGGGTCTGTTTGAAGTCCCTCCCTGCCATTTTAATGTATGAAATGCTCTGGCTTGAAAAGACCCCTGCTCATTTATAATGCATGAAAAGGGCGAGCCTGGAGTCCGCGGGAGAGCAGCGATAATATCGACTTTCCGGCGGGGAACAGAAGCAGACCTGGGGGGTGGCAGTGCCAATTAAGCTAGGCACTCGCATGCCTTCAGCCCTCATGATTTGTGGCACCCAAAGGGGGCACCAGTGACACACTGTTTGAAGTGTGCCATCACACAACTGGCTGCAGTTCAGACTTCCTGGGCTCTCTGGCGTGTCCGTGCCGCCGCACACCCTGCTTTCCTGACAGCGTTGATCCTGTACGCTGCTAGGAAATCCATCCAAAAACAAACAGTAGCTCTCTCGGAATGTGAGCTCAGAACTTTTCACTCCCAAACCAGCAACCCACCTCCAGCTCCTGAAAGTCATCCTCATCATCCACATCATAGGAGAGGGTCTGGATCTTGGCGTCCTCGCCCGACAGGTCCAGGAACTTGCTGTCGGCGAATACGAAGCCCTCCTTGGCGGCAGGCGTAAGCTCCTCGATGAAGGTGGTCTCGCAGCAGTCCCCGTCACCCCAGGCCTTCAGCATGTTTTCCGAGCAGAGGATGAGGTTGGGCCGAAAGTGGGGGTCCACAGCCTGGGGCAGGGACCCAGGGTTCAGCAGCTGGGGGGCTGGGTTCTTCTCCCGCTGGGGCGACAGGTTGACCACAACGTGGCCCTGGTACTGCGGGGCTGAGTACACCGACACCAGTCCGTCTTTGGCCTCTACCATCAGGTTGCGGGTGTTGATGAGCCCATTACGCTGGGGGCCCACTGCTGGCTCCCCGCCTACTCCGCTCCTCTGCACCGGCAGGTCCTTCTCCTCTGGTGGCCGCTCCATGGTACCTCCCTGTGGGCACAAGTCCCTACCTGTGTCCCTTTCTGTCCTGTTTCTTCAAAGCAGCCTCTGGATAGGCAGAAGAGAGTGGAACACACCACCCATCAGTTAATCAGGGAGAACCAAACACCATTTATGTGACACTCATATACCCCCCATATAACATTTCATAAATAACAAGCCTATTACATTCAAATTCATAAGGGCTTCAGGGAGGTTTTCACTGCAAACTCCCCACAGATTGGTCAGGCTTATCACTGCACTGTTTAGTGGCTGTCACACTTGTTAGCCATGTAGACTGAGTGTCAAAGGTTTGGTATTGATGCTTTGCCATTTCATTTCTGTCCCAGTCTCCATGGAGACTTATTGTGGTGTGAAACGACAGGAGAGTATTTGCAAACGTTTCCTAGCTTTCCCAGTCCCAAGCGATGCTTCAGTCAATGGCAGGTCATGTTTCTGGAAAACACACTGGCGTGTGAATTATTGGTCAATTTAATATTGTGTCTTACAGAAACATGTCTAAGATGTTGTTTATGCATTACGCCAGAATTAATGCAGAAAATTAGCTATAAATAATTTTAAGGCATTTGTGAGAGGCTGTTTATAGAAAAGCTCTAGTACAGAATGTCAGTGGAAGGCAACAGAATGAGAACTGATGAATATCAGATGGATTTACACAAAGCGTAGGGTGAAAATCACATGCATGTTTATAGAATACAGGGTAAATATCATGCATGTCCACACAAAGTTAAGCGTGAATACCACACATATTGCACAGAGCACAGGCTGAATATCATACACGTATACATGGAGTTCAGGGTATTATCATACATGTCTACATAGAGCAGGTGGAGTAGTGGCTCTGAGGCTATGGATCTATGCCAGCAACAGGACGGTCACTGCTTTGAATCCTGTGAATGCCGGGAGTGATCCTATGAAACTGGGCCCTTGAGCAAGGCCCTTCACCTTCGTCCTGGGTATGACCTTAATCTACATCCAGCCCTAAAAGGAGGTCCTCCAACTTACAGGGAAAAACTTGGGGGTTGTTGGCAGAATTAGCACCAGAAAAACTCACACTGGTCCATTCAGACTAGTGTGATGCTGAGGTATCACCCGCTGCATGGCTGCATTCAGGTTCTCACCCCTGAGGTGGTTCGTTGTGTGCTCCTTATCTCTGCACATGATGAATATTATACATGAAGTGCAGGGTGAATGTCATGGCTGTACTGAGGTCAGTGCCATGCATGGTGTCTGTGACATAGAGGCTAAAGCCTCACTTTGCTTTTCTAGTTGTGAAGTCTTGCTAAATAAGCCAGTGGTGGACCACCCCCCCCCCCCCCACGAGCCCTTTGACATCATCAAGGTCACCTCTCCTCTGTTTACTGGCCTCTGCTGTCTTCTATGCCCCCCCCCAGTCTGCCCTGATGCTGTTCAAAAGATTTGTTTGCTGCACAGCCTTATCTGCCCAACTCTCTTGCTGATGCTAAATGCCAGGAAGTTTGTACTCTCTGCCAAGTTGGGCAGCGCATCACTGAGCTTTACAGCACGGCATCCTGCCACAGGGAGGCCTAACGGGACACGCTGGCCGTGTGGACCCGCTCCAGGTCTCACAGGAAGGGCCAGGAGAAACTCAGCCTTAAGCGTATGTGTTTGCACATTTGTGCCTTGCTGTGAAAGCTCACATCAGTACTCTTTTGCTCGAGTCATTTTAATTAACGTGGTTGAAAGCGACTATGTAAAAGGTATTACAAACGATTCTTCAGCAAATATGCCGAGCTAACTTGTATCAAATGCCCAAGCATGCATGGTAATTGTATTAGAATGAGCTTGTCTTTCCATATCAGCTTATTGGGGTAATTATCATTAATAAGACACTAAGTAGAATGACCTGAAATTACAGGAAACAGTTAAACTTGGTTGTCAGTTAAAATGGTAAGGAAATACTTTTAACATGGACCAGGAATGGGCTGTGTCCTGCCCCTTTGATATGCCTGTTCCCTGTTTGTCTGGGAGGTATTGCTGGTCATCCCGTACCCTAAAATCTTACAGTTTCCTTATTTTCCTGTCTGCTGCGTAACTTAATAGGTTGTGGTTGGCTTTTGTCTAGTTCCCACTTTTGTTGTGGGTTCAAGGCTGGCCAGAGTGTTTTCTTGGTTTATCATTTATTTGTGTATTTCAGTTACAGTTCCTTGTTTTTGCTTCCTGTTCTGTTTGTAGTATGTTCAGTTTTCCTTGTTTTAGAGTTCCTTGGTGTTTAAACTTTTCTTTATCGGTTAATTAACCTCACCAGTTCCTCATTGCCCCTAGTCCTTGTTTATGATACACCTGCCCCTTGTTAGCCCTTGTTATCCAAGTATATTTGTGCCTGTCCTTGCCTGGTTTCTTCAGTCAGTCATTGTAGTTGTTTCTGTGTTGTAGCGGCATTTGTTCTGCATTTGCTGGTGGTCTACTATGTTTTTTCCGGTGTTGCCCCCTGCCTTAGTTTCATGATTTACCTGTTTTGTTTTGACCCCTTGTAGTCCTTTGTCTTAGTGTGTTCTTTGAGTTTAAATCGTTTTGTTTGTTGGAGCTGCTATGTGGATCATCTCATCCTTCCCTGCTTCATTTCCCCGCCGTAACACCCGCATGTTTAATATCAACAACCGGGCAGCTGAAACAAAGAAGGCAATTAAACTGGTCCCAAACTCTTAGCTGATTGTTTAATATCTGGCACAAAGAGCAAACCTGTGCAATGGGCAACTGTGAATTATGGTGGAGGATCGGTCACTGCTGATTAATCAGTTGATACGTGTTCCACTAAACAGCCGAGATATGAAACTGACCCACATTCTGTTACACAAACGGATGCTTTTAAGATGCCTCCCTATGCCAAAGTATTTCTTGCAGAAAGAGTTGATCATATGAGTTAGTAAAGTACATCCCTTTTGCGCTCATTAATCATTTGTCAGTTCCCAAATAGTCTTTTTAAGCGGACCTGGTCGGTTAGTGTTTTAGAGGGACAGTTTTGGGGTTTTCTTTACATCGAAACTGCACTGCTGGGGTTTCCCAGTTTGGCTGATCAGAGTCTATAGGTTGATCATGAATGTTTCTGCAGGGCAACAAAATATATCTACAGGTACTGGAACGAAAAAAGTGACTAGGGTGATGGATCGTGTGCGATGGGTTTGTTTCTTTTCCATTGTCGTTCAATGTCCCATCATCTAAAGACCATATGACAGGTGCAGTTGCCCCTATAGATTTGCGAATTTGACATTTGCGGTTTCAGTTATTAATTGGCCGTGAACAAACAATCGCTAAATAAAATCACTTAATATTAGTGTTACATAATGTTTGTTAGTGTAAGCGCATACTATATCTTTAATATTATTAAATTCCTGGCTTGGGTATGCCACACATCTTTGTGTCGGTGCAACCATCCACACTCATGTGTTAGCTGTCTTTGTGATCATAGAATCTTGCGTTTCTTGTAGTAAAACCAGCATTTTTCATAATGGGTCCAAAATGTATGTGTGTGTATATATATGTGTGTGTGTGTATATAGGAACTGAGGTTAAGGGTGCCCAAGTATAGTATTTCCACATTCTCTGGGATCTTCCGCCCCAAACCCTGGTGAATGTGAAGACTGATTGTATATGGGTATGCATGCAGGCTATAAAACCTGGATAGAGCACATTTTGCATCATAAAGGTGAAAGTGATTAGTCGTCATTGAATACACACCACAGCACATAACAAAATGTATCTTCTGCATTTAGCCCATATGTGACATATAGCTAAATCAGCACCCGACACCCATGTGTGGTACATGTTGTGGAGATAAATGGCATACATGCCGATAGTTTAAATAGGTATTCTGTGGTATTTTATACATCTTCATTACTGCAGAACATGTTTTAAATGGAACCAGGATTTTGGCCTAAATAATTATAGGCTACAACTTAAATAACTTCCAGACCTATTGTTTTGTTCTGGTTAATAGAATTGTATTTCTGAACATTTATCTCTGGTTAATAGAATTGTATTTCTGAACATTTATCTCAGTTTTGGAGACCTAACACAGCATTTATATTTGTTACATAGGATGTTACTCTGTATTTTATGGTATGGGAATTATGGAAATGTTCTTATTTAGTCACAGTTTTCTGTATTATGTGGTTTATGTGTAGACAACTGAATGACACAAAGTGGATGTGCAGTAGAAATCGGTAGTCTACAAGTCGGCCGGAGATGGGTTTTTAATGGAGACTTTTAAGACGATTACTACTTGCTACACAAAAGTCGTAACTAAGAAAACAAATAAAACCGAAAACGGCAGCTGGAATTGCAGGCTGAGTTGGTACCCGTGTGTAACGTGTAAACTGCTGATTTGAGTTAGTTATTATAACCCAGAAGATTAAAATGGCTTTGCAAAGCCCCGGTGTCACTATAATTAGTGGTTAGTTTGAGAAAGTCGCACCTGTGGGCGAGTCCTCGGCACAACACAGGCAACGGTAAAAAAAAATGCCAGTTTTTATACACGGGCAGGCAAACTGGTGTAAGCAGGGACTCTTTTGTACCTAAATGACAAAAGCTTCATTCTTATCATTTGCAGCATTAATTCGCAGATCTATTTAGACCGGCTAAATCACATCATTGTGTAATGTTTCATGTATTTGATGGTTAATTGTCCGCTGGTCTGCGTTACTACTCTCCTTGTGGGTCGACTTATAGGCAAGACGGTGGCACAAGTTCTGTATAATTCTAATATAATTATTGAGTGACCAAGATATTCCTACTTTAGTTCACAATAGACGGCGATTTATTAAGTATATTAATCTTGAAATATGTGCCATTGGCCCGATATGTCATATTATATATTGGCGTTATTTTATACCATTTATCATTAACATATTGATTATTCTGTGTATTATATTACGCGTAATCGAATTAGATTTCTCTCAGGAGGACACTGATTAAATGCACGAACCAATGTCAGAATACCATGTTGGGAAGCAGGATTAGTATTTTTGTTCTGATATCGTAAATATTTCACCTGTCTGCAGCCTGTATAACTAATGCAGTCACTGTGGAGCACTGATGTCATCTTGGCGCATTCATTCAATTGCTTTTCAAGTTCGTGATCTGACTAAATATTACATTTACGCTTACCTTCCAAGGTGAAAGAGCGCTCTGCGGTGAGTATCCCCTGCAAACACATAAACCCTCGGCGGCAGGACAATCTGGGTTTCCCCCGGTTACGATCTTCTCTCTATGTCCAGTCTACACCAAGATTGCATCGCAGGCTTTAAAATAGTTTAAGACTCCCAAGCGTCCGAGTTCTGGCCCGTTTATGGATTAGATTTCGATAGGATTGTACCTTAATACAAAAATATTAAAGCACATCACTAAGATAGTATTTGCCCTTCAGCAACAGCCTTTTAGTCCCACGCTATGCAGAGGGAATTGCACGTCCATCTCCCCTCGGTGTCGATGTATGCATGCGTCTTTTGGAAGGACAGACGTAGGGGAGACGCGCAGGGGGAACGGGATAGCGCCGTGTGAGCCTATTGTAGGCTCATTCTCCCGATCGAGATTCAGTGAGTCGAGCAGCCCTCCCCTCGGTCCTAAAGAACACACTGTGTTAGGCAGGACGGCCATTCCGTGCCACTTTCTTCCAATACAACTCCGTCCTTGAGCGCCAGGGACTCCACATCCTGATACAGCATACGTTGCTCGCGTTATTTTTTGCAGACCAGTAACCGGAACACTCAGCGGAAATCATGCAACGCCTAAAACAATTGATGATATAATTATAGCGTATGTTGATGCGGATACCTTTTGGAATGCTCCCTACAAGTAAAATTAATTTGTTTACTACCCGCAATATCGCAACATACAGCAGGGCGACCTTGACTACATGCACGGTAAGCATGCTTTGGCGACAAAACGGTCCTGATGTTGCGGGTAGCGCTCCCGCTTGGCGGCTAAAGCGCTGAGATACCGCCCCCTTGTGTCGATGTTTGGTAAAGGTTTGTGAGCTGAGAACCAGGGCCCGGTTGTTTAGAAGTAATCTGATTGGATTTTTACGGAAGCCCTGAACCGCATTTGATGAATTTTTTTTTGGAGACAATAAGTCGTTATTTCGACATAAGTCGTTATAACGACATAATAAGTCGTTATTTCTACATAATGATAGGTATAAATTATAATACATTTATAATCTGTGTCATGACCTGCTCGTCTGATCCTCCTGTGTGCCACGCCCCCCTCATTACCGCGTGTTAATTCCTGATTGTGATCACCTGTTGCCTGTTATTTTCGGCTTGTCCTGTGTATTTTATGCCTTGTCCACACGTACATGGGTATATTTTAAAACGGTTTAAAAAAAAATCCCCATCCACACGAACATTGTCTTCTAAAAAATTTCCGTCCACATGAAACTGCTAAAATGCCCTGTCAAAAGCATGCCAAAACAACAGGCGGCATTATAACTCTAGCTGTACTGCCATGTTAGCCAATCAGAAGCCTAATTGCCAGTCCTGTTAAGTTGAAAACCATGGCGCACATTCCGACG
>JAOYFF010000063.1:16842717-16853128 GCA_025773925.1 Cryptomyrus ogoouensis
ATTATAAGGATTAGACAGGATTGTTGTAGAGAGCAGGCTCGAACGTGACCAACTAGCTTGCGGCCATACCCGGAAGTTCATTAAAGAGGCTTTTAATGCAATTGCAAACAGGTAATGCACAGGCAAAAACACCCACAGTTTCATAAAGAATCTCACAATCAGCCTAACATTCTCATTACCCAGGATTTCCAAATGTGATTGGGGCACTGGATTGTACGCATATCCGAATAAAGGCCCCATCAGGTCCAAATGAACTAGAATACATAAACAGAAAAGGCTTCCACAGTATTAATGTGCAGGTAATCTAATTTTTTGTAAGAGTTGAAAATAGGCAATAGGCATGTTGACATACAGTAAAATTGTTTGACTTACATGCTATAAATTCTCAGATGATCTGTGATGCATCCTACCTTGTATCAAATGAGGAGACTGAATGGGCAGGGTCTGGTTATGACTGAAGAATTTTTAAGGAGTCACACCTGTATCAGACATTTGAACAAGGTAATACTATAATTATAAATCATGGTGATGTGTGTATTGTATTCACAATTGTTACATATTCCACAGGTCATCATGATTGAATCCTGCTTGTGGACAGGGGATATGCCTAAATGGTGTTCAGATAATGATCTGGAGCTTCAGTACAGTGGAAACTTGCCCTGCTCCCATCCCGTCGGATTTTTTAATGTACTGTACCCCCTGCAATAACACAGGTCACAACAGAAAATGTCGATATAATGCTGATTGCCTCCATTTTTCAGGCCTTTCATCCAACTATATATTCTGTATGCTTGTGGGATAATGTATTAGTATTGAGGTCTGGTTCTACTTCTGCTTTTTCTGTTTTTTTAGTCATATCTTGAAAATACATTCTTTTCATTGCCGTGTTACTAGTTCTCTTCTTTACTAGTCCACTTCTTTACAAAGTGTATAGTTAGAGTATGAAATAGTCTTCCCATTAGTGTAGTGCAAGCTAAAACCTTGTGTTCCTTTAAATCAGAGCTAGATAAGATTTTAACAACTCTGAGCTATTAAATGAGTTCTCTCCAAATAAGCTTGATAGGCTGAATGGCCTCCACTTGTTGTAAATTTCTTATGTTCTTCTTCTTTTCTAAATATCAATTCTAAGGTGATCAATTACTAGATGCATTTATATGGATTTTTTTAGAAAGACTCTACAAAGTTGGAGGCAATGAATTTTGATAGCAGATTTAGATAAAATTTCAAAAAAGGAAAAATAAAGAACAAATGAAAGATACTGTGCTGTTGCCTGTCAAATTTTTACCTTTACATGAAAAAAATGTTTAGCATTACATTAGCGCTACATTTAATTATTATCGAACAAATCTTCTGCTCTGTCAGCTACAGTGGCAGGTTTATTTATCTCTGCTCACCTACAAATAAGCTGAATATAAATCAGTATGTAATTGCTGCAGGTCAACCTGTTGCTAAATGCTTCCATCTACTGGCAGCCTCATTGAACAAAGTTTACACCACAGGCTAAGGAATGAATTATATTTTTCCTGCGTTCGATAATCTCTCAGAAGTCAGAAATTCTGAGGTGCATGACGTCATGTCCGACCAATCTCCAGTTCGAGCTACACACCTTGAAAGATACATGGCTGCCTTCATGAACACGCTGTTGTGTGTTGTTGCTTTATATTTTAGCAGGTTTGGAGTGAGATTCTTTTTTCCGAGAGACAAACAAACAAGAAACACAAACTAGTCAAACCACATTAAAAGTTTTATAAAATATTTTAGGAGTATATTTTCGAGAGGCACACAAACTACAAACAAATAAAAGACACTAACAAGTCTAGTAAAAATCTGATATTGCATGTTAGGATACTGTTTACGGTCATGATATGGTATTCTCTAAATTGACCACGTGCAATTACATTTATAACTATTAATACATTTATCAAAATAAATATTTAAAAAATAGAAATGAAAATGACATCATTTCAAATTGAAATGACGTCACAGGGGAAATTCTGTCCGACATCAATGACAGAAAGGAGGCGTGTTTCCGACGGGAAGTGACGTTTTTCGTAACGTTTTTATCCGAGTTCCAACTTGGAGAGAGATAACTGAACACAGGATTTGCTTCCCTCCCCACCTCCCAAGTCCAAAGACATGCAGTTAGACTGACTAGTGTCTCTGAATCACAAATAGTGTCCGTGCATGCATCTGTGTGTGCCCTGGCATGTGTGGCATTTGATCGAGGGTGTTCCCGTGCCTTGTGTCCTACTCAATTTGAAATAGGCGTGTGTGCAGTGTAGTGCAAACAAAGAATTTGCAAATGTAATTAAAAAGGCAAAAAAGCAACAAATAGGTGCTTCATTAGATGGTTTTTTTGGGGGGTCTGATGGGGGTAGTGGCAGTCTTTGAAATTGGGAGGGGTGACTAGTGGGGGCAGTGTTGGTCCTTGAGGGGCAGCGGGGGTGGGGGGGGGGGGTGGACATGGTCGACTTCTTGGGCACAATCAACTGCCACATGACAGGTGCAGCATAACCGCGATGGTGGTGCAGGAGGTAGTGCTACTGTTCGGCAAGCGGAGGGTTGCCGGTTCGAGCCCTGGGTCCTCCTGACCCCATTGAAGTGTCCTTGAGCAAGACACTGAACCCCAAATTGCTCCCGGTGAGCTGGTTGGCACCTTGCATGGCAGCCTCCGCCACCGGTGTGTGAATGCGTGGTGTGAAGGGGTGAATGTGAGGCGTACATTGTAAAGCGCTTTGGTAAAAAGCGCTATATAAATGCAGTCCATTTAACCAAGTTGTGGTGAAGCACGGACCAGGGAAACAAGGAAAGGAGCTGCAGGATCGGGGAATGAGGGATTTATTTGAAAAGTAATACTGAACACGAGGAAAATAGCAGGCAATAACGTCAATGACAAGACTAGGGAAACATACTTGAACACTGACTTAAATACACAGGACTAATTAACAACACAAGAAACAGATGGTGAACAGGATGATTCCACACAAGGTAGTGAGGGGGTGGCCCCTGTGCCCTGCCAACCCAAAAATCCCCACCTTGTCACAGCAGGGAAAGATCCTCAAGCCATGATCCTCAAAATTGTACACTATCAGAACAACATGTGTATCTTTACTAGCAGTTCATGTGTAGATAAGTTAAATATATACATTTAACTGCAAATTGGTGCTTTACACTTGATATCAGATAAAAAGCAATAAACAGCTACATTGCAGTGTCATTATAGTAGCATGTTTTAACGCAGAGAACCATTGACCTGTTCAAAATAACAAGATCTCTTCTGGGTTTCTATATGACCTGTGTCTCCTTGTCTTTTTGAATGTTCAGGAGAACTCTAACAACTTCTTCTCACAACCCCACTTATGAAGGAGACGTAACACACCCTGCCCCACTTTTCATTCTTAATAGTCTACACCCAGTTGCAATGGGAACAACGAGGTCACAGTAGAGAAGCATGAGTGTGTTGCTGCAGCTGGTCTGCCACAGATAGCACTATAGAAAAGAGATCAGAGTTAATGAAGCACTCTACAGTACTGGATGAAGAATGTTTTAATGCTGCTACCCATTGCTAAGTGAACAATTTTTGACACTCCCCACCCCAACCAGCTGATTATTTGCCAAATACTGCTGAAAACAAATTCCCCCTTTCCTGAATAAGAGACTGGCAGGGTTGACAGACAAGCACAGCCCAAGCCCCATGGCATGTGCAACCACAGATGCATCGCCATTGCCTTTCCCTGTTTTTTTATAAGGCACGGACCATTACTCATGTGCCAATTATCCAATATATTTAACTTATCTACATGTGAACTGCTAGTAAAGATATGCATGTTCTTCTGATAGTGTACAATTTTGAGGATAATGGCTTGAGGATCTTTCCCTGCTGTGACAAGGTGGGGATTTTTGGGTTGGCAGGGCACAGGGGCAGTGCTGATGCCTGGCTCTAAATCTCAATCTTAGCAATGTGTAAAGGTTATAGCTCAGTAGGGGAGGGGTCCAAACTCCAAACAGTGTTTTGAAGTCACGATTTGACTTCTGTGTTCAGTCGAGTTAGCAGGTATTGTACTTCCCCTTCCCGGCGGCTTAATTCCATGATTGTAATTTATCAGTAAAGTTTATTCCACTTTCTTAGTGAACTCCATATACAAAAGTTTACGCTGGCATCATCCTCATCCTGTGCTTCCTTTACCTGGGGGCTGTTCCACGAAGCGAGCTAACCTCAAAAGCCAGGCTTATTTTGACAATCCCGGCTTAATTTTTCCAAATTCGGTTCCACAAACGAGGCTAACCCGAAGCTCCGCTTAGTTACCATGTCAACATATGCTCTTGGACAAGCCTGCTCCGCAGCAGGTTAGCTGTGAAGCTTAGCTTAGCTTGATGAATATGATTGGGCAAGCCATGTGATGTCACAGCACGACATTCTGCAGGGCTGGGATTATTCTACTGCCGTTCTCTCCCTCTTTCACACACATCGACCCTCCAATATAAAATTATTACAGATTACATGCAGGTGATTCCAGTTACTCAGAAAGTATAAAATGACAAGGAGTGTATTGAAGGCTTTTACCTGAATAACCATGGCGTGCCCGTTTATTCATAATCAAGTTGATGAGGGAGCGCGGGTCATTCATAGAGCTTTAAGGCAACAGGTTCCACAAGTACTTCAGCCCAGGATAGATCCGTTGCATTTTCCGGACGATTATTTGTACGAGCGCTATAGATTTAGTAGGCACAGTATTACATATTTGTGTCAGTTATAGGAGCCTTACATTTCTAAGAACACGTACACGTCGCTCTAAAGCTTTTACGGTTGCACATCTGTGCGTATCACTTTGCGTTACTTTGCCAGTGGTTCATTTCTGTACAGTGTGGGTGTCAGGGTTGCGGGGCAGGCGAGCCGGAAAGCAGGCGAGCGGAGTCGTGAAGACGTACAAAGCAGGGTTTATTGGCAGACTGAGGGTTGATAGGTACGAACACCAAGACAATACAACAATGACGGATCTGGGGCAGACTGACTGAGACTCTGACTAAATACAAAAGACTAGGCAAACGTAACAGGCAACAGGTGAGAACAATCAGGGACGAACACGAGGTAACGAGATGGGCGTGGCACACATTAGGATCGGACAGAGCGGGGCGTGACAGAACCCCCCCCCCAAAGGCGCGCACACCGGGTGCGCCCGAGAGGAGACGACGGACGAGACGAGACCGGGGAACAGGACCTGGAAGACAAAAAAACAAAAAAAACAACGAGAAACAGGAAACAAGACAGAGACACAGAACAGGAACAAGGACGAAAAGAAGGACAGGACCCGACAAAGAACAGGAAAGGCGGACAGACAGACCAAGAAGGGAGACACCGGGGCACAAAAGGAACACCGAACAAAAGGGCCAGGAGTGAACACAGGACCCACAGGAGGAACAGAGGGACAAGGAGCAGAAACAGGTGGGATGGAGGGAAAGGGAGGAGGAACTAGGGGAGCCCGAAAGAACCCAGGCGGGTGACGGGCGGCGGCCGGAGGGGCCGCAGGCGACAGGGAGGCAGGAGCAGGAGGGGACCACACAGGGGGCAAGGAGACAGGCCGAGGGACAGACGAAGGGGACAAGGAGGGAGTCGGAGGGGGCACCAGCGAAGGCAAGGAGGAGGGGGAAGTCGCAGCAGGCGACGGCGCAGCCACAGCACGCAAAGGCGCCGTCCAGCAACGCGCCGGAGCAGGGGGACCCGCAGGCGACCGACGAGGAGTCGGAGGCGGGACGGAGGCCAGGCGACGAGGCATCGGAGGGGGACCCGCAGGCGACGGCCGACCCGGAGCCACAGGACCGGCAGGCAGCCACCAAGCCAGAGCCAGGGGCCGAACGGGCGACCCAGGGGGCAGGGTGGGCGGGACCCGGGCCCGACGCTTGTGTCCCCTCCCTTTACGGGACACCGAAAGGCGGGGTCTGGGCTGACGTTGGCCCCCCTGGGGCAATGGCAAGGGAGTCCTTAGGGAGGTCCCCGAGGAGTCCCACTTGAGCTCCTCCTCTTCTAAGGAGGAAGGAGCGGTGGTTGGACTGTCCGGGACCTCCTCGGGGACTGGAACCAGGGCTGGGAGGACTGGAGTGGGGACCGGGACAGCAGGCGTAGCTGCGGGCGGAACCGGGACAGCAGGCGTAGCTGCGGGCGGAGCCGGGACAGCAGGCGTAGCTGCGGGCGGAGCCGGGACAGCAGGCGTAGCTGCGGGCGGAGCCGGGACAGCAGCAGGCAGGTAGGCTACGGACGAGGCGGCAGGCGTTGCAGTCGGGGCCGCGGGCGTGGTGGGCAGGACAGAAAAGCCGGGCTGGACGGGCAGAGAGGCGGCCTCAGGCAGGGCCGTGGGCAGAGAGGCAGCCTCATGCAGGGCCGTGGGCGTGCGGTCAGCAGGGGGCGCCTCAGCCGCAACTGCTCCATCAGGGGCCTCATGCGTGACAGCAGGCGGGGCTGTGGGCTGAGCAGCGGCATCAGGCAGGGCCTCGGGCGCGCGGCCAGCAGGGGGCACCCCAGTAGGCGGCGCCTCGGGCGCGCGGCCAGCTGCAGGCACGGGAGTCACTGGAGAGGCAGCTGCAGGCATTGCCGCGGGCAGTGCGGAGGCAGCAGCAGGCGTTGCCGCGGGCAGGTCCAGAGCAGGCAGGTCCGGTACGGGCGTCAGGAGGGGCGCCGAGCAAGCAGGTGCGGCTTTAGGGACCCGGGGAATGGAGACCCTCAAGGCACGTACTCCTCCGTGCCCCAGACGCTCTGGCTGATAAAAGTAAGCCTCCAGGGGGGGCGGCTTCTCCGGGTAGGTGCTGGCCAGGCGAGTAGTGGCGGTGTCATCCCAGACAGGGAGCAGAGAGCAGGCTCCCAGGGAGAGAGTCGGGGTCTCTTCCTGTCGCGCTTTATCTTTTTTCCGCTTCTTCTTCCGTCTTCCTGCAGCGGGCGGCGGTGTTTGGGGCACCTCCGGTAATTCAGCCAGAGGACTGTATGCCATTCCAAGGGTTGCAGCTTCTCCTTTGAATTTAGCGTCTGCCACTCTGCGTCTCAGCCGCCTCAGGTTTTCGCGCACCTCCTCCGTTAGGTGCGCGTCTCCAGGAAGGGACATCAATTCTAATAAATCCCTGCACCGATAGGCTAGAACCCGAAGCAGGGGATCCTCCTGGACTTCGAGCTGATTGAGCCAACGTATTACCTCGTCAGCCACGCTGAGGTATTCCTCTTCCTTCATCCGAGGCGTCTTTTCTCGGAGATCCGTCATTCTGTCAGGGTTGCGGGGCAGGCGAGCCGGAAAGCAGGCGAGCAGAGTCGTGAAGACGTACAAAGCAGGGTTTATTGGCAGACTGAGGGTCGATAGGTACGAACACCAAGACAATACAACAATGACGGATCTGGGGCAGACTGACTGAGACTCTGACTAAATACAAAAGACTAGGCAAACGTAACAGGCAACAGGTGAGAACAATCAGGGATGAACACGAGGTAACGAGGTGGGCGTGGCACACATTAGGATCGGACGGAGCGGGGCGTGACAGTGGGGGATGCTGAACATTTAAGCAAAGCTACAGTGTGCCGTGAAATCAGGAAGGTTTAGGTTGCATTAAAGTCCTTTTTAAATATACTCATTACCTTTCCTGGCCACAGAGGCATTCTTGGCATTAAGGAAGCTTTCTTTGGGATTAATGGTGCTGAATCTTTAAATATCTAGTCATTTACAACACAAATCATTACCTGTACACAGCAAATACTGGATGGGTTTATAAGGAAGAGACAAATGTTATTCGCTGCAAAATAGTTTCAAGTTCATATGGCTAGCATTTCTGAGCAAACAGAAATTGTTTCCTCATCCAAAAGTGGGGAGAAAAAGTCACTGCGTCTTATGGTCCGAATATTGCTCTGCTCACATGCTTTACCCTTCTGGGGTCGAGTGCATTGTTGGCGACGCAGCGTACTTTTCGCGTCTATTTCAATTTATATCTCGCTGAAATCTTAATGTAGAATCATGAAAAAACGCTGGCTAAAACCGTAATCTGTCTTCTTTTCAAAATTAGGTTTAATCAGAAAAATCAAACCGTGTAGTACCGCTGTCACCAAAAGATTGCTTTTCACATTCTAAATGGGGCGGAGCCTGATCTTGCTGCCATCACTGCTTCTTTGACCTCTTTCAGGGTGAGCTCTGAGATGTTAAACTGAACCACGGGCTCTGGAGGCTTTACAAGTGCCTTACACGGGCAGAGATCTTGTTCCCTTAGTGGGTCGCTGAAGATGGTGCTGAGATGGTGGTTAATCTCCTCTACAGGACACGTCAGGTTCCCACTTTTCTTCAGTCCCAGTAGTCGCTTGGTGAAAATAAATGGATTGGAAATGAATGCCTTGCGCTTCTTGGCCCTCTCCTTTCCTTTCCTTCTGTGCCACTCAGCTCGCCTGAGTGTAATGAGCTTCCTCCTTGAGATCTCCCTGAGCTCGTTCAAGGCAATCCTCTCCTCCTCCTTTGCTGCCCTGAACTGGCGCTTCAGGGTTTTCAGTTCCTGCCTCAGCTGGCTGATCTTATGCTCCCACTGGTTTGGTCTTGCTGGATTACTAGACACAGGCCTTTCTATGACGCCAAACCGTTCCGCGCCTATCGTCATTATGGGGGTGCACATAGTATGGAGTTTATGGTCAGCATCAGCCTTTGATGATGTCTCCAGAATCTTATCTATGTCCTCATCCAGCTGAAGCCACTCCTTCTTGTTAGCGGCAGGCCACTTTACCTGACATTGTTCCGATTTTACCCTCAGGGGCGGGACTTGTGCTGCTTGGAGGTTCCGGGCTCTGTGAGGTGAATCTGGGCCTGGCTCCTCCTCCGTCTGACCAGGGTCTGTGACCAACACTTCGTTAACTGCGTTGGCCACTGCACCTGTGCGTTGCCTTACTTGTCTATCCTTTAGGCATGCCATCTTGGTCTGGTGGATCTTAAGACCTGTCGGGTTTTTGCATACCTTACCACAGATACAAACTGTGTCAGTTGTCTGTTAGCTTGGGTCGTTACCAAAAGTAAGTGTACCTACGTAAACGTAATTGATGGCAGCATGATTTGGATTTTACTGAATCTTATACTGTGATAGAAGCTGACATAACAATAAACCGCATTTTCCAGCCTCAACTGTTAGTTTTAATTTTGGGCTGTCAGTCAGGGGCGGTCGCTGATGATGTCATTTGGCGCCAGTACCATTTTTTACGCCAGTGGAAAACCAACATGAAAGAAGTACCAAACTTTCGGCACTTTATCGAAGTACCGAAAGTACGGTACCTGGTGCGGTGGAAAAACGCCCTTGGTGTGAAAGGGGTATGAATGCGCACCCTGCAATGTATGGTTGGTTCCTGCCTTGCACTAATTGCAACATATAGATTATATATCCTCCTGAGACCCAAGGAAAAAAAAGTGTCCTTCAATTTTAGGTTATTTGTCTTTGGAGGAAATAAGACATCTTACAATTTAAATTTTTTCAAATTTATTTTTATTTTTAATTTCACAGCGTGTCCTGCATAAATGTTTCCTTACATCAATGAAAAGATAGATGCAAAAACAACATGTCCACTACAATGGACATAAATGAATGGATGGGATCTCAGGAGGATATAAAATGATTAGGCCTACTCCATCGGATTAATTGGTATATCACTCGATCACTGATATAACTGAGAGCAACAACTCTAGTGCCCTATAGAGGCTTAACCTGAATTAGTGACAAAACAGCAAATCAAAACTAGTCACAGTGTTCAAATACTTTTTTGGAGGCCTAGAGCAAAAAAGTCATTGTTCTCTCAATAAAGAAATATTTCAATTAAAACCTGCCAGGAGTGAGGCTGTAGATTGAGATACTGAGGATGACCTTCGGTATTGATGCTTTCAGAAATACTGATGGGGACATCCAGTCAACATGCAGAGGGAGGAGACGCATTGGGCAAATGTTCCAGTAAATTTTTTTGTTTACTATCAAGCACTATATATTTTGCCAGTTGAAGCCTCTCTGCTATTATGGAGATTATTGCCCAATTTCTCTCTTCATTATAATGACTTCTAAAGATGCAAGCAAAAAAGTAAAGTTAAGCAAGAAAGACGATTCTCCTGTAACTCCAGTGGCCATTACTGAGCTGCTTGAGCAACGCCACATGCTAGCCACCAAGTTCAAAACATCTTTTAACACACTTGACTCAAAACTAGGCCAGTTGTGGCTCACAATGGAGGAACATGGACAGTGTGTCTCATCTCTGGAACTCGCTGCAGACGACTTTAGTCAGCAGGTCATGGATCTGGATGTAGGGGGGCACACACACACGTGCTGCAGCGGCATAATGCACACGTACATGTAGGATCACGCAGGCCCCACAGACAGTATTTTATGGCCGCTGAGGAAGTGAGTCGGCCATGCTAAGATCTCCCTC
>JAOYFF010000063.1:16862971-16884399 GCA_025773925.1 Cryptomyrus ogoouensis
TCACAACTCGAACTTTTTAGGATTCGATCCGGAGTTCTGAACGGATTAAATTCGAGTTCTGAGGTACCACTGTATATCCATTATTGAATAAATTTTCCAATGCAGAAATAAGGAAACAAAATAAAAAGGTATGCATTAATGTATTAAATGTAATTGAGGTCCAAAAATAATTGCATCTACCCTATTTTTGCTCCGCTACTTTTATTTCTTTTCCTGGCACTTCCGCATAACTTCCACATTAGTGCCGGTGCCTGTGGTCAACCAGTTGGCTACCAATCGCTGAAAGTTCCTTCCCAGTGGTGCCTCTGAGGAACTACAATTGCACTGAGTTCCTGCAGTGAGAACACAACAGAAGTTCTTGGTTCCGGGAAAAAAGTTCCTGTGGTGGAAAAGTGCCTTATCTCATACACCAGTTCTAGCTTTCTTCGGGTGTTTCACGTGATATATGATGATGGATTAAAAAAAACAAAACCGATGCAGGGAGTATTTGCAAGTTGCACTGGTACACCTTGTTATAAAATTTAGTTGCACCTTCAAAATGGTCATATAATACAACTAAATGGTTGCAGTCTGGAGCCCTGTGCTTGTATAGCTCATATTACATTTTTGTTCACGAGCAATCCATAGGTAATGTTTCTTAAATTCCATTGAAAAAACTGCCTATAATTTCCAATGTTTGGTTCACAAGTACTTGTAAAATTTCTATGTGGTTGGGTGGAAATGACAGAAAGCTTTACAGCCTAATACCTGGTCTAGCACAGGAATGCCCTTTCTTATTGTGTTTACAACAAAAATCCAAAAACTACTGAAGATGCAAAGCGTTCTTTTGACCTTTTATTTTCCCCATTTGAAACAGGAGCAGGAAATATCGCTCAAATAAATAGCACACTGGCAGTGGTCATTATCATATAATGAAGGTAAACGATGCCCAAATTTTGGAGTTGAATAATAATGAAAAAAACATTAAGCTATGCTTTAGTATGGATTTTTAGCGAGAAACGCAAGCATCTTTACTCTGCTAGGGTTTTTCTGTGTATGCGGCGGACATGCAATTTGCGGCATCTTTTTAGCAGGATGTGCTTATCACACAACTGCAGTAAAAAGAAAACAGGTCTGCACAATATCACATTGCGATATAATTGCAATTATATGCTGCATGCACAATAAACACCGGGGCTTTAGATGACTTGTATAAATCTGAACTAATTTATTATATTTATTAAATTCTGCTAGCAGGCCACACCACATGCTACTGTTTTGGTATATCATGGAAGCAATAAGGACTGACTGGTGGTGAAGAAAGAGACAGCTTAACGCCCACAACATCTTTTGAAAGGAGATATTGTGGATGAACAAGGTTAAAAAAAAGATGTCAGTGGTGTGGCAGTACTTTTTGCAGTTTAAAGTCTGATACATGTATTAAATACAGTGGTACACCAAATTTATGCAGATTACTAACTTTACACAATACAGTTCTCATTAATATTTTAGGTGTTCTACTAATCTGCTTACCAAATTGTGGGTGTAAGAAAACGTCCGTTTAGTACAGAAGAGCTGGTGTCCGGATAATGATTACGTACATCCTCTGATGCCTTGGTGATTATTGCAAAAACACCATATAATCGCGTTATGATTTTGTGTAGCCCTAGAAAAAAATTGATTTTTCATGTTTTTTTTTTATCTGATAATGCAATTTAGCCCAGTGAAAATAGAATTAGTTGTAACTAACAGTGAAAACACTCTCCACACATTTTTGATTATATTGATATAGTTGGAAAAAAACAATAAGGGAAAAATATATTTATCGATACTATTGATTATCTGAAATCATGCTCCTGACAACATGATTGGATGTAGACATCAATGCTAGAACTTTGGTGCTTGGTGAGCTGCTATTATTATTATTATTATTATTATTATTAATAATAATAATAATAATAATAATAATAATAATAATATCAGTAGTAGTATTAGTAATAGTAGTAGGTATTATTACTTTTAACTAAGACAATATTGTTGCTTTTGGTTATTGTCGGTAGCTGATCCTAACCAATACTGCTAGCTCATCTAGCACCACTGAGCTTGCTAAAATTAGAGCTCAGCCATGGTGGATGCCATTGATGTTTACATCCCGTCACATTGTCAGGGGCACACACACCCCAGCACTATCTTCTGCCTAGTGATGCGGTTGGTGTGTGGTGTTTGGTAGAAAGAAAATAGTTCCTATATGAAACTGCTCACTACAAGGTCTGTGGATTATCTCGAGTAACCGGGTCAGGATATTGCTGTAGAAATGTATTTCTTTGGTGCTTTTATCATGCCATGCAGTCCCATTATGTTTGATTTTTATTTATTCATTTTAAATTTTGTAGCGAACTGCCCCATTAATGTCAAACAGGATTGTTACTGTCAAAATAGCTGTTAGTCAAGATACAGTGTTCCCCCGCCTATCGTGGAAGTGACATTCTAGACCCATCAGCGATAAGTGTAAATCCGCAATATAGAAAGACCATATAAATAAAAAAAATTTTTAGAGTTTAAGTCTTAAATCGTAGGGCTTAAAACAAAACAAAAAGTTCACAAAAAGTTTGCTCAAAACAATCGGACCACAAGCAAGGTACACGATACACAGAGAACTGTGATGCGTCGGAGAAAAATCCGATATAGCGGGGGCGCGATAGCTAAAACGCGATATAGCGGGGGATCACTGTATAGGAATTGATTAAAGTAGTGGTGTGTGGGGTTTAGCCGACGGTTTGCTGGGCTTGGAGATCTCCTCTGTCAGGGCTGTGGTTGTATGTGGGTGATCTTATGCTGGCTGGCCATCTGGCCTGGTGTACTGATAGCACTCTTGGTGTTTCGCAGCAATCATGGTGGGTGAACGCCGTAATGGGAACCTGCTGGTGCAGCTGGGTCCTAAGCAGCAGGCCTACCCCGAGGAGCTAATTCGGCAGCGGCGCACACACGACGGCCAGACAGAGTACCTGATTCGCTGGACCCTGCTGCCCATAGAAGATGGAGGTGGCTCTGGGGGCGGGTCTGGTGAAGCTGGTGGGGGTGGTGTGGGCAGCGGCTCAGGCTCTGGCGGCTGCCCATCTGGGGAGAACAAGGCTGAGAACATCCTTATGTGGATGTCTGCAGAGGATGTGTATGCCAACTGTCCCGCCTTGCTCGGTAAGCGCAAGGCGGATGTCCAGCGCCCCCTGGAGGAGCAGCGGCCCAGCGGCGAATTTCCGGCCGACGTCACTTTCGACGAAGTGGAGCTCTCCGACATGAAGGATGATGTCAAGAACCTGGTTCGCCGTGCCCGCAAGCAGATGGCTAAGAAGAGCGACCTGGCCATCAGCATCACGCACACTATTCACGTTCTGAGTGCCTACGCTAGCATTGGCTCGCTGGTGGGCGTGTTCAAGGAAACGGGAGCGCTGGACCTGCTGATGGAGCTGCTGTGCAACAAGGAGAGGCAGACGCGTCGCAGTGCCGGCAAGATGCTCCGCGCTCTGGCTTCACATGATGCAGGTATGCCCCTCCTCAATCCATTACTGTCATATCCTGCTAATACTGATTTAGCTGTTGATAACTGCATTATCTCAAGAAGTCAACAGGACTCCTTCGGAAGGTTTCTGAAGTCAGTGAGAGGTGATTTAGCCTCAAAATCACTGCATTTTAGTTGGCTGCTCTCCTCAAACATTATTTATTTATAAAAGTTCATAATATTTTGGAGTAAGTAAAATAACTTGCTTCATATGATTTGGAATAATGTAACCAACTGTTACAAAATCTCATTGATTTAATACACTAACATTAGGTAAATATTTGTTAGTCATGTTTGTCATTTAGCCTAGCCTACTTTTCATCACTTGGGAAAGTGTTTATGACCTGGCATGTATGCTAAATGTGACTTTTAACAGAAATGTGAAACATAATAATCGCTGAATTTCATTACTATCATTTGTAATATATTTATCATGCCCACCTGATGAACTTTAGACTCCCTATCCAGGTGCTCATTCACTTATGATGGGTTTATGTTCTGGTGAACCCACCGTAAGTGGAAAATATTGTTAAATATAAGTAAACAAGTACTGTCACTGAATAAGTAAATAATTAGTTTGACTAAATATCAGTAATTGAAAAGTAAACAGTACAAGTTTATTTGGTGAAATACAGGAAAAAAAACAGTACAATTGTTAAACACTGTATTAGATGTTACTCTTGATCACTACAGAAACTGGAAGCATGGCTGGGTGGATGCTGCCATTGCCCAGGAATCAGTAGAAAGTACAGCCCAGGGACCAGTTGGAATTCAAAGTTGACAACTGAATGCACCTCACTATTGTCGTAAAGTCGAGCCATCGTACAGCAAGGAGCATCTGTATAAATCAGGGTCAGCAAGAGACTGATGCTTCTCCAGGTTGGATGTGTTGCCCCCTTGTAGCAGCGTTTGCATGCTAGGGCTGTCGCTCAGCGGGGTTCACCCTTTTTGTTGAGTTTAAAACCAAAATAACGCAATATTTCACTTCTGCCTCCCTGCTTATCAACTACAGGCAAGCCGCTTCACCCCACAGTCCGACTGTGTCTACCTGGAGCATAGATTCCACTATGTGATGTCATTTCTTAAACTGTTTTTTGATTTGTGTAATAGAGGTGTGGCTTTGATAGGCCTCAGTCCCCCCAGTGACTCAGATCAGAACAAGAGGTTAGAAGTTGGATGGATGGTTTGGTCCACATTTTTGCATTTAAATCTTTATTGTAATAGTTTTATTTTTGATCTCACCAAGCAAAACTTTATAAGTGATTGACTGCTCTTGCTCCTGGTGCCTTTGGGGTTTTCCTGCTCAGTGTTTAGTTTGCACGCACTCTGTGTCTTTTTGAATCACCTTGAATTAGCTCTGGTATGTCGATTTGACTGCCATGTTGGGTGTCTCTCGCATTCCTATCAGATACCTGCGTGTTTGTGGTGAGTCGGAGATGCCTCTCTGGGTAACTGGAGAGTACAGCTGATGAAGAGGCTCTCGCGGCTCTTGCAGCTGCACCAAACCCATCTGGCTAATGTGCTAGTCATGTACCTTAAGGAGCTAAATGATTAGCCCTGCCATGGAGGCCTAAAGTCATCCATGGTGATAGTGGGTCTTACCAGTAAGCCCTTCAGCTAGGGCTTACTCACTGGTAGAGAAGGGGCCACATAGTTTTGTTGGTATCCTTAGGGAGGTACCCATTCTAGGGGTGACACTTGCTCCTTTGCAGCCATACGAAGTGTGGAAACAGCCCCTTGATTGGCAATTCTCATTTTGTCAGTTATGCGGCTCTCCATAGTGGCTGTGACTTTGGCTGGTGGCAGTGTCCTGATGCAGTGTCACCTCCAGGCCGGCAGGTCTTTTCTTGTCCTTAATGTCCATCTTGCTGCAGCAGCGCACCTAACCAAACTTACATTGTGTGAAGGTGGTAGACATGTCTTGCCATGACTCAGTGTGGAGGATCTCTAAGAGCCCCTCCCACTGACTGTAATCTGCTTCCCCCACAGTCTTCCACATACCACGTTAGGGCACGTCACAATGCTGAGGTCATGTGCATACTTTAATCTCTGCTGCTACCCTTGTTACTTGATGAAGTCTGTTGCTCAGGCAGCTTCTATTGTTTCAGTAAACCACTGTGGCAGTCAAACAGGCCTATTTCTGCCATTTACTTTTCTAACCAAAATCAAAACCCTGAGGAATGTTGCCTTATTTCCCTGTCCTGATTTGTGCACTGGCTGCTCTGATGTGATGGAGTACATTTAAACAAATGAGCAAGGAAGTCAAGACTCAAAACACCGAATGCCATGTAATCAACACCTCAAATTCAAATTTTATTTGTCACATACATAATCATATACAATACGATATGCAGTGAAATGCTTGGAATGCAGTGAAATGCTTGGGTCTATTGGGGTCTATCCCCAATAGACCTCATGGGTCTATTGGGGATTCAGAGCGGAGTTTATGATTTTTATTTTAAAAACAGAACATAATTAGCAGTAGATCACTTCGTGGCAATTTCCTCTCTGGTGGTCTCACACTACTACCATATGAGCTCAGGGTCCCTTTGAGCTGATGCTTATGGTGCTGCTGGTCTTCTCCCCCAGGGAGCCGAGCCTACGTCCTCCTGTCCCTGAGCCAGCAGGATGGCATCGAGCAGCACATGGATTTTGACAACCGTTACACACTCCTGGAGTTGTTTGCAGAGACCACCTCCTCAGAGGAGCATGGCATCTCCTTTGAGGGGATCCATCTACCCCAGGTATTTTTGGGCTGTGCGTGTGTGTGTGCGTGCGTGCCAGTGTGCATGCGTGTGTGTTTTGTCTCCCGTGTGGTGCAAGTTATGGTGCTTTTATCGCCGTCTGATGGTGCTCTGCCCTAGATCCCAGGGAAACTCCTCTTCTCGCTGGTCAAGCGTTACCTGTGTGTAACGTCCCTGATGGACAAGCTGAACACCGTGGGGACGGAGTCCAGTTCAGAGCGACAGGAAGGTGGAGTCTCTAGCTCTGCCTCCTCTGGAGCGGGCCTCCAAACAGAGCAGTCACGGGTGCAGCGTGAGTTTGAGTTCACAATGGCCATGGCCAACTTGATCTCAGAGCTGGTCCGTGTCATGGGCTGGGACCGCAACCGGCAGCCTCCCCCCGAGGGCCCGGCACCCGGGGCCAGTGAGGAGGAGCCGCCTCGCACAGCCAGGTCCATCTTCCAGCCCCGCTTCTCTGCCCCGCTGCTGCCGGCTGCCTCACCACCCAAGAAGAAGGTGGCTAACAGTTTCAAAACCCGCGCCGACTTTGCTAGCCGCTCCGCCTATGTGGAGTATGTGCAGGAGAATCTGAAGGGCGGTATGCTGGTCCGTATGCTGGAGGACTATGAGGAGGTCAGTGCCGGTGACGAGGGTGAATTCCGCTACAGCAACGATGGCTCGCCACCCGTGCAGGTACCTGTCTTTCATGTCTGTGAAAAAATATGAGATTTGTGAGGTTTTCTTTGAACTTGGACTGCATGCTATTCCTCGGTCAGGGACCCTGTTTAGTACAGATATTCATGTAGGTGCCCCCATGTTAGCTCAGCGTCAGCAAGTGGTGTGGGCCGGTTCACATGGGTGATCCAGTTATAGAAAGTACCTGGCCCCTGTCCACGTCTGCGGCAGTTGGTTGTTGCCTTCAGTTGTTGTTTTCATTTGGTCCTCACTGCTTTTCAGCACCCAGGAAGCAGCTTGGCATCTGATGGTGTACAAGAGTTGATCAAAAAACAGGGAGAAATCAAACATTAGCCCTGAATTTTCAGGGACCATGTACAATATCGTAAGTTATGTTGTAGCAAATATGGCAGCCCACAGCCTTATGAACAGTTCTGAGGTAAATTAGGTTTAATCCTTGTCAAAAGTTAGGATCCCATTAGAAGAATGGTAGGGGGTGACTGGGGTTTTTTAGTGCTGATTGGTTCCGCCTGTCCGTCATTCCCACAAGACAGAGTAAACCCTGTGCTCTCAGAAGGCCACTTTCCCTGCTTGTGTGAGCTATATTGGTCCCTGACACTCTCATGTGGGATGTACTTTTCTCATTATCTGAAAAAGGTTAGTTTTCTCCATTTCATACTGTGTTGAACCAGTGCCGGCCCCATTCCACGCGAAGGTTTTCCAATTCCGAGGCTCATGTTATGTCATGTTCCTCCTCGGTTCTGAAGGATGTGTTCTCTGTGTCACAGGTGTACTGGAACTCCCTGTCTCGCACTTACTGGGTGCACTGGCACATGATCGAGATCCTGGGCAATGGCAGCAGTGGGCAGGCAGAGAAGGAGACCCAAGAGAAGGCCTCTTCTCTTACAGAGACCCTCAAACTCACTGCTTGTAAGTCTCTTCGATTTTCATTCCCGTTGCTCTTTTGCAGCCGATCAGCTTTGAGCAGTTATCTTTGGTCCTACCTGTTAATGGATCTCTGGGGCTTTGAGATGCAGTGTTTGTGCAAGTCTGCCTTCTCTTTGGCGAAAGAGGAGCTATGTTAATGTCTAAGTGCTGACTCTGGTCTGACTGCCTCTTGCCTTTGTGGCAGTGAGCCAGACGTTCTTCTCCAAGCCACCCGGGGGCCTGTACTCTCTGCCCTACCTGGCCGACAGGCTGCGGGAGGACAGCGGCACGCTGAGCCGGGCTGAGTGGTGGGAGATCCTCTTCTTTGTCAAGAAGCTGGAGCCCAAGCAGCAGCAGGAGCTCTTCAGCTTGCTGAGGCAGAGCCTGGATGATCAAGTAGGGCTCTGGACTGGCCCCATGCTCACAACAGATTTAACAGTATTTAGACGTGGAAGAAGCTAAATAAAGCTAAAGCAAAGAAAATGCTTCTGGCCGCAGCATCTGTCAAATAAGGGATGGCAGTCTGTTGTTCATGTGTGTTTTGTGAACACACCCCTATTTCTGTGATCACAGATTTCAGAGCTGGATGAGGTGACTTTGATCCAGGTGTCGGTGCCGAGTGAGGTGGCTCACAAGCTGCTGAGATACCTGAAGCAGAGCCTGCCACTGTCCTGCCTGTGCGATCTGTTGTGCTCACATGCTTACATCAAGCACTGCCTGCGTCGCGGTGGGCCCGGCGATGAGCTGCTGTCCAATGCCCTAAGCCCCATGGAGCTGGGGGAGCGACACCCTGTGGAGGCCGCCTCCTCACACGCCAATCTGGGCTCTGTCTCCAAGAAGGCCAAGAAGGACATCCCCCTGGAGCCTGGCACTGGCTATGACACCGAGAGCGAGCTGCCCAAGGAGGATGACCCCAAGGACCCAGAGGAACTGGAAGAGAAGATCAAAGGTAAGAGCCTGGTACACCCCCGCCCCCAACAACTGGTCTTCTTCCTGAATTTCGTTATTATGAATGTTGTTTGATTATTTCCTCTAGTTCTTCAGTTGAATTGAGCTGTAGATGACTGTCTTAGTGGGTGCTTCTCAGTACCAAGAATGCAGAGATCGTACTTGTGGTCTTGGCAAGAGTGGTCTTGCTAACTTGCCTCCCAAGAATGAACTTAGGGCACAATGAATCATGGTATTGTTCTATGTTTGGCGAAGGTATGACTGATGCGTCCTTGATATTTGGGGTGAGGCAAGATTTTTGCCATCCTCTGTACTTCTGTTATTAGTATTGAAACTCGTCTTTGGGAATGGAAGGTGATGTAAAACAGGTACGAGAAAACACAGGTGCAGTCAAGTACTCCGTACTGAGAAACACCCATTGTCAATCTAATTTTCCTACAAAACAGTGTTGCATTAACTGGTGTATTCTCTCTGTGCACAGTTTTCAATAACCCCAAGATCCAAGGCAAGAAGAGTTGTTTGGAGAAGATGGGGGAGGTGGTGGACATGATCAAGAAGAATTCTTGGGACCTCCGGCTGCAGTTGGCTGGCATGAGGGTCATTTTCAAGCTGCTGGACGAGGAGGGGGCCCAAGAGAGGAGCACCCTGAGGTCGGACTCTGCACAGACCATTCGGTGAGGGTTCGGACTGCTCTTGGTGGCATAGAAACATGAAAATGAATTCCAAAATCATAATGTTGCAAATCATATTTTGTTCTTTTCTCCGTTCTCCATACAGAGACAAGATCCTAAAGCTGCTGGTGGAGGTGCTGAGTTCTGATTCCTTGTGGAATGTTCTGACTGGCCTGCGGCTAACCCATGCCCTCATGCAGAAGTATGAGTGGCGGGTCTCCTTTGCCACAGAAGGTGGAGTGAAAGCCATTCTGTCCTGCATGCAGGAGTACTTCATGTCTACCCAGGTCCAGCAGATTGCCCTGGCGGTGAGTTTTCAGGCATGCTGATGGGTTTGGAGTGTGGTTTTTATTGTATAGATTGAAGTACTGTCAGTTCTTAGCTGCTAATTCCAGAAAGCTATCATGTTCTGTGGCCAATTGAGTGATTATCTCCCAGGCATTGAAGGTCATCACGGGGGCCAGTAAGCACGACCCGCACAGCATAGGCGGTGGGCTACCACTTGCAGAGTCTGGAACACAAATGATGCTTGAAATCTTTGCCAGCATCGGCTCTGCCACCCCCGAGGGTTCCAAGGGGCTCTTGGGTGCCATCCCTGCTGCCACAGAGCTGATGCTCAATACACCGGGGTAGGTGGATGTCAGTGTGGAATACTGTTGCTATTGTGACTCCAAGCCCTTGAAGTACCCAGAGTTAATAGCGTGCAATGCATCACCTCTAGGTACACATTACTCAAGCTGTTAGATGATATCTATACTGTTTGGGGCTGCAGGACTGGTGATGGTGACCTGCTATGAAGCAGTGTGATTCTTTACCGTATGATGGTCCATAAGGCTAGTTATAGGAACATTGTACATTGAGTTTTCACCTTTAATCAAGTGGCTTTGTCAACTGTGCATGTTCCACTTTTTTAGCTTGGACTGTAAAGTACAACCCGAGTTTCAAAGAAGTTGAGCCGCTGTGTCAAATTGTAAATATAAACAGAATGCAATGATATGGAGATCCCGTAAGCCCATATTTTATATGCTCCTCATAACAGAACATAGAAAACATATCAAATGTTTAAACTGAGAAAATGTATCTTTTTAAGGGCAAAATAAGGTAACTTTGAATGTCATGGCAGCAACACGTCTCAAAGTTGAGACAAGGCCATGTTTACCTCTGTGTGGCATGCCTTCTTTTATCAACAGTCTGTAAACGTCTCACGACTGAGGAGATCAGTTGCTTGAGTTTTGGGAGAGGAATGTTATCCCATTCTTGTCTGATACAGGATTGTAGTTGCTCAACTATCCTAGGTCTTCTGTGTTGTATTTTTCATTTTATGTTGCGCCAAATGTACTCAGTGGGTGGAAGATCTGGACTGCTGGCAGGCCAGTTCAGTACCCAGATCCTTCTACGAAGCCATGATGTAATTGATACAATGTGTGGTTTTGCATTATCATGTTGGAAAATGCAAGGTCTTCCCTGAAAGAGATGTCGTCTGGATGGGAGCATATGTTGCTCTAGAACCTGGATATACCTTTCAGCATTGATGGTGCCTTTGCAGATAAGCAAGCTGCCTGTCCCATATATACTAATTCACCATCAAAGATGCTGGCTTTTGAACTGAGCGCTGATAACATGCTGGGTGGTCCTTCTCCTCTTTAGTCCGGATGACATGGCGTCCCTGGTTTCCAAAAAGAAATTTTAAATTTAGATTCGTCTGACCACAGAACAGTTTTCCACTTAGCCACAGTCCATTTTAAATGAGCTTTGGCCCAGAGAAGACGTCGGCGCTTCTGGATCATTTTCAAATACGACTGCTCTTTTGAATAATAGAGTTTTAACTGGCATCTGCGGATGGCACGGCAAATTGTGTTCAATGACAGTGTTTTCTGGAAATGTTCCTGAGCCCATTTAGTGATTTCCGTTACAGAATCATGCCTGTTTGTGATGCAGTGCCGCCTTAGGGCCTAAAGATCACAAGCGTCCAGTATGGTTTTTCGGCCTTGTCCCTTACGCACAGAGATTTCTCCAGATTCTCTGAATCTTTTGATTATATTACGTACTGTAGATGATGATACTCAGCCTCTTAGCAATTTTACACTGAGGAACTGCAATTGCTCCAGTATCTGTTGATTAGGGGGATCTGCAGTATTGGGGGTTTGGTGATCTTTACTTCTAAGAGACACTGCAACTTCTTGCACTGCACTGCACTGCAACTCTAAGATGCTCTTTTTATGCCCCATCATGTGACTGACCTGTTGCCAATTTACCTAATTAGTTGCAAATTGTTCCTCCAGCTGTTGCTTTTCCAGCCTCTTACTGCCCCCCATCCCAACTTTAAGCTGTGTTGCTGTCATGAAATTCAAAATGTCTGAGTTTAAACATTTGATATGTTTTCTATGTTCTGTTGTGAATCACATTTGGATTTATGAGATTTTCATATCATTGCATTCTGTTTTTATTTACAAATTGCCCAACGTCCCAACTTTTTTTGCAATTGCGGCTGTAAGTGTAGACCTCTGTGTGGTGGTGATCATCTCCAACCTGCAGAGCTTTGAGGGATTCCCTGCACTGTGTCAGGGCTGCTCATTTGTTGGTGTGCTCTTTGCTCAGGTGCGCGCTGGCAGTACGAAATGGCCTGCTGGTGCTCATCATGCTTATCTCCAGTCACAAGAGCCTGGCTGAGCAGCTGGTGGCCTGTGGTGTGGTCTCCGTTCTGAAGAAATGTCTGTCACTCCTCCGGCCCGAGAGCACGCTGGCCATCGTAGCCCTCAATCACATCTCCATGGTCCACAAACTGGAGAAGAAAGGTGAAAACAGCTGATACCTTAACCTTGACAGAAAAACATGCCTTTTTGGTTCCTGTTTTCACTGGTCTTTGTGGCAGGAGTAGTAGCTGGAAATGGTAACATTATTATTAGGGTTATAAATTGTTGGCCCCAAGGCTATTTAATTAAGATTATTGAGGGAATTCAAAATCGTTAATTTCTGTCACAATTCAAATATTTGATTATTTTGATAACCATAATTCAAAACATTTTGTAATTTTACTGACAAAGTATACAGATATCATGCACTACTACACTATTAATGGTATACAAAGAAAGTAGCATCTCGGTGCATTAATTTTAATTATTATTAAACAGGGAGAACAAGCCAGTGTAAATTGTCAAAACTACTGAATTGTACAGCAAAAGACAAACACATAAACGAAGCAGTAGCGGATTGAGGGGTTTGCTTAGAGTGAAACTCGCCAAGCTTCTGGCACAGATTAGCAGGATAGCAGTACATTGTTTTTCATTATGTGGTGATTTAATAATAATGAAAATGTACTTTCAGGCCTCTTCTAAGTGATGAATGAGTTGTCAAAATCTCTTGTCCTCCACGATGGAAAATGGCTGATTTTCCCATTCAGTCATCTGGATTGTTCTAGTCATTATGTTTTTAGCTCTGGTGTTGCTAACTTTGAACATCGGCTACCAATATCAGCCCAGACTGACACATTGAGCCGGCATCTTGGTTTTTGACTAATATTCGCCAATACCAGTATGTTAATCAATATATTGTGCGTCTCTAAGGCTAACATCACTTTTTATTTAGCTAGCTAGTTAGCTACCTCAGAGTCTTAACCATTGCTACTGTAGCTAGCAACAAGAACATTTTTTTGCTGTACTGCTTTACATTGCAGTGTGTGCTCAGTGCTACAAACCTGGCATTGTTGCTCAAAGATCATCAGGTAGCACTTCCTTAATGAATATTTATGAGCTTTCTCCTGTCATGATACATTTCCTATGTTTGATTGGCACTGTGACTTTACACATCTACCAACAGCACATGATCGTGAGAGCACATAATCCAGAAATAGGAGTGTCTATCTTTTACGGAGGATTTTGCCTCCAGAAATCGATCCTGACATCATAGATCGATGCAGTTAAATAGCCACCTTAATAATCAGTTCATTATGATTAATCTATGATTCGTCTTTCAGTGGAAATCAAAACACTGCATGGTGATAACTGATCGGCGTCGTGCTCCCTTGCTTCAGGGGACCATCTGGTTCAAGTTTGTCTGATAGCCTTTTTCTGTGCTGTTTGGGGGCACAGAATCTAAGGAGGAGCTGGACTTCAAGGACACAGAGCTGAAGATGCTGGTGGTGAGTCTGAGGGAGACCACAGCCACCAAGGAAGTGATCATGACACTGGAGCAACTGCTGTGCGACGATGCCTCCCAGCTGGAGGAGGAGCGTACCCAGGTGACCCGCAGCAGGGAGACCTTCCAGGACCTAGTGCGGCTCATGGAGCAACATCGTGCCGACCGTGCGGTCCAACTCTCCATCCTTAGGTCTGTGAGATCGTTCCCAGCACCCTCCACTACGTTCCTTCTTTACCTTCACTGTGATTTTCTATAACTTCCAAGGAGGCTAGGCCACTGGCAAGGCAAAAGCTTCATGTAAGTGGGAGCCGAGAGTCTCCTTGCTCTGAAAATACTTGGGCTCTTCCCGCAGCAGTAGCAATGCAAAGCACTGTGTCTATTAAATGGTACTATTTAGGACTTTGTTCTGTTACCAATGCAGAATGCAAGAAGCTACTAGTTCATTTTATTGTTTGTAAAGTGTCTTGGTGCTGAAAATGGTGTTTGGTAATTGTCGCTAAGAGGCCACAACATTACAGGTAATTATGGGACAGGCAACAGTCTTTTTAGAATTTTGCATGTTTTTATTTTTTGTCCCCTCAGGATTCTGGATAAGTTCCTGGACAGCTATCAGGAAGACGTGCTGCCTTGGCATGAGAGCATTGAGCCGTGCCTGTCCTCTATGACGGCCTTCGTCAGTGACAGAGAGGTGGGGGTTACTGAAGGGGCCTTGGAGAGTAGCAGGCAATATTTATTATGATGCTCTCATGGGATTTCTGTCCATTTTGCTTGTTACAAATTCAATTACATCATATAATAATTGTGTTATCACAGTTGGTTTAACAGATTAGGTTCCCATTCTATGTAAAATCATACAGATGATTTTGTTGTGTTCTATTTACAGTCAGAAAAACAATTGCACACTATAAAAACTGTATTTAGGCCATTGAATCGATTATTATCTTTGACCTGCATTTCAAGTTGTGCTGCGTTACATGCATGTGGCTATAAATATGAAGTTCATTAGTAGGTTCATGGGTGTTGAGGGTGCTGATCTTGCGCTGACTGCCACCTGCTGGTGCTTCCAGGTGGTGCAGCCCTTTATCCGTTTCCTATACCGACTGGCCACACTGAACAAGGACTATGCGGTGGTCATGTGCCGTCTCGGCACCAAGGATGCTCTGGCTAAGGTTCTGGACAAGCACAGTACCAGCTTGCTGCTGGCCTCGGAACTGCGGGACCTCATCGGGGACTGTGAGAAATACGCCAGCCTCTACAAGAAGATGACCACCAGCATTCTGGCCGGGTGCATCCAGGTTTGGCTGGACCTTTTACTCTCCTTTGTTTTTTGTTCCACTTGCTGTGCTGATGTATGTAAAAGTACTGCTTCTGTAATTTGTTTGATATGATTGATTGCCGTTGTTGATGGTCTGAAGTCTTAAATGAAACTCATGGAAGAAGTCTCCTTCCCTCGTTGATATTTTTTGACCTAAGGCATCTCTAGGGATGCATTTTCCTTGGCCGATTCCGATAGGCATTTTTTTTTTTTTAGTCTTAACTGCTGATATCAATCCAGGCCGATTCCAATTTTCTTACATCAATAATAATTAGCAGACTAAACATATTTAAGACTACTTTAATGAACTGTTGAATTAAATTGGTAATTTCAGATGCTTTTGGGGTAGTGTCTCCATGAACAACTTTTTGTTCACATCTTACACACAACGATTTTTGGTTATAATCACAATTCACAATATAGATAACGATTTTTTTATAATGATGTTAATTGACCATTTAACCAGCAAATCTGTCCTTAAAAGAAACACTACTTGTAGCATTATATTAATAAACTTAATTATTACAGTATGTAAAATACCGTACATATAAAAGAAACTGACTCATAGAGAAGTGCTTTTAAATTTTTTTTTAACTATTAAAGTTTCAAAAGGTTTGGTTGCAAATGAACGTTTGTTACTTTGGTCAGTTGCCACACACTTCTGAACTTAGTCTGCAACAAATACAAGTAAATAATGGATAAATAAAATAAACATCATAAAAATTCAAAATCTAACACTTTTTGTGTCAGTAAGACTGCATAGCCAGACATTGCTAATGTTTCTGGTGGTTAAAAAGATTGGTTGTGTTGCCACCTGTTACATGAAAGGTATCTTTTCAAAATTATGGTAGGTTGGTCCAAGTCAGATTTTGGAAATCAAACCCATTACCACAAAACCAACGTAGAACCTTCTTTGGAACCTTTTCTTCCTCATGAACCATGCCGCACACACTAATTTGTCAGCATAGCCGACCAGTCTGTGGATGATGTTTTTTAGTGTGACAAGTATAATATTTTTAGAAGTTTGATGGTATATAAAGTTAGTTTTTTTTTTTATCGAGTTAGCTAAATGCTTAAAAAAATTCTAGGTTTTTAGTTCAAGGTCTAGCCAGTAAATTAAGATTCACCAATAATTGACAAAGAAGTGAGATGTACACTGTTGATGTTATGAAGGCCGAAATTGCTTTGCTTCACATCAGTTTGGTTTTATTGTACTGTTGCAGCCTTTGAAGACGCAGGCATCATGTGACAGGTGCTTGCTGGTTTGTTGTGTCGTCGTAATAAGTGTTGAATAGTGCACCTTTAACTGGACACATCTTAACTGTACTTATACCTAGTCATGTATGTTTGCAGTGTGCTCTTTGCCTTATTTGTACATTGCTCTGGACAATAAGATTGGCTCCAAAAATTGACCATGTTCAGACCGATGCCAATCAGTGCGAAAACCGGCCATTTCCAGTCCCTAGCCGATAGATTGATCAGCACATGATTAGTCGTTTCTCTTTAGGTGGTTGGCTATGTTATGCAAATAATTTTCTCATGCCTGTTACAATAGATGGTGCTGGGTCAGATTGAGGAGCATCGTCGCAGCCACCAGCCAATCAACATCCCCTTCTTCGATGTGTTCCTACGAAATCTATGCCAAGGTCAGTGTATCAGCGGTATGCCGTTTGATTAGCTTGACCCCTGTTGTGGTTTTGTGAGTAGTTTTATGATTGGTTTCTGTTGCTTTTAATGCTTAGAATAAGATTCTTTGTGTGGGTGCCTTTGATCTTGTGGATTGGTTTGCTACTGACAGGGTCCAGTGTGGAGCTGAAGGAGGACAAGTGCTGGGAGAAGGTGGAAGTCTCCTCCAATCACCACCGATCAAACAAACTCACTGACAAGAACCCCAAAACGTACTGGGAGTCAAATGGCTGTACAGGCTCCCATTTCATCAATATCTACATGCACAAGGGGGTGGTGATCAGGTAGGCGTGACACCACACAAGTGGGAGTGTTATTATCTCTGAAGATCAGAAATCCTACTCTGAGATAGTATCCCTGCCCCCATCTCCTTCTCATTGACTTCTGCTGTACAGTTGCAGACTAAATAAAACAGGAAGAGGCAGGTGAGGCTGACTAGCACATCTTGCCTCTCTCTCTCCCAGGCAGTTGGCAGTGTTGGTAGCCAGTGAGGATTCCAGCTACATGCCAGCCCGCATTGTTGTGCTAGGTGGAGAGGACCCGACAAATATCAACACTGAGCTGAACACAGTGAGTGATGCATCCACAGGCAGTGATTTCCACCTTATATATCGCACTACCTGTTTTGTGTATTATTTTTTTTTCTTTCTTTCTCCTAACGTGCCCACGGTGGCTCTATGTGTGGTTGTCAGGTGAATGTACCTCCCTCGGCAAGTCGTGTCGTTCTGCTGGAGAACATGACTCGCTTCTGGTCCATTGTGCAGATCAGGATTAAAAGGTGTCAACAGGTGAGATGAGTATGAATAGTAAATATCCCTTGTGCTTTCCTAATGTTGATTGGATAATTGCCACATTTGCCTGTTCATAACCTGTATCCTCTCATGCAGGGTGGCATTGATACCAGAGTGCATGGCTTTGAGGTCCTGGGGCCCAAACCCACCTTCTGGCCTGTGTTCAAGGAGCAGCTATGCTGTCGTACATATCTCTTCTACACTACCAAGGCCCATACTTGGTGCCAGGAGATCTTGGAGGACAAGGGTCAGCTACTCCAACTCTTCAACAGGTAAGCCTATATGCTGGCCCTGAGCCCTTTTCTCTCAGGAAAACGCCCTCTACAACACTGATGAGGAATTGCTGTCTCTAGGCTCAACAGCGCTCTTCGGCATGAGCAAATGTTTGCAGAGCGCTTCTTGCCGGATGCGGAGGCCGCAGAGGCCCTGGGTCGCACATGCTGGGAGGCCCTGATTACCCCCATTGTGCAGAGCATCACCCTTACTGGTATGTAGGGGGTTCTCTTGGCTGGAAGGCCTCTTGAAACTGTGCAGTCAGGTGCTGAACTCCCTTTGCTGTCCCCCGTGTGCCAGACACCCCCGTGCTCAGCCCACTGTCCTGGCTGCTTGGCGAGTACCTGGACAACTCTGAAACAGCCAGACGTGGCAAGAGTCGAGCAGCCATCTTCAACTCCCGCGTCCGCCGGCTCACTCACTTGTTGGTCCATGTGGACACCAGTTGTACCGATGGAGAAGAGCTCAAGCCTCCTGTGAAGTCCAGTGAGTGGCCCTTTCTCCCCAGCGCCTGCACCACGCACCAGTCTGATGGTCTGCATATTAGCCATATTGACCCCCGCTGTATTGAAGATATCTGTTTTATTTTCAGAAGGTATCAACAGAAGCAAAGATTCGAAGAGTAAGTAAAGGTTTAGAGGCCTGTTGTTTTAGCTAACTGATATCCCTCTCACCCCCATTATCATAACACTAACCATTGTGAAATGCATTTTTTAATTTCTTTGGGGGGGTGTGAACAACCTGTAAGCAGTTTGCCAGATGTGAGGATGTACCCTGGCGCTGGTGTGAGTTGCTATCACTGAGCACTGTGTATCTTTCAGATGGCAAAGAGGGAAAGAGCAAAGAAATGGCGACTGTCACAAAGCCCAAAGCGAAGAGCACCAGCAGCATCGCAGGCATAGCCCAGTGCTGGCAGGGGGTGGTCCAGCGTCAGGTAAAGCCTGTTCCAGCCCACGCTCTTCAGGCAACTGAGCTAGCCAGTCCAAATACCAATGCTTCCCTTCATAAGCGGCTAGAAAATCGAATGCTGCTTCTCTGCCAAAGCAGGTGTTACTGGGTGTGACCTGTCATGTAGGTCTTGTTATAGTAGAAATTTAATGTTAATGTTTGGACACAAGCGTACCATAACCAGGGAGTCATCGTCTGGTTTCACTAAGAAGCAATGACTAAGGCGCTGGTTGCTTTGGCACAAATGGACCCATAGAGACATTTCTTCTAAATTATTTCCTCACACGCCGCATCTGGCATAATAGGCGAATAGTGTAAGTATTTCCTGTTGCCACACCCACCACACTTTTAGGTGAAGAAGTTTCTGGACTCAGCGTGCAGCATGGATGACTTTGTAGAGCGGTACCGGAACATGTACCTGCGGCTGAAGAACACCATGGAGGAGCTGTTCGGCCAGCAGACGGCCTTCGTGCTGGCGCTTCGCCAGGGCTTCTCCGCTGCCCTGCTGCAGCTGTCCATCCTAACGGCTATGCATGTGAGTGTAGGACAGACCCACATCTGACACCGCGCCCTCTCTGTATCTTTGAGGTAACACGAAGCTTCTTACTGATTAGGTAACCAAAGGAAAGGTCATGGAACATGCATTTACTGAATTCACACGGGATGCATTCTCTTATTTTCATCTAATCTGGAGATTACCATCACAGTTTACACTAACCTTGCTCATTTTTAGAAACCCTATGTTAATTTAGTCCCAAATTGTCAAAAATAAAAGAGATTTGGGGTTTGGCAAAGGCTGAATTCTTGGGTTTAGTGAATGGACAGTAGCTGTGACTTAATGTTCTGCAGGTGAGTGAGCGGTTCGCCCAGTACATCGACCTGTTGATCCAGGAGAGCGGGGTTGACTCCGGCAATGTGGAGACACTCAACCAGCTGCAGCAGTTTCTGGAGCCCATGCTCTTTCTCTCTGGGCTGGAGCTGGCCAACACCTTTGAGCACTTCTACAGGTGCGAGTGACCTTTCGATCTATATTGCCCTTTAATTTAGTTCGGCCCCTGTACCATAAAACTCTCCCTACACATATGGGCCTCCCAGACCCCGCCTACGATGGTGCTCATCGGCTGAGTTTTCTGGTTCCTCCTCCTTGTGTTTTCTGCAGGTACTACCTAGGTGACCGGCTGCTGGGGCAGGGCAAGGTGTGGCTAGAGAGCGCAGTGATCGAGCAGATTGGGACTTGCTTCCCCAACCGCTTCCCTCAGCAGATGCTGAAGAATCTGAGCGAGTCGGAGGAGCTGCAGCAGGAGTTCCACCTGTACCGGCTGCAGCAGCTGGACAAGTCACTGATGGACGTGGACGAGGAGGTGAGCCCGTCTTGATGGCAGCTAAGAATCAGAAGCTGACCTCTAAACATACCTGTGATCTAAGGGAATATAAAGCTATTCTTGGGCACCCCAACTCACTCTGTGTATTTATCAGAGTATTTACTTCATTGCTGGGTTTGGTCGAACTAATAAAAAAGCTTAATTAGCTGGATGAGCATTTAATTGACTGAATTAGCTGTGCTGTGTGCTACCAGTGAATCTGCTTCTTTTGTGCTTTTTTGAGTTTTTTTTCTGACCTGTCTTTTAATATGGAGGGTCTGCGTGTTTCTGTTTGAGATGATGGAAGACCAGACGTCAGGACCAGAGGAGGAGAGCGAGGTGAAAGTGCTGGTTCTTTCCCCACGCTGCTGGGCCGTGTCCTCGCCCTGCTACCTGGAGAACCCCGACAGGTTTTTTCCCCCACAACTTTGCAGCTACCTGACAGAGTTCGCCGACTTCTATGGAAACAGTCAGTAAACCTTGTGTCTCCTCTTCCTAATGCCACAGAAAACGCTGCCTTCTAGTAAATATACAGTAATTGCTGTCATGCTTTTGAATGCCCATATTTGATTAGTGTATCTTTTTATTGGGTGAATTTAAGAATGCATTAGAAACCTATTTGCAGTAAAGGAACCTTGAGTCTGGTACCTGCTTATTCAGTCTTGCTAATTTTCTTCACCTTAATGTTGTTACTGCATGTGTTGGCAGGCCAGAGCATGTACAGCCTGACTCACAGCAAGCCCCGGCACCTGCAGTGGACGTGGCTGGGCCATGCAGAGGTGACCTATGGTTCCAGCAAGCTTTATGTCTCCACGCTGCAGATGTACATCCTGCTGCAGTTTAACCACCAACAGGTAGAAATGGACTTTCACCTCTTTCCACAGGAGAGTCTCAGATTTCTTATTGGATCTGTTATGATGCCTCGTTAATTGAAAGTAGCTTCGCCTAAGTTCTGCACTCTGGAGTGGTCCATGAAGTGTTCATTCCCCCCCCCCCATCTCTTTGGTAGGATGTATCTGTTGAGACACTCCAGCAAACCACGGGACTCTCGCCTGAGGTCTTGTCCCAGGCCATCAAGCCACTGACCTCAGAGAAAGGCGTCCTGATTGAGACTGGCTCCAACCAGGACCCCATGAAGAGTGAGCTATTGACCATTTTCCCTGGTCACCCTTAAAAATGTCTGTACATGACTATGTACTCCCTACCGTTTTGGTTGTAACCTTAAGTAAACCTAGGGATGATCTTCCAGCTATGTCTGTTCCACACAATTATCCCTGTCAACTAACTTTCAGATGCAGTGCACAGGTGTACTGAGTAGGGGTGGCACGGTTCACAAAACCCACGGTTCGGTTTGTATCACTGTTTTAGGGTCACGGTTTTCGGTTCTGTACGGTTCTTGTTATTTTTTCTTTTAATCTTTAACACTCCAGAAATGTAC
>JAOYFF010000063.1:16885023-16896770 GCA_025773925.1 Cryptomyrus ogoouensis
ACCGTGCGACGCATGCATGCTCCGAACCGAGACAAGCGAACCGAACGGTTCGGTTTTTTTTCATGAACCGTGCCATCGCTAGTACTGAGAATCCATGTTGGATATAGCTTATATGAAAATTCTGATGAGGAAGATGTAACTGAATGCCATATAGAAGTTGGAGAGCTTTTTTTTTCTAAGTCATACTTGTAAAGATGTAAATTTACAAATCATCGTAGCCTGTGCTGGTTCTGGTCTGGCTGTAGTTGGGTACTTTGTAAACAGTAAAGGTATACTGTTTGTCTCATGGTTATGCTCTACTCTTTGTGACTACAGGGTTTCTGAAGCTGAATGAGCAGGCCCTGTTGAAGGCTCTGGATGGCTGCAGCTACTTATACCTGCTACCCAAGCAGACCTACATCAACGTCAATGAGGATGCAGCCAGTGCCCTGGAGCGCAAGAGGAACTACATCTACTGCCTCATCGTCCAGATCATGAAGGCCGAGAAGGAGATGCACATTGACAACCTGGTCTTCAGGGTAAGGCTGTGTGGCAGCGTAAATTGGGTCCTGGGAAGTGAGGGTAGCTGGGGTGACTGCTTTGTTTCCTGGAAATGGAAATGGCTCTGGCCCTGAGGTTGTTCTGTGCACATGCGTAGGTGCTGGATATGTGCCAGAAGCAGGAGGCCCTGCGGTCACCCGGCGTGGTCCGTTTCAGCTGCAGCACCACGGATGTGCTTTCCTGCATCATGCACGTCATCAGCAAGGGCTACGTGCGGCGAAACGAGGACACCCCGCACATCGTGGAGTTCCTCCCCGAGGACCCCAGCACTCCGCAGAAGGGCCCGGCGCACATATCCCTCAGCCAGGCGGAGCTGAAGAAGGGCATGGGCGGAAAGGCCGCCATCAGGTGTGGGGATGACCTTTGACCACTGACCATCGGGGAGGGTGCGGTCACATTGTGCAAGATGGGGTAGCTCTGAAGGCAGAGACGTGGGAGTGAAGGACCCCTGAGAGAGTGTGTGTGTTTACGTCCCTGAGCGTGTACCCGTGCCCAAGTTCCCACCTTTCCCAAAGCAGGATCACCATCTCCCCCTTTCTGCTTCGTGACCACCATTTAGTCTGTTCTGACTGGCTCTTTGTTCTACCTGTACTTTAAAAGACTCCCATGTATCTTCTGTTTTGCTCCAAACTCCAAGCATGTATGCTGTTTCCCTGTACTGTAACCACCACCTCCTAATCAGTAAGCTGTGGGGTGGCCTGGCCCTTGCCTTGGGGGCCCTTCTCTGTTTTGCGGTCATACCCTACAGCCTGCAGTTCAAGATTTGTCTTTAGTCATCTATGACATACCCAAACTAAATATGCACTATATATGAATGTCTTGTAGTATACAAGAGACAAAATTGTTTCTCATTTTAAGAAAATAAAGAGAATTTTTACCATTCTTTGTCGTTTTTTCCCCCCCCCACCACCCTTTCGCTTTCTGTGTGCCATCAGATGTGACAGCAGTATTTGGTTATTTTTTTGTTTTAAGACATTTGGGAGTTTTCCATTCCTTTTTGTTTATGTCAGCTTGTAGAGGGAGAGCTGATATCTGTCTCATTTTGATAAATGAGCGTGTCATTACATCTTGGTGAAAATGTTCCCTTATTTCCCCCAAACAAACTGGAGGTGACGAAAATAACCTGGTATATCTTTATTTCAAGACCTGCAGTTAGATTATTTCTTCAGGCTTGAACACTTCTTATAGATTTTCACCATACTCAGTGCTCAGACAGTTGATTCACTGTCTCTAAATCTTGGTACTGGTATAATCAAATATTCTAATTGCCCTTGGTAATAGACTGCAGTCTCACTGGAGTCAGAGCTGAAAATGCTGCTCAGGTTTCTTCAGGATCTGCTTATTTTTGCTGGTTGTCATTCCTGTTATATTCTCCTGCCTTTACTTAAGATCAGTACTGGGTGCTTATTCCTTTATACTTCGTTATTTTCAGTAGAATTCTAGAAATATATTCAACATAAACATGCTTTTTTGATATCTAAAAACACCTTGTCATTGAATGACCCTTAGCAATTTTGAAGCAATGCTGTCTGCAGAGTTTGACCGGTAATCATTTGTGTGTGTCTCCCTCTGCAGTCTGGGAGGCCTCCTTGCAGCACCACAGCGAACAGAAGATGGAGTCCTGGAGACTGTGCTCTTCTCCATGGGCCGCACCATGACTCAGGATGAGGTGCGTCAGCTGATGATGCGCACAGTCCAGCAGGTCTCCAGCACCTTGAGTCTGGACCTGGATCAGGCCGAGCACTTGTTGGTGCACTGCAAGTGGAATGTGGATATTCTGATCCAACGCTACACCGACGACCCGGACGCCCTGATCTTGGCAGCCGGGCTCAAGGGCCGCAACCCCCAGCCGCCCCCCAGCCCCACCTCCCAGTGTCCCGTTTGCCTGACGCCGCAGTCAGGGGAGCCTGACCCCACCCCCACCCTCTGCTGCATGCACTATTGCTGCCGGGTGAGTTTCAATGCCCCCTACCTCATTTTGCACATGCTGTCGCTTCTCTTCTTAATAATGAAAGAAAAAAGACTTGTACAAAGAGTCTAAAATAAGTCCTTTTTTTGCCCGGTCCTCTCAATTATAATATATTTAATTACTGCACAAATCTGATTTTGTACCCGGCACAAAATTCTATATTGTAAGGGATGGAAATGCGTAACAGTAATGGAGGAATATCTTGGTGCGTCTGTATTGGTCATAATTTTAACTGTGATTTAACAGGCAGTGATATTACAGCCAATTTCTTGTGAACACCATCTGGTGTTGTATCATGTGACCTCGAGAGGCTGGAGCTCTTCTCAAACCTGTTCTTCAGTACCTCTGGCTGTGTATATTTGAAGAAAAGGTTAGCCTAGTCTGGTTCTCTGGTGGACTGCCAGAAAAACATGGAATGACTCAGAAGGATTGGGGAAAAGATGGGGAACCACAGTGCTGGGTGTTTCTTGCCCTGACTGCTCCCGGAAACCATAAGAGGGAACATCCCATTACGTAATCATTACTTTTGAGTTGTAGAGTGTGTTAAAATATCTCATTGTGAAAACTTGCCTTGATTTGTTTTTGTTGAATTGCACCTGAAACAGATTTTGTTGTCTTTGAAGGCCGTATTATTCCTGGAGCTCTAGCGTTGATGCTGCTTATCTGTTAGCGTTGCTGGTCCAAATCCTTTGCCTGGCCACATGATTTCACTGGACCCTTGAGCAAGGCTCTTAACCCTTGTATGCAACCCAGTTGTTCCAGGAACACTGACACTGTCTGATCCTCACTTATATGCCTCTTTGAACAGAAGTCACTTCCTTAACTTAGATGACACCCCCATGGCCTCTGATTTCCCTATGATTCCCCCAGGCATAATCCTCTTGGTGATTGTATTCACACCATCTCAGAGCATTGGGGCATCTCAAGGAAATTAAACAAAGTTTAAAGATTGTAACCCTGTCAATTGAAAACTCAGTAAGACCACCTTCCATTGCCTTCAATTGCTGCCTGTCTTACAGTCCTGCTGGCAGAAGTACCTGACTGCCAGGATCGAGCAGAACCTGGTGATGCACTGTAACTGCCCCATCACGGACTGCCGCGCCCAGCCCACCTCACAATTTTTCCTCAGTATCCTGACTGACAAAGATATCATTGCCAAGGTCTGTGATGCCGCCACCTCTCCATTGGGTCCATGGGACATGGTGGATTATGTTGGCTGCCTACAGGCTTCTTGCTGCAGCTTTGTGTGACTGTCTGTCATCTGTCTTAACACACACCATGATGGCAAACTACACTATATGGATAAAAGTATTGCGACACACCTCTGAATCACTGAATTCAGGCATTTCATTCAGACCCATTGCCACAGTTGTACAAAAACAAGCACCTAGCCATGCAGTCAGGTTTACAAACATTTGTGAAAGAATTGGTCATTCAGAAGAGCTCAGGGAATTCAATCGTGGGACTGTCATAGGATGCCACCTTTGCAATAAGTCAGTTCGTGAAATTTCTTCCTTACTAGATATTCCAGTCAACTGTAAGTGGTATTACAAAGTGGAACCATTTAGGAACAACAAACTCACAGACCACTTAAAGTAACAGAGCGGGGTCACCGAGTGCTGAGCGTAAAAGTCACCAATGCTTTGTTGACTCTGCAACTGCAGAGTTCCAAACTTCCTCTGACACTAACCCCAGCATAAAAACTGTGTGCCAGGGACTTCATAGACTGCGCTTCCATAGCCGAGCAGCTGTATGCAAGCCTCAAATTAGCAAGCACGATGTCAAGCTTTGGAGGGATTGGTGTAAAACACACTGCCACTGGACTCTGGGACTCTTGGAGTGAAGAATCACACTTCTCTGTATGCCAGTCTGATGGACGAGTCTGGGTTTGGCAAATGTCAGGAGAAAGAGATTACCTGCCTGACTGCATTGTGCCAACTGTAAAGTTTGGTGGAGGAGGGATAATGGTCTGGGCTTGTTTATCAGGGGTTGGGCTTGGTCCATTAGTCTCAGTGAAGGGAACTCTTAAGGGCCGATTTATACTCGACGCTCACAATGCGTAGTACGCATCATGGCCACCAGCGTTTTCTGCATTGATTCCATGCATCGTCAGTGCACCTATGCGAGGAATTAACGTGTCTCCTGCGCGAGTTGAAGTACCAACAAAAATTGGGGTGACAAGTATGGTCACCTTTCGTCATGGTACTGTGTGTTTATATATGGTACAGTTAGTATTATAGTAACAATTAATTTTATTTTAAAGAATGAGTGGCTGGATGACCTGTATATTTTCAGAGGCAAGAGAGAAAATATTCCCTCTGGTACAGCATCTTCAAAATTTTATGGCAGTTTGTTTCTGAGAAAGCAGTGTCGTGTACAAGGTACAAAGAAATTCTAACAATTTTTCAATGCAATTCCAGTATTTATAAATCTTCGTGATAAAACTCAGAGTGTGTGGGGTTTACATTCCGCTAGAACATGTATATTGTTGTAGGAAACAAAAGCTTAGCAAGCTGTGCGACTTTAATGACCGCTCATTTTCAGAATAATGTAGTATATGTTTAACATTAAAGTTTACCGCCGCTACTTTTGCAAACAGCTCTACATGCACTCCGAGCCAATCCTAATCATTTTCATCCTTGCTGTTTCAATCAGTCATGAATAGCTGTGTTTGAGAAACTGAAGAGACTGAAAACGAAGGAGCCGACCAAGATGGCTTTCTCGCACTGCCCCCTGGTGGACATGACTTTTAATTCTCCAGATTGATGTGAAATACTCATTTAAATATAGTTAGTTTTCTGCATCCATGGTTGGGTGAGTTTGGTGTGGAAAAACTTGATTGGCCTGCACAGAGTCCTGAGCTCAACCCCATCAAACACCTTTGGGATGAACTAAAACCAGACATTCACATCCAACATCAGTAGCTGACCTCACAAATGCAAAAATTCCCACAGACACACTCCAAAAGCCTTCCCAGAAGATTGGCAGTTGTTATAACTGCAGTGGGGGGACCAACTCCATATTGATGCCTATGGATTTAAAATGTGATGTCATTAAGGTTCCTAAGGGCCAATGGCCAGGTGCAATACTTTTGTCCATATAGTGTATTTTGGCTGCCGCTGATTTTCACCTACACTTAACAGGAAGGTTATATTTATTGTTGTCCCTCTTGATCCCCATGTGATGTCACACTGGGTCTAATTTCAGTGCCACCTGCCTGAGTTTTGTCATTAATTTGAACCCTGGACCTGTTCTCTCTGATCCTTCCAACAGTATAAAAATGCTCTGCTCCGCGGCTATGTGGAGTGTTGCTCCAACCTGACATGGTGCACCAACCCCCAAGGCTGTGATCAGATCCTCTGCAAGGAGAACATTGGCAGCATGGGTACCTGCTCCAAGTGCTGCTGGTCCTCCTGTTTCAGCTGCAATTTCCCAGAGGTTTGTGGTGACTCCTGGAGCTGGAATCCATTCCTGTCTGAGGGCTTCACTCCCCCACTGAGCTGTGCTCCATCTCTGATTCGTCTGCCCCTTCTGCAGGCTCACTACCCAGCCAGCTGCAGTCACATGTCCCAGTGGATGGATGATGGTGGCTATTACGAGGGCATGAGTATGGAGGCCCAGAGCAAGCACCTGGCCAAGCTCATCTCCAAACGCTGCCCCAGCTGCCAGTCTCAGATTGAGAAGAATGAGGGCTGCCTGCAGTGAGTGTCGCTACCCACTCCTGCTTTCAGGATCTTCACTTCACTTCCTTCCAGTCACATGATGAGTTTTCAGGACATTTGTACTGGCTAAAGCTGTGTTACTAACATTAACATTTCTCTTACCTTTAAGTATGACTTGTGCCAAATGCAACCATGGATTCTGCTGGCGCTGTCTCAAGCCATGGAAGCCGACACACAAAGATTACTACAACTGCTCAGCCATGGTGAGCACACGCACCAGATTCAAAGACCTGATTGATTGTTTTATCTTTAATTAGGGCCAATCTGAGTTTCCAGGCTTCACCATGTCAGCAGGTGCTACTTTTTAACAATATTTTTATGTCCCTTGAAAGCTACAGTAGAAAACTTGTTCTTGGAAAGGCTCATTTGTGATTATTCATGAGGACAAAATGCTATACCAATGTCTTTTTTCTAAATTATTTTACTGATCTTATGGGCCAGGAAAAATGGCTTTTGCCTAGATCTGCTTTAGAGCGATGACCATAGAATATAGCATTAGCTGGGCCTGAGAATATACTCTACTGGCAATCACTGAGACTGATCTGCATTGGGTTTGATCTGTACGTCTCGCTCTCTGAGCAGGTGAGCAAAGCAGCACGCCAGGAGAAGAAATTCCAGGATTACAATGAAAGGTGCACTTTCCACAATCAGGCCAAGGTGTGTGAAGTCATCACGACGCTTTGGCAGCACTAGAGTGTCCATCTAGCCATTGAATTAACAAGTGGCTGAAAGTTTGTAAAATCTACTAGGGCAGTGGCGGGTGGTGTTGAAACTGATGTTTTGCTTGTTTCAAGGACTTTGCCATCAATCTGGAGAACAAGGTGTCCTCCATTAACGAAGCCCTGCAGATGAAGTCCTTAACATTTGTGATTGATGCCTGTAAAATCCTGGCTCAGGCTCGCAAGGTCTGTTAGATATGCCTCTGTTTTTATTTGTATTCGTGCCTTCAAGTCTGTTGCACCAAGATGGTGGACAGCCTTGCCCCTGCTTTGCAGGCTGCTGACACTATCAATGCCTTCCAGAAACAGAGACTTATTTGTTTAGTCTAGTCTATGGGTAGTCATTTGCTCTTTCTTTTGTTGTTTGTAATGTTTACTGTTCATTGGAGTCTTAGCTTACGTCTTTAATCTTGTTTTTAATGTTGTTTACGTCTTGTTGGTGTCTGTTTTAATGTTTCCTTCACTTATACAGCGCTTGGTGACTGTGTGTGAAGTGCCCTTTATAAACAAATTTCTTCTTTTTCTTACTTCTATTATGAGGTGGACTGTTGCCCTGTAAGGTGATTCCTTGTCCATTTTAGGTACTCGCTTACTCATGCGTGTACAGCTACTACAATCAGGACACGGAGAAGATGGATGTGATGGAGCAGCAGACTGAAGCTTTGGATCTCCACACCAACGCCCTGCAGATCCTGTTGGGTAAGTAGGAGCCTGAGCTTGATGGCATGGATTGCAAATTCAAGCGACAGAAATGAAGCTTATTTATCCACGCTGAAATCAACAGAACATTCAGGGCTGGAAGTCCAACTCCGAAACGTCATTGGGGAGGGGTTAAGTTTGGTTGTAATTTTTACACCCAAAGGTCTAGTAATATTGTGAGATGAGTCTCCACTTCTGTGCCTCCCCCCAGAGGAAACACTTCTCCAGTGCACTGACCTGGCATCCTGTGTGCGACTGCTGAAGCCGGAGCACCTCAACACCGGCTTGGAGCTAATCCGTCGCATCCAGGAGCGCTTGGTGGCCATCCTGCAGCATTCTACCCAGGTACCTGCACTACATCTACCTTGTGCTATGCACCTAGCTTGTTTAAATCTATGTAGATTTGCAGTAATCTGCAAACAGTAAGCCATACCTGTCTGGCCTCACCTGTCACAGGACTTCCGTGTGGGGTACCAGTCCAAAACGGGGCCTGACCAGGAGGCTGCGCAAGCTTCGAACCTAGCTAACCGCACGGACTCAAACGAGGAGTGAGTATGATGCTTTTGTGAAGATGGACCTGTGCTTGAATCTGGCAGCCAGGTTAGGATGACTCTTTATGTGGTTTCCCTCGCCTGGGACCCTGTTGCCCAGTCTTGTTGCTCTGCCTCGTTCGTCTCAGGGCAAAATCCGATGGTGGCTCAGACACAGGCGAATCTGACAACAACAACAACAACACTGTGGAAGATGGAGGAGATGGGGAAGAAGAAGACGACCAGTATGATGACGAATATGTCCCAGAGTGGCACGAAGAATATGACGAGGACGACATCGAGGATGACTTCTTCTCTGATGACGACGAGTCTGAGAACCTAGAGAGGGACTTCAGCCCATATCACTGAGGGTGTGCGAGTAGGGGTGTTGGGGTTGAAGGGATGCGGAGACAAATGATGATGGCAATCTCCCAGCACAGAACTGCAGTCTTAGACATTACCCTGAATCTAGTTCTGCTTCAAAGTCGAAACACCAGAAGCATTTCGTTTATCTGAAAGGAACAACACTTCCGAGGTAAATGATGATGGCCCTTTCTTATAGAAGAAAAACAGCAGGTTCTTTAATTTCTATAGAATCGTCACCATTCTTGTTTTCACTTCATGGCTGTGATGTGACTGCTATTATTATTTTCCTCATATTATATCTGAACATTTATAATTGTTGACTATAGCCTAAGTTTATATTATGAATCTTACTTAATTTTACATGTCCTCCAAACTGTTAACCTTAACTATGATTTTATTGAAGGATCTCTTGTAAAGTATGATTTGAAGGAAGTTGATGGGATCATAAGCCACACTTTGGTTCAGTACAGTTGCTACCTATATTTCTTGGTGTTATGATTGAGTAAAGGATTAGCAACATAGTGTGGATAAATAATTTGTTAGTCTTATTTATTTTATACCAATTGGAAACATTTACTTGCAAAATCCATAATACCTTTAATTTCTTAGCACAGATATTTACTTTTTTATTGAATTAATGAAAAGAAGAATGTCTTGGTCCGTCAAATAGGGAAATGGGGATTTGGGGAAAACTGCACTTAAGATTGATTGAATGGAATGAAAATGTGAGTACTCGTGTGCAGACAAGTTGTTTGATCATGTATACGCTAAAGGGGTACGAGTTTGCAAGTGGCTTTCGGCAGAACATCAGAGGGTCATCAGAAAAGATCAAATCTCCAGGGGCTTAAGGCACCTGGCGTACAGGTGCTGTCAGCCTGGCAAAGGAATACATGAATCGAACACGAAGTCTGTCAACTGTACCAAGGCCTCACTGCAATAATTTGAATTTCTTAGTTTCTAAAAAGCATTCTTTGCTAAGTAGCAACTTATGTTACTTTGCCTTTTTCCTTTTTTTCTGGAAAAAAAATATAGTTTTTGGACATGTTAATGTTCACTTATAGAGGTGAAGATGTTACAGATATCATGCAATGTCCATCTTGGAGGTTGCTGTAAGTTGAAATATATATTCATATTCATCTACTCTAATGTTCTATCTTTCAGAATTGAAACTGAAGTTGTGTGACTTCGGGTTACTAAATAAAGCTTTTTCTGCTAAATGGTAGTCTATTTCTTAAGCCAGGATAACCTTTATTGAGTTGATTGTTATGTTGTGGTGAAAAAAATGGATCTCAACAGATGTTAACAGTAAACACTTACAAACTTGCAAACATGGAAAAATCCCTTCGAAGCACTCTAGATATTGAAGCTCCACTTAAGAAGATAAAGCATAAGAACATAAGAAATTTTCAAACGGGAGGAGGCCATTCAGCCCATCATGCTCATTTAGGGAGAACTTAACTAATAGCTCAGAGCTGTTAAAATCTGCCCCCTGGTACTCTGATCATACACATGAACTCAAACAGGCATCATGCAAGTTAGAGTGCAAATGGCGCTTAACTAAACTAAACTAAAAGTTTTCAAATCTGCCTGGAAAGAGAGCCTCTCTAAATATAGACAAGCACTAGTGACTCTTAGGTCTATGTATTTCTCCAGATTAATAGATGTGAACAAAACAAATCCTAAATTCCTATTTGAATCCGTGTCTAGGTTAACACAGAATTCTTGATTAAACTCGCAAGTCCCGCAAGCTCTTAAGAGTGATGACTTTATTACATTTTTTTTAAATGGTAAAAGAACTAAGATTAGAAAGACCATCCAGTACATGTCTGTAGCTACATGCGGCTGCCAGCCTCCTGCTAGTCTTATGCCTACCAATAATGAGGCCTTTGAATCTTTCCTTCCTATAAAACAACAATCAGAAGTTCTGAGCCTAGTTTTCATCCTGTAAATCCTCTATTAGTCTCGTAGACCCAATTACTACAAAATTCTTCAAGAAAATTGTACCACAGATTAGCACTACCCTGTTAAATGTGTTAAACTCATCTCTTAGGCTTGGATATGTTCCAAAACCTTTTAAAATGACTGTTATTAGACCCATCCTAAAGAAACCAAATCTTGAACCTAGTGTTTTAGGAAATTATAGGCCTACCTCAAACCTTCCATTCATTTCAAAGATCATGGAAAAGGTTGTAGTCTGTCAGCTGTCTTCTTTCCTACAGAAAAATAATATTAATGAAATATACTGTATCAGTCTGGCTTTAGACCAAACCATAGCACAGAAACCACTCTAGATAAAGTAGTGAATGATTTGCTTATGGCTTCTGACCGTGGCTGTATATCCTTGTTGGTATTACTAGATTTAACTGCAGCATTTGATACTGTGGACCATAATATCTTCTTGGACCGGCTAGAATGTGTGGTTGGCATTAAGCCTGATGTTAAGCCTGATGATGCATTACTGCTCTCTCAGTTAGAAGACTGTCTAGATATCCAGTGCTGGATGGCAAAAAATATCCTTATGTTAAACACAGAAAAAACAGAAGTTCTGCTAATTGGTCCCAAGGATGCACAAAATAAGTTTCACCACCTCAACATGGGTGGCCTTCCTATACAACCTAGCACAGTGGTCAGAAATCTTGGTCTTCTAGTTGATTCAGAATGATGATTCAATACTCATATAAGAAGCATTACTAGAACTGTGTTTTATCATCTGTGGAACATCCTTTCATGATGCAGAAAAATTAATACAAGACTGGACTACTGTAATGCCCTCCTTTCTGCTTGCCCATCTAGATCCTTACACATAAACTTCAGCTGTAACAGAATGCAGCAGCCAGAGTTCTCACAAACATTAAAAAAAAATGATCACATTAGCCCCAGAGCATGTGAGCGGAGTGGAGCGGAGCGTGAGCGAGGAGCGGAGCGGGCGGAATTTGATCAGAGCGTGGAGCGGTTTTTTAATTAAGGCTGGAGCGGTCGCTCTGTCTCGCTCCAATTTCGCTCCGATACCGCTCACACTACGACTCTGAGGCGTGCCCAAATCTACCCAGAATTCATCTGTATAATTATCAAGACTGTTACACAAATTGGCCGAAATGGAATTCGCAGTACTGTACTATTCTTAGCAAACGTATAGATGACAATAATGTAGAGCAAGAACAACAATGTGGTGAAACTGTTTCAGTGAGTAAAGATTCACTTT
>JAOYFF010000063.1:16905064-16920157 GCA_025773925.1 Cryptomyrus ogoouensis
TGTCAGTGCTGTCACTCTAGCTTCACACTCCCTTGTGGAATTGGAGTGCTGACATTTCAGGGACTCCCCATGCCTGTAATACCACTTACCTCTCCCTCCTACTTATGCTGCCATAGCCATAGCTGCCTGAGCTTATACATTGCACTTACATATTGCACTCGCCTAACTGTTAGCACTGTCTATTGTCTCCCCTACATTGACTAATTGCATATTTTTTCCCCTACCCTACCCCTCCTGGGGTGTACCACCTGGAGACCCCAATTTATCAAGATATCCTGCGCATCCGGCGTGGCACATGGGAGGATCGAACGAGTGGGGCATGACACAAATATTTAAGAACTAATGACTGGATCATTATTACAGCTCAGCAACATTTTGCAGCAATAAAGTCAGCTGAGTACCTGAATCTACTGAATGGCCAGGTTATACCTCCATCCATAATCAATGGATTTTTTTTCTTCCCTGTTGGCATGGGCATATTCCAGGGCAAAGATGCCAAGATTCATTGGTTTCAAATTGTCAAAGACTGCTTCAGGGATCTTGAGAAATCATTTTCACGCATAACATGGTCACCACAGAATTGTGATCTTAACCTCATTGAAGGTCTTTGGTATGTGCTGAAGGAGGCTTAATGGAGTGGTTCAACTCACTTATCAATACAGGATCTCGGTGAGAAATGAATGCAAATCTGGATGAAAATAAAGGGCGAGATGTTGCATAAGCCTGTGGAAACAATGCCATGACAAATGTGCGCCATAATCAAAGTTAAAGGCGGTCCAACGAAAAATTCAAATGCTGACTTTTTTTTTGGCCGAGCAGTGTATTCCACCCCTTCAGCACTCTCAAGAGTCCCACTACCAATATCTACCTACCTCCCAACCTGCCAGTCGTGCTATCCCCCCATCGGGGTCCCTGACTGACATGGCTCGCAATCTCGGAAAACCATGGTATTAGTCTTTCTGCGTGAAACAATGACGATGATTCTTAGACTAAAAATTCCCCCATGATTACAGTGTATGCTCTCTTCTGCACACAATCTATCATGTTGACACACCCTTTAAATTCCCCCTTAATATGTACATGAACTTTTTCTCACTCACAAAAAGCTGATTGGTTAATTCATAAGTATCAGTCTCAGTGGATATAAGTTGCCGTCCTTTTTTTTGGCTTTCCCAAGGCCTGCAGAAAGGCCTCAACTACCCATCTCAGAATTATGGTAGGTAGAGTTTGCTCGCCAGGGGCATGTTTTCCTCTTTGTCATTGTCCACAACCTTTCCAGTCCAGGTGGATGAAGCCCCAAATGGTCCTCCAATCACTGTCGTCATTGTATGGCAAGTGAGTGTCCTGTTTACAATTGTTCACACTATGGGAACTATACAACAACAGGTTAGTGCATTACTGGTTAGTGGAGAACCAGGCAAGGTCAGCATAGGTTAAGAGTTTCAAACTCTCCTGACCATCAGTCTCCTCGTGCCCCCCCACCTGAAGTACCTGATTCAGCAATATCATCAGTAGGCTTCATATACATATACCAGTCTCCTCACTGTTGTGGGTGCCCAGAGTCTTGTATCTCCTTGGGGCACTGAGACTGTTCTCCTTCTCTTGGCTCATCTGGATCAGGAGTAACCACACCTTCCCTATTGTTTGCCTGCCCTACTTCTGGAAGTGTAGCGCAGTGATTCAGATGATGCCAGGTATTACTTCCTTCCTCCTGTACCGTTGATGCTGTTGCTCTTGTCACCTTGTAGAGCTCTTCTCACTGGGGCTCTTTCCACTTTCACTGGAATACATGAAGATACACCTTGTCACCAGGATGGATAATCGCCTCCTCCTCATTCATCTCTTCTCTTGTCTCCTGTGCTCTTTTTCCTATGTGGAAATACCTATTTGGGTTAGACCTTTCATATACATTTTCACTTCTCCTGATCCAGTGTGGGTCCCCTATATGGTCCCCTCCAAACCATTCTGGGCACACATCACACTCTGATAATGTCTTATCTACCATTGCAAGATGCATGGTGACCAAAAAAACTTTTTATTTTTACTTCCTCCTTTGAGCAGTGGTCCAAGAACCAAGACTTTGTTAACACCTTCAGCAAGGATCAATCAGAAAGTGTGTCAGCACACAGTAACAGATCATCCATATATTGTAGCACTGCCCTCTTTAGATTTAATCCATTCATATCTGCCTTAAGTGCCTGGTTGAACATGTTCAACGAGTGTTTAAATTCCTGAGGCATTCTGGTGTACATATATTGCAGTAGGTAAATGCAAATAGGAACTGCGACTGCTCTGCTATAGTACAGTAAAGAATGCTGGACACAGGTCTATGACTGTGAACCATTTTGCACTGGGTGGCACACTGGTGAGCAGGGTGTGAAGATTGAGAGCATCTGCCTGGTGACCCATTACTACTTCATTCACTGTACACAAATCATGGACTAATCCCCACCTCTTCCCTCCTGCCTTTGGTACAACCACTAGAGGGGTGTTGCAAGGGCTAACTGTAGGCACCAGCACCCCTGCTTCCAGCAGTCCCTCTATTGAGACTTTTATGCCCTCCCCAGCTTTTGGCTTAGTGGATAGTGATTCTTCCAGGGTAGCTTACACTCTAGTTTTAGAAGGATTTACACAGGGTTTAGCTGTTTTTACCAGGCCTACATCTGTGTCAAGTGTAATCCATGCTTCCTCTGGGACTTCCTGTTCCATACCTTCCCTATACAGTACTCTTCTGTACTTTCTTTTTCCTCACACTACACTCCTATCACACTCCATCTCCAACCAGTCTTTGCTGTCAAATTTCAGATCTAATGATTCTATGATTCCTGTACAGCACTGGAATCTCAAAAACCTGTCTGCAAATGATGCCTGCACTGCTTCGTGTTGTGTTGGTTTTCCAGCTTGCCTGTTTCACTCTCCTCATCACTTGGCCCAGATCTCTCATGGGCCCTCTCTGGGCATATCATGCCACTCTCCAGCTACTCATGTTCTTTGTACTTGGATGGCCACTCCCTCGGGACCCAGTATTATTCTGTCTGCTACCATGGGCATCTTACCACCCTCCTGTCCTGGCAGGGGTTATATTAGCTGTCTCCACTCTTCCCTTGCTCTACATCACTGAAATCTCCCCATTGCAGCAAGCAGTTATGCTTCTGCTGCCGCTGCAGTCTTTCTTTTTATTGTTTCTGATTGATTGATTGATTGATTGTCCCCATTTGTATGAATTGTCCCCATTCTTCTTGCACCTCCCAAACTTTCCCTTCTATGTCCTCCATCCCATACGAATTACTTTGTTGCCCTGCTGCTAGTAGGTTTTGCGATAGGAAGTTTAAGTGTAGGCTGGTCAAATTCACTGCCTCTTTGGTGCATTATATTTCTATCTGCAATTGACACAAAGTACCTGTAGGATCACACACACACACACACCCAGGTTTGCAATTATATGTTTCATTTCTATGGGGAAAAGTCTAATTCAAACATGACAACCTTAACCCCCACCCAGCCATAACCATAAGTAACCAAACAAAATACATGACTTTTGGCATTTTTACTTTTTTGATTGCATTCACAGATCTTTGTGGGGACCTGAACAATGGTCCCCAAAACGTCAAAATAACAGGTTTTATCACGTTGTTGGTACCTAATCCACACACACATACACTCTCTCTCTCTCAAGGTGATTCAAATAACAAGGCAAAGGAAGGCCAGCATTCCAGCTTTTATGGCTCACAGATTTAGAACCCTAGAAACAACAACCTGGGCTGTGATTTAAAGAGCTGGCCTGTTGCAGCCTGGTACTCCCTTGTGGCCTAGTCTAGGGGGGATGCACATTTAGGTACTGATAAGAGAGAGAAACACAGAGCATTTTAAGAATCCAAAATGCACCCCCTCCTTCCTCACATAAAGTACCTTGATGAGAGAAGGACCTATTTAATGATTTACCTGTTATGTGTGTCTTGTCTAAGGGTGTACCATTTTCAGTATAAATATCTAAACGCTATGTCTGTATGTTTCTTTAAATGATCTTAATAGTTTTGTTTCCCTCATAAAGGTACCTCACATATTACTGCCTATTCTCTCTTCCTCACTTAAACAATTATATACAGACATGGACAAATTTGTTGGTACCCTTCCACAAAAAAAAAACAAAACATAACTATATCTGAAATAACTTGAAACTGACAAAAGTTTAAAGGCATTCCTTATTGTTTATTCCATATGTAACACATACCTTTTGCAGCAATCAGTGCCAGCATGCGATCTCTATACTTCACAATGAGACATCAGCATAAGCCAACAGGTAGTTTGGCCCACTCTTCCTGAGCAAACTGCTCAACCCTTCGGGTTTGAAGGGTGGTGTCTCCACACTGCAATTTTCAGATCTTTCCATAGATGTTCAATAGGATTAAGATCTGGGCTCATGGAGGGCCATTTGAGAATAGTCCAATGTTTTTTTTCTCAGCCGTTCTTGAGTGCTTTTAGCTGTATGTTTTGGATCTTTATCCTGTTGGACCTGCGACCGAGGCTGAGCTTTCTGACACTGGACCATATGTTTCACTCCAGTATGCCTTGGTAGTATTGATACTTCATTGTGCCCTGCACAGATTCAAGGTTCCCCGTGCCAGATGCAGGAAAGCAGCCCCAAAACAAAACCGAGCCCCCTCTATGTTTCACAGTAGGTATGGTGTTCTTTTCTTTTAAAGCTTAATTTTTCCTTCTGTAAACATAGAGCTGATGTGTCTGGCCAAAAAGCTGTCTCATCAGTCCAAAGGACATTCTCCCAGAAACTTTTGGATGGTTTCCTTTGCTTGTTTTCTACCATAAGCACTATCCATCTGATCAACCTGGGGTTGCATTTCCTCTTGCCTCCTGGGAGGTTGGCTATAGTTCCATGAACTTTTTAATAATATTGGCAACTGTGGTCACAGGAACATGAAGCTGCTTGGAGATGGTCTTATAGCCTTTACCATTGACATGGTTATCTATAATCTTCTTTCTGTGCCCCTCAGACAGCTCTCTCCTTTGCTTTCTCTGGTCCATTTTTGGTGCAGTGCACACAATAATACCAAACATCACAGTAGCATGTTCTTTCTCTTTAAATAGGTTGACTGGCTGGTGAAAAGCTTGAAGGCACATGTGATACTAATTAAGGTTGATAGATTTCTTCAGTGAAACCTCAGGTTTTTAGTTGAATGATGAGGCAGGTTCCTTAAGCTTAAGCAGTTTATTAAGAAAGAATGAAGATGTTACGGAAAGATGTTTCACACGGCCGGTTTAGTGTCTGTCTCTGCCCCCACTGAGGGAAGCGGGCCCTTTATCTATGGTCTTCGTACAGACTCCTGGAGCCAGGGGGTCAGATGGCCGTGATGAGAGTAAGTTGTATGAACATGATGAGCGAGTAGCAAGGACAGAAAGAAATATAAAAATAAGAAATATGAAAGCTATAAATGAATTAACTAAATGAACATAATTAAATAACTACAAATTAACTAGGGAAATCCCTCAAGGTTAAACATTTAATTTGAAACATGACTACAATGCAAGGATAAATAGTCTCTTTAGGGGTACCAACAAATCTGTCCATGCTATTTTAGCATATCTTTGCAAAATAAACAACAAATCATTTCTTTTCACAATTTTATTGGTTTCCTCTATCACATACTAAAGACATGCAGGTATACATTAGACAATTACTTTTAATGGAATCGCTTTTCAGGAAAAATGCAGCACTGTTTCAATGAGCTGTAAGGGTACTAACAAATTTGTCTACATCTGTAGGCCTACATAGTTACATTCCTGCAGATATCAAGTCATATTATCACGTGCACCTTAGAGAAATTCTGAAACATTTAAAGAAATGTAACCATGTATTTTTCTTTATCAGTTTGCCTCTTATAAGACCTGTTATAGCAGAGTACTTTCTTTGTTTAAACTAATTCAGAGACACTCCCCTTCTCTCTGCATTCCAGAGGAATCGTAAATAACCCAAAGGGTGCCTTTTCATGTTCCCTTTGTCTCGACCACTCCATACAACAAATGATTGAATTAATATATGTGTTGTTAAACATGGATATCAAGTTATATTGTAATAATCCCAAATTAACTACAAATTATAATTTACAAATGCTTCATTCAAACTATTACTCTAGGAAACTAATGACCACTCATAGACCGATTCTAATCTAGAATTAAGAAGAGCTGTTTGTAATTTGGAACAGAACTTCTGTAAAACTTATCTAAATGTGTCAATTTCTGATTATGTGCAACGTCCAATGTACCGATACGAATAACAATAAGATAAACAAGTACGGTGTAATAAGATGATATTAAGAATTAATTAATGCAGATCGTACAAGGTGTGAACTTCCAGATTGTGATGTCAAATTTGGTGTCAAATTAACGGAAAAAATCTCCTAAATACAAATCTGATCGTGGATTGTCACGTAATTGTGCATATCTAAAGTTACATACTTTTAATTAAAGTCAACTCTAAAGTTGCTTCAGTATAAGGTCATAATTCCATCGGGCTGTTATACACACCCCTAGAGCAGGACTCCGGTCGAATGTCCCCGATCATTGGTCCGAGTGTCGAATTCCCAAGGATCAATATTCATGACTTTAAAATCACACACCTCGGATTACTCCAGTTGTGGAGCAGAACTGAAAGACTGAAGACCAGCCACCACCCAAGGGGGGAGAAGAAGCCGCAAACTACGGAAGAAACACAAGACCCAGGATACCGCTTCAGACCTCGCTCCCCGAACTCCATCTCTCCATCATCTCATCACCTCTCCAGAAAACATCCCGAGGCTCCACCCACAACCACGTAAATTCCCTTTCATTCATTTGATCATCTATCCTTTCCTGTTCAGCTGTTTCATAATTTTGGGTCGCGCTTTCAAGGCCAAGGCCTTGCTGTGCAGAACAGTATTTTCCTTTAGGGTTACCCATTTCAATTAAGTTACTGCCTGCCCTTATTCCATCCTGCTCATTGATTTTAGTTTGTTTTATTCTGTTATTTTGTGTTAGTTTTATGTTAAGTGCAATGCCTGTCGTGTGTTAGTTGTAGTGTTAGAAATAAATCTTAAATCTCAGTCTTACTCCGTCTGAGTGAATGCACATAATAAAGTCACTTTCCTGGTGCAAAATCACGGCTAAGTTTTAAGTCCCAAATTTGTCCTAAAGTACCGCGAGACACTCTCTACGACTGTGAGCATCTGTTTGCTGCTACATACCTGCTGAGAATTATGTTTGCAGGTCGAATGCTCTAACCCAAGTTAACCCAAGTGGCTAATTGGTACTTCCATAATATTGTTTGTTGGAGAAACAAAGCATTCAAGCATAATAATTAATTATTCACAATTAATTAATAATCAAATAATTAATTTCCCTACATGTTGGTGGAGACACAAATTATTTGAGCTAATTTTTCCTACGGTGTCCCTTCCTAACAAGTGAACTGGAGTATATTCTGATATTAATATTGGTATTTCCACACATTTCTGTCCCACCTGGACCCTTACTGGAGAAGATTTTTTCATCTTTTAGTCTTACACAAGTCAATGTGGTTCCTGTATCTGTCATCATGGGTACCGTTTTACCATTTATGGGAACTGGCAGCATCGGCTCATCCTCAGATCCCCTATTCAGCATTGGCATCAGAGGCCCCTTAAGGATTATATAAGACAGATAACATAAGACAAACCATGTCCTGTATTGATTCACAAAGGAACACTGTTTTATTTATCAATACGGGATGACCCTGTAATATACAGGGCAGGTAGTGACTGAACTGAACATTTTTTTCAATTTTATACGTTCAGTAATGTTTTAAACCAGTTACAATGAAAAATAAACAAGACTACTAACTGTGAAAAACAAGACTAACAGTAACACTTTACTTGAGGGAGCACAAATACTTAGTAGTAACTCAATTACAACTAAAGCACAAGTTATGAACAACTGTAGTCCCTACTAGAAAATGTCATGATTCATTAATGATGAACAAACATGACATCAGCATTCTCTTTTTCCTTCAGTAGTCCACTAAAAATTACAGAATTAACAGATATAGTAGCAAATATAGTAAATGCTTGGGATGAATTATGTGTCACAATTCATTAACAATGAACAAACATGTTATTAGTATTTTAAATATGTTATTCAGTATTTGTTCCTACACTACTAGACTAAGTATTAACTAACTGACAAAACTGTAAAACAGATCACAGCAGGGTAAAAGAGACACATAAGACATGAGCAAAAGTAAAAATGGCAACAGGATGGACCTAGAAGTGGGTTATTGCTTAAAGTGCATCATCACAAATTGAACAAGGCCATAGTAGGAAAAGCAGTAGGAGTAGTAGAAGCAGTAGGAAATAAACTTGCTATGACCAATTACATAGAAAGTGAACAAGTTTCTACCAATTTCAAATACTGTATTGCAAGCATGTTTGTGCGGCTTTTGGCGTTGAAGGGCATAATCCCCTGCAACTGAGCTTCATGAAAGATTTTTGGTTAGCTATAGCAAGAGAGCACAAGAGTAGAGAGAGAGCAAGACAGATAGAGAGTGCCTGTTTTTCTCTGACAGGGGTACCCACTGGCCTGTGGTCGTTGGGTGTTGATGAGGTAAAGTTCATAAAACTCACATTCTGACTAATTTTATACTTACCATTGTGTTACTGGGGGTCTGCCAAATTTTATTCTCAGAGGGGTTTAAATAGGGTGACATTTAATAGATACAATTAACTAAATGTGATAAACAAGACTAATGGTAATGGTCCTAATACATGGGACTACTCAAAGCAACATATTCACATTGACCATGGTATAACAAACAGAATAATACCACGATAGGTTTAATTAATGGTATGGGCTATATAGATAGAGGTTAACCTAGCGAAATAATTGCATAACTACTAGGTATATTGAATGTATATATTGGGATAATACCATCACGGTTATATAGAAAGATCTAGATTTACTATTTGACATACATTTATTAGTGCTATTCTTAAAAAAATCCTACAATACTATCAGTGTGTAAGAAGTCATATCCCATGAGCCTGATGACTCTTTATGTGAGTGTGGCAGCCCAGATTCACCAAGGTGGGGACCCTCTCTGCAAGAGTGAGATCTTTAGTTCATTGTTCATCCTTTAGAGCCATTTCTAATGTCATAAATGGGTGGATGTTTAGTGGCTTTCTGATGATGTAGGTTTCTTTTTTCTTGTGGAAAGAGCTTTGGAAAGATGTTCTGATGGTTCATCTCGCACTGCGGTAGGTTATCATCGTCAGAGGGTTTATGGCTCTTCAGAGGGTCTGTCATCCTGCAGTTTTATGGTGGGATGGTATGCAAGGCTCTCTGATTAGGTTCCCCTTATGTGAACAAGCCCCACGATGTAGGAACACAGGGAGAAATGATCTGAAGGCATGAAGGCAGTATTAGTTGTCTTTATTAAATTTCCTTTGTTGTGGGCCAGGCTTTCTTCCGTGTCCCCATATTGGCTACATGTCTAGTGGAGAAAATGTGATGCAGTGCACTATAAGGTGTCCTTACAATAGTCTAAACAGTCCCAATGGGTACCCTTCCAATGGAAAAGGGTGCTGTTATGAAGTGCCCTCTATGGTACCCCTACAGGAATAATGGTCCCAATGGGTGACCTTTCCAAAAAATAGAATGCAATGCTGTAAAAGGTGATGTGATTACAATGTGATGGAAGGCTGCAAGATAGGGTGTCTATTCATGTGCGTGAATGTGGGGAATTCTCCTAATTCTGAAGAAAATGTGATGTAGTGCCATTTAAGGAGCCCTTACAATTTTGTAACTTCTGGGTGTCTTTCTGGTGGAAAACAAACTCATGAAATTGCCCTTCCAAGTGAGCAAACATGATGAAGTGAACTTGGGATGGAGGGGGAAAACTTCTCTGATGGGTGGGGGTTGCACGTCATGCAATAGGTGTCTTTTCAATTTTTTTGTCCCTGCCCTTCAAACAGCCTGGCCTGCTGCGGCCTGAGTTGTAACTGATGACTTGTCAGTTTATACAGCTCTTGGAACAAAAGATTAAGACTTTTTTGCCATTAATACCTATGTACGCATTTACAGATTTGTCCACACACGTACAAATCTCAGTACACTTGCAAATCTCAATACGCATACAAATCTGAATACGCACACGGATTCTGAATACACATTTACAGATTCCTGTACACATTTGTAAATCTCAATATGCATTTACAATTTTTTTACACATTTACAAATCTGATTGCGCACACACGGACTGATATTCAGTCACAGAACTCCATACAGACTTGCAAATAATTTTGCTACAATACATTACAATATAATTCACACACACACAAGTTTGTATGTAATTATATCTTTGTGGGTACTCTTCATTCATTTTTATGGGGAAAACTCTAATAATAACATGACAACTTTAACCCCTAACCAACCCTAACTTTAACTATAAATAACCAAACAAAATACAAGACTTTTGGCATTTTTAGTTCTTTGATTCTTTGTGGGGACGTTAAAAATTGGTCCCCACAACGACAAAATAACGACATTTGATTCCCACAATGTAATATAAACCTAATCCACACACACTTTCCTCACCGATCTTAATTAAAGTGTTATTTTGTTTCAACCGACCAGTTGAGTACTCCGTGATTCTTTATACTCAGCTGGTCGGTTGAAACAAAATCTTGGTCTGGATTTTAAATTTCTGGACTTCCACCTCTGTTACGGGGAACCATACATTTCAGAGCACCCTTGCTGAAAAGTAAACCCAGAGCACCAACAAAATAAAATCTCTGACGCCGCCTTATGGAGAGGCTCGTTCTTAGATAATCGAGCACGGAGAAAGGGGGTAAGTCAAGCATCTCGATTCCGGACGGAGGATCAATGTGAAGGCGGGAGACTCTGAGCTGAAACGGGTTCCGCCTCCGCCTCAGCTCACGTGGTTGGGCGACGTGAGGGAAACCGAGGTCTGAAAACGGGAAGTGTGTATCCTGTTGGTTATACACCACTGTTTTGGCAGATTATTATTAACATTATTGTTGGCAACGGTGGACGTTAAAAATGATCAGTGGTGGTCATCGGAAAAGGGGAAAAATTCCGCCCGGTCCGGGACCACATGCCCCGAGTCTGCTTCCTGAGCACGGAGGACCGAGTGGGCCTCCCGATCCGGGAGGATTTTCAGCTGGGCACCTGACGGACTTGAACTACGAGCCGCTGCTCGGGGCACGATATGGACAGATGCGTCCGAGCTCGGAGCCTAGCGAGTGGGGACCCGGTTCGGTGTGCCGTGGTTTCCGGCACGTGATGGGAAGCAGCTTTGGGTCCCCGGCGGCCCTGGAGAAAGGATTCGGAACGGTAAACCACTTTCTTCGTTTCGCCTAGGCGAGGTAACCCACTATTTAGTTTAGCTCATCGTTACCTACAGGGTACAATTTATTAGTATCTTTTCCGTCCAGCTGCGTTATCGCTGACTGCGAATCGCCCAAAACGAAACGAGAGACCGACCTATTGATCCCAGTGACTTAGTGTTTGGTCATGTTGATTTTGCACTATTTAATGTCTATTTGATGTCCGAGTCGAGTATGAAAGGTTACGAAACTTGAACAGGAAGTGTGTAAATCAATCAAATCAAAGTGGTGTAATCTACGGCTACTTTTATAGCCGTGACCTGTGTACGTTTAACTTGTCATTATATGGTTATGTTGTTCTATACGTTCCTGCATGTTTCCATTCAGGGCGAAATGTTTAGCGATAGACGAGAGGACGCCCAGTGGTGGCCAAACGAAGACCCACGCTTCGGACAAGGCACTGAGTCTCCGCGGACACAGCTGTCGGCATGGAAACGTGCTGCGGTGCGTTGCGTTTGTGAACTCTGGGGCATGGGGTGGCTCCTCATCCGTAATGTGTTATTTGTCAGTGGTCGTATGAGCTGTTTTATTGCATGTGAGTATAGGATAAAATGTATTATGTACCAGCAACTGCTTAGCGAGGGGGCATGTGAGCCGGGGGACCGGCAGGCTAAGATAACAGCAGAGTAACAAGGTGTAACTCTTGGTCAGTGTGGTTAACGGTCGTCATATTCTCGACACTTCATGCCCTGATAAGAAATCAAAGGTCGGCCCAAAGGCAGAATTTGTAATTATTAAAAAACTTCTAGGATTGGACCCTTGGGAGGCTTAACCTCGGAGAGGACTGACACATTAGAAGTACTGGAGGCCACCCCTGATTAAATTTGCTGGGGGGATACTAAATGTGTTTGAAAAACACAGGACAAATTGATAAATGGATTTATAATAATAATTTACCAGGGGGGCTGAGACAAAAAGGGTTGCTGAAGCCCACCCCCCCCCCCAATACAGTCTAGAATTACCTATGACTACAAGTGTAATATCAATAGTCAAGATATTGACATGTAATAAATGTCTCAGAGATGTCCGTGTTCTCTTCCAGTAAATCACCATGCATGTGTAAGGACTTTGTAGCAGTTTGGTTGGGTTCTCTGGTCTTTGAGAAATATTTATATGTCAATGGAAGGGAATTTTCTTTCTGTAGGGACCCAACCACTGCAGCCAAACTGAAGGAAAGATTCCAGAGCTGCCCCAGGTCAAGCTGTCAGAGCCTCCTAATCCAGTGCAGTCAGGCAGCGCTAGGAAGTAAGCCTAATCTTACCTGACCCTCAAGCTATTGCATGTTAGGGGATGTGTGTAGCTGCAGGTTTGTGGGGCCCTTTGCCCAGTTTTATTTATAACAGGATATTAGGACACAAGTCTAAATGTTTCTTGGGGATCTTTGTTTTTGTAGGTGTAGGTTAAATGTAAGCTAAGGTTATGTGAGTTTGATTTCATATTCCAATTTACTCTGAATAGCAGAGTAACAGGATTGGTCTGTCAGTCTGATTGTTAGTATGTTATAATACATGACATTAAAAAGATCACTAGTGTTAATGCGTATATGTAAAATCATCTTCAGTTTCTATGGCTTCACTTTGAATTTGAAGAGTTATCACTCCTTATAAATTTATGTAACAACCTTCAAAAAAGAGAATAAAACCTTCAAAAGAATTTCCCGGAGCGTAACAATCTAGTTGTGATGGGTTTCTTAATGTATGTCGCTGAAGCATTTTTGTATCTCAACCCACTTGGCTGGCTGGATGAGTTTTTCAGCCTTGGTTGTAACAAAAATCCTTGAATGTGGTTTCCCAGCTCTCCCGTTATCGCTCTCAGCCTGACAGCTTATTGCATCATATGTGCTAGTTCTCTCCTTCACCCTGGTTTCTTTTTTGAAGGCCACCACCTGGACGATATGAGGGAATTATCTCCTTTGTTGATGTGAGTAGCCACAACTTTAGCTGCATTTCATCAAGAGCGGTGCTATTCTGAGATTTTAGGCTGTTACGGCAAGGCCTTTGAGTTTCAGTTTATTTTTGAGCATTCTGTGAGTATAAAGAATAACCTTCCTTTTCTCTAGAATAATTATGGCTTCATCGAAAGGGGTGACCTGAAGCACATCCCCTTCAGTTTTCCAGCCTTCTGGGGAGATCCTTCACATATGATACCTGGAGTGAAGGTTCAGTTCACCCTGTGCAAGGAGAAGGTGAGCCTGTAACAGCACAGCTGGAGAGCGGCTGACATCTGTGGTAGAAAATTAAAGAAGAGGGAAGGAGGGCTGGAGAGGAAGTGAATGATGGGACCATGGTCAAGCCTTGACTTGTTTGTCTGTATTTGTATTTCTGAATGTCCTTGCCCAGGCAAGAAACTGAGGAAAGCTGAGGCGGAAGTATGCTAGGGGAAAGGGCGTTGTGGATGTTCCAAGAGATGGGAAAAACAGGCAACTGCCCATCAGCGTCAGAACATATTAAACCGTTACCAGTAAAAAGCATGTGTTTCAGGTCCTGCATGGGTGGAGAGTAATATTCATTCTAATATTCAGTTGCGCATTTATTAAGGAAATGTATCGTTTTTATACCATTTTATTCAGTAATCACGCTCTACTTTTTATGAAATCAGTGTTTGTGTTGGTTTCCTTCGTAATGATGGATCGATGAATAGTGTCGCACACGTGACTGAGCCAATTAGATGTATTGCGTGACTCGTTTATGACCCTTCGGCATAACATTGGCAGCCCTCTTTGTTTTTCCATCTGTATGTTGGCGCGCTCAGGGAAAGGAGTGTGCCACGGATGTAATGGTGGTGCCAGGCGGCACAGAGGAAGTGCATGATGAGGTCTTTGAAGGAGTCGTCACTAGAGCTCCGTGGGAGTGCAAGGTAAGAGGAATGAGGTTCTGCTGTGTTTCAGGACTATAAAGACATCTGTTTTTTTGGAATCGTTACCATAAATGAATGTGTAGATTTTGCTAGAGATAACCTTCAATTTGGGTGCTTTTCCACTGTTTCCACTTACTTTTGCTGTTGGTATTAATATAGTACTCTCATATACTATAGCCATTGCAAAATACCCTGCCTTGCATTATTATAGCATTCAGCAATGATACCAGTTTTTATGCTAGTGGAAACCCAACACAAGAAGTAACATACTTTTGGTCCTTTTAATTATAATGTGCATGTTACACAGCATACCCTAAGCAAAGAGGATCTTGTATATGTCTGGCCGTGTAAGGAAGGAGTTTGGTAACTGGTATCATTTGGGGCATTTTCTTAAAGCCTTACTGTTGGACTGCACATTAATCTTCTGGTCACATGCAGAGTTAATCAAAAATTCAGTTTATCAAACAAACCAAGTGTGTTCAGATAGTTTGTAAGCTTTGTAAAGAAGGACTACTAGGCAGATGCTTCTTCCAGTCAGTATTTATCTATTTATTTATTTATTGCAAAGGATGTTCATTGGCAGTTCTATATCATTTAACAAAAGTCAGTGTAAAGCACCTTAAGTTAGAACTTTCTAGGTAATCTTTATTGCCATCCGTGTGTTTTAAATTTTTACCTGCTCAAGTTATTATATACAGTGGTACCTCGGTTCTCGAACTTAATCCGTTCCAGAATCCGGATCGAATCCTAAAAAGTTCGAGTTCTGATCGAATTTTTCCCATAAGAAATAATGGAAAACCAATTAATT
>JAOYFF010000063.1:16922722-16942162 GCA_025773925.1 Cryptomyrus ogoouensis
ACATGCACGATGCTATCACAGCTAATGCGAGGCTGAGACTGAAGCGTTACCCTTTGTTTCCGCTGAGAGACGTGCCGCATGACTTATTTCCCGCGTACAAGTTATCTTAGGTCGGCGTTCACAGTTTGACTTCTGAGATTAAGATCGAGTTCTAGGTAATTTTTTTTGCGAACAGGTTGGTTCGACTTATAAGAAATTCGAGTTCTAATGAGTTTGAGAACTGAGGTACCACTGTATTTGTCTTTGACAAAATGGCATGAGCATGCTGCTCTACAGTATTCTGACACTGCATTACCACCAGTAACCGGGGGGGGGGGGGGCTGCACCCTTAGTGCCTCTACTTTCAGTTCTATTGATCGAATCAGCAAAGAAATATCAATATAAAATTGCATCAGGAGGTTTCTGCCAATTCCCACCCACCACCCAAGCTGGTTGCATGCTTTAAACAAAATCAAAGGAATTATTATTATTTTAGCAAGATGTTATATGAGCCGTAATCACTGCGGTGATCACTGTTTCAGTGCACCGCCTGTGCAGGGTCCCCGAGGCAAAATTTTTAGGTTGTTCTGATTCTACCTACTGTCCACGATTGGCTAACATAATGTGACGCAATAGGGTTGGTCAGCAGGTCTAATTATGCAGTTGCACCAGCACCAACATGCTTTGCACTGCTCCTCACTGCACTTTAAATATTGTAAATTAATATGTGAGCACACAAACTCCACAAACACAAAGTGATAATCTGCGACAACAGTGCTACCCACTGCACTGCCTTGATACTTGCACACTGTGCAAAGTTAATATCGACATGGCATTTCATACATTTGCAATTGTCACATCACAAGGATCACAATAGTCTGCTGCCTTCAAACCATCAATAAGTTACACTAAAACATTTTATTTGATCATAGGAAACCAAAGCAAGCTTTTCAGTTTTAATGATGGTCCCTTTTCAACATTATCTAGGTTATCTGTTTTTTGTTTTTTAAAAAAGTCTAAAGTTTCCTGCAGCTGCTTTAACATCTGCGGTCCGAGACAATCATAATCATTAACGTTCTTGCTGCTGGACTCGCACACAGATCTTGTGGCACGTTTGTGTGAAATTAAATAAAAATAAGTGAAGCTAGGAAAAGTGAACTGGTCACGAAAAGACATTCATCTTGAGTTGTATGGTAATATTTTGTAATCTATGGACATGTGATATGAGCAGAATCAAGTCAGTTTTCAGTTCTGCATTGTGTCTGCTGGCACAATGCAAGGCACCACTAACATCTGCCAGACACTATTGATAGTTTTTGCCAAATAGAGCTTGTCTATCAAAATGTGAACCTTTTCCAGTATCATTCAGCTGTAACACACAATACTTTCACAAAAAATAACTAATTGTAGTTGGTTATATGTACTGTATTATGTAAAATTATGTGGCAAATAAACAGAGCTAACCTTTGTTGTAGAAGTGTTTATTAGAAAGTAATGCTGACAGGCTGCTTTTTCATTCACTTTTAATGTGAAAAGCATCCACACAAATGATGCTTTTGCTCTTTATTTGGATCCTCATCCTCTCTGTGCCATCTTCCTGCCACCATATCGCCGGATAATCGATTGGGAAAATTTTAATCGATGCTTTTTCATAATCAAGTAATCAAGTTTAATCGAGTAATCGTGACAGCTCTGATTTTGTACATTAGATTTGCCTTTGTGTTTGCACATTTAATTTTGTAATGTATGTAATGACTTGGACTCTTGGACTTGTGACTTGGGATTGAGAGACCCTGGTGTGTGCTTGCCTTCTGGTTGATGTGTTAGGTGTTTTTACAGTAAAACTGTTTATGCCAGATATTTGCCATTTGTGTCTTGTCAGCTGGTTTCTTTATGGTGCTGAAATGCGCCTGTCAGGGACACAAATGTGTTCCTAGCAATAGTAAATCACTAATACAAATAGCATGATAGCGGTGGGAATTTCCATAGAAGTGCAATGCTACAATACTATCACAATATTTGGGACACAATATGATATGATTGCGATTCTTTGCATTTTACGATACAGCAAGTGTTGTAGTTCTATTATGGGATACGTTGCGATTTATTTCTTGCATCTATTAAAATACATTACAAAAATAAGAAAAATACACAATTCCTCTCACTTGAATCTTCCCATTTCATTCTGTGAACATTATCTACTGTATTTGTGATGCTGAATGTGTTTTTCTTTTAGATTTTGTCATCCTACAGAGCTATATTTAAAAAAAAATAGCTGAATTCGTTTGGTTGGACGGTTAAGTAACTTGCAAAATCGTCTTAAAAATAAACATGAAAAAGAATCATAACATCACGGATCATGATCTTGCTTGAGAAAATTTATGTATATTTTTTGCCATATCAAACTAAATCTGAAGCATTTATTGGTTTTCTAATAAATGTTAGTGTGTGTTTATCCTTAGTGACAAATGTGTTTAAATGACGTGTATTGTGTCATAAGTATAAATTCTGCATATTCTTATCTTTAACAAACATGTCGGACTTGAAACTGCAAAAAGTACCGTCACACCACCAGCGTCTTACCTTGTTTACCCACAAGATATCCTCTTTTTAAATATGTTGTGGCTGTTGAGCTGTTTCTTTCGTCACTGCCACTTCAGTGCTTATCGTTTTCATGATTTACCAAGATAGTAGCATGTGGTGTGCTCCGCTAACCGAATTTAATAAATATAAGGATACTCCGAATTTATCCAGATTCTAACTCTTGGGCTTCTCAAAATACATCTCATCCATATTCTAGGCGTACTATTAAACTGATTACCTAACTGTGGGTGCAAATAAACGTCAGTATAATGCTGAAAAGCTGGGGTCCTCCCATCACCTAAGGTCATTGTGATTATTGCACATGTGCCATACAATCATGATTATATTGATCTGACATCAACAAAATAGGAGTATATGAAATAAATTAAAAAAAATTATGAAATACATATTGCTGTACTTGGCACCACTGTATCAAAATGATATTGAGCTGAAAAAGTCATCATACTAAACTGTATCGATCTTTTATCCCTCCTCTACAAATGACGTAGCTGTGTCGTGTAAAATTAATTTTTATGACAGTTCTATTTATATTAGTTTTTTTCTCAAATGAAGGCCGGTGTGCTATCTTTTTTTATGAGGGAGAAACATTAAGTCAGACCAAAATTAAAGCCAAATTTATATTTTGACTTCTGTTTTTTTGGTAATTTAACAACTGTTTTTACTACTGCGGGCCTGCCATTTTATACTAGCATTAAGTTGACTCAAGTCTGCTGTCGGGGCCATCTTTAACAAACGGTGCCGTTTCTATAGGCAAGGTCCTCGGAGAAACAGAAGGCCATTCGTCTGAAGAAATTGTCTTGTGACAACCCTGCGATGGTGACCAAGGCGAAAGAGAACACTGCAGAGGCCAAGGACAAGGTATGTTTAGGCATGGCCAGCATTAAGTTGGTACTTGTATCCTTTGTTTTTGAAAGTGCCTGAGAGCCTACTTGGAGTGAACCCAAGGAAGGCTACCAGTTGAAGATCTCAAATACAACTTGCATGAAAGATGAGTCTAAGACAAGGATCAGTGAATAGATACCTAACCGCTGTCAGAGGCCAGGGTATAGGAGATGGAACTGTTTCACCATTTAGGGTTCATAATTGAGGCTGAGACTAGGTGGGTCATCTACATACCATAAATCAGGACCAATAGAATGGGAAGTAATAATGGGCAATTCAGCCTTACTGGAACCTAAGGGTGTACTTAGACTAGGCCATCCATAACATGCATAAAAACATTTGACCCCCAACATTTGACTAGTGTGATCGAAGACATGGGCCTGTGCACTGTTCAGTTGGACTGATGCAACTGGCATGTGCACATATGCACTACACATGAACCAGACCCAGAAGAAACGGAATGGCTAGGATACACAGATTGTCTTTTTTGCACAAATGCATTGCAAAAAATTTACTCAGATTGGGTAACAACAAACATGTTTGCAATGGATTGCTTTTTGGTCTATGGCAGAGGTGCGGTGTTTTCTGTAAATCTGGGCTGACGAGAGTAGGCAGGAACAACTGGATGCAATACACAAAAGTAATCCTTATTCGTGCAGCACAATTAAATGAGAATTACAACGTTGCATACTCTAAATATTTGAGGGCTGTGTGTCATCTCGTCCAAAAAGGCTCCAAATAAGCCGCAAAACAAGGACATTAATCATGAGCTCCATTATGCTGTGCAATAGCACATTTATTCCTATTTTTTTTTCTCAACACAAAAAGTCGCACAGTGATGAAAGTGTGCTCGTGCCCGGAGCGTTAAGTGCAACATGAGTGTAGACCAGCGGGGGAGTTGGGAAGGGGACTATTGTGCTCAAGCATGGTACAAAGCAACTGGACCAAATGTGAGGCCGCCATAAGAAACACTTATTTTATTCCACGTCCACTCTAGTGCTCATGTCATAATGAGACTCAAATCATATATTTGCTTTTAATAGCAACAGTAACTGCTGCCTGTCATCCACGCTCCCCTGGTCACCGCAAAAGCTTTAGTGAATTGGCTGTACTTAGCTCGAAACCATTTTGAGAATGCCAAGTCCTTTTGAATTGTTTGGTAATTTCAGTGTTGGCCAAGTTCTTGTTATGCCTCACTCACTTTAGGTCAACTGACACCTGTCTTTTTCAGTGGAAAACCATGGTGTCAGAGGTGCTGCCTCAGAGGACTGTCATCTTTGAAGATGTCAGCCCTGAACAGTACAAGGGCACCATCCTCATACCCATTTCAAAGGAGCCACCGACACAGCAGGTGCACTGAAAGTTTACTGCTCAGGGTGAAGAGATACTCTGTTTAGTGCTATAGACAGTCTGTCTACCCAGCATCTACCTATACCCTGAATCTTATGTGTCAGTAGCAACTATTCAGTTATGTTAGCAAAACATGCTGCGCTTTTCTCTACCGTGTATGAGTCGATGATTCCTGTTTTTCGAGGGACAGCTGTTCCAAAGTTGAATGGTTAAGTCACTCTCATTTACATTTGGACAGGAGGTGTACAGAAGGTTTAGTGAAGCAGAGATAACACCCGTACCCTCTACAGTACAGTTTCTGAACATTTATGTCTGCGTACTGTCTTCTCCAAAGGCTGACACCACGTCCAGCCACAGTTCCAGCGAAGGCCTCTTGGTGGCTGGACTGGCAGGCAAGGAAAAGAAATTGTCATTTGGCCCCGGTGACGTGCTTTCGGAGACCACCATGCTGGAGGGGGACATAGTACAGTTCAACATCTGTATCAACCGTGGAACCAAGGCTGAGCGGGCCGTCAATGTGGAGATCCAGCCAGACACCTTTCATCAGTGTAACGAGCTGCGGGAGATGGTAAATGGGGAAATGGAATGGTTCTCATGGTGTCTTGTCATGGAAAGAGCGGGTGATGTGGGTGTCAGAGGTGGGATACCTGGCAGACAGTGATAGATGGATATACACACACACAAGTTTTTATTAATATATCGTTGTCAAGACCATCCATCCATTAATTCATTTTGGGATTCGGGAAAAAGTGTAATTCTGGCTTTACAGTGTGGAGAAGCCTCAGATAGGCTTACCACAGGACTGTTGCATACCCAGAGTGCAGCACAGGGGTGGATTGGTGATGGTTTGGGCTGCAATATCATCTCAATCATGTCACTGCCAAGAACTGTTGGACCACGTACACCCCGTGGTTCAAATATTGTACTCTGAAGGTGGTGCCATATATGAGGATGATAATACACGCAGTGGTTTGATGAACATGAAAGTGAACTTGAACACCTTATTGAGGCTCTGGGTTTTTTTGGAGGAGTGAGTCTAGAAGCATACTGATAAATTATTGTGGTCTAAAACCAGATGTTTCAGTTCCATTGCCCCCAACCCCTGTATGTGGAAATTCCATTAAAAATCAGCCGTTTCCAGATATAACTGTCATTTACAACATTAACAATGTCTAAACATTATTTCTGATTAATTGAATGTTATTTTAATTTAAAAAAAAAAAAAAAAGTTTTTTTTTTTGTTGTTGAAAAACAAGGAAAATTCTCGGTGATTCCAAACATTTGAGCAGTAGTGGGTCTACCCAAGCACATGTCAACGCAAGTAAAGAATACCTTTGTGTTCCTCTTCTTCCTCCAGGGTGTTGTGGTGGCCCTGAGGGAGTCATCTGGGTTAATCCAGTGTGACAGAGACCCCTTAATGTTCTTCCACCTGAGTGAAGTCATGGAGGAGAGCAAGCTGAATGTGTCGGACAACGTGGAGTTCACCATATTCCCAGTAGGTTATGCCCCTCCCTCCACAAAACAGGGCAATTAAGGTGTATCCATAACCAACGTAAGGTGTATTTTCACCATCTGCACTAAGCAGTTAAAGTATTGTTTGTAGTCTAGGATGCAAGTTTTTGAATCAACAGTTTCAGAAGGGGCACCACGCAGTGCGGATTAAGAAGTTGCATGACAGAGTCTCCACTACCACACCCAAGATGGAGGGTCACTCCACGGCACCCAGAGACAAGGTTTATTTCTGTCATCTAACATTGGATATTTTGAGACGGTAGATGTAATGTTCAAAACAGACCCAGGAGTGTCAAGGAAGTGCCATGCACAAGCTTATTTGAGTTTTGCTAATTCCTTCCTGGTATGTTTATTTACAGAATAAAATCACAGTCAAAGTCCTCAGGGACTCCGTGAATGATGAAATGGAAAACTTGAAGGTCAAAATTGAGTCTTTCAATGCTGATGTTTCTGAAAATGAGTGAGTTTTTTGGGTATTTTTCCCCACATAGATCCTCATGTAATATCACCATGTGATGTGGCTCTACCCTGTAAAGAAAACTAATACTGTTATGTCTCTTTGTTGTAGCAAATCCCCCAAGGTAGATTACGGTGCAGGTAAGGCAGTCAGACTTGACTCAAAGTTGTGGAAACGTGAAGGTATTTGTCAGCTTGTGAAGGCTGGAGTAGAAATTGCTGTAGCTTGTGCTAGAAGTGAGAACTGGGAACTCCATGATTGCTTCTTACACAGGTACAGAAAGAAGCATGGCGTCTGAGAGGCATGGCAACAGCAATTGCAGCAATGACCAAAGAGAATGTACTGAAAAGTCCTGGAGCCCAGCCAGAGAACAAGACTGGAGATGCAGCCCCAGGCACAGTGACAGCAGGAGGCGAGTTAGCAAAAGCCAACATAGTCATAGCTATAGCGGAATCATTGACAGCGGCAGGAGTTGGAATCACAGCCACAGCAGGGAGAGGGTCATCCACATGAGCAAACAGTGGGATCGCAGTTATAGTCGTAGCCGCAGCCACAGCAGGGAGAGGGTGGTTGACCTCGATAAGAGACATTGCAGCCGCAGCCGCAGCCGCAGCAGAGAGAGGATCATCCATGTTAGTGAGAAGTGGGAATACAGTCGAAGTAGGGAAAGACACAGCGATCTTGGTAGGCAGTGGAGCCGGAGCCCAAAGAAAGAGAGTAGAAGCCATAATTATGGCTCTGCTGACGACACAGATGGTCAGCTTTCTGCTGAGGGTCATGAATCAGCTAGTGTATGCAATGAGCTAAATGAAGACCCGGCCAGGAAGCAGTGGCAGCAGGACTTGCTTGAAGAACAGATAGCTCGCAGGCGTGCCATCATGGCGATGGAGCTGAAGAGCCAGTCCAAGGCAGCTCAGCACAAATCGGAGGAGGACCAGGAGTTCCCGATAGATGAGCTGCCCAACAATAAACATGTTAAATGCAAACTTTCCATGGAGCCAGAAACCAATGTGCATCTGAAGACCTGTTCAGTCCTCTTACCTGTGAAGTCTATTCTGAAGAAGCCTGCTGGGGTCTCTCTGGAGTCGGATGTCCAGCTAAAGGTCTGTTTTGGCTATTTATTCTAATTCATGGTTGTTTGCCATCTTCATCTAAAGGAATGAGTTTTAAGGAAAGAGAATTTAAGTTTAACTTTTATCATGTTATCTGTTATGCAATATAGTATGTATACTACAAATTGCTTCTAATCTTTTTCATGATACTCAAATTTAGTCTAGATATGGATGTTCCATGTGTTAATCCAGAAAATTAGTACCTGTAGTAACTAATGGTCTCCCCCCTACAGAATGATGCCGTCGCATCTGATTTCAGGTTGGGTTTTGACCAGTCTTGTGTCAATCAGTCTGGTCATCTCCAATCCTCTTGCCAGTCCTTTTATGACAAGTACACATCCTCATCTGAACAAACTTTTGATCACCATCAACATGCACAGACTTTTCATCATTCATCCATGGAAAAGGTAACTTCCAATGAGGATCCTATATGCAACTCTGACCAGCAATCACAAGTTGCCACAAAGAACAAGAGCAATTTGTCAGTCCAGATTGAACGATTTCTCAACACCTTGAACAAAGGGGTTGACGCCAATCTCCTCTCTGCTGTTGTCCGTGAAGCAAGAGTAGCAATGGCAGAATATGAGCACCAGTCACCTCGTCAGGTCTCTCAGCAAGAACTTCTCAATGAAGATCAACACCAGTTTCAGTACAAGAGAAAGCCAGAGATTCCAGCAAACGAGCACAAAGACTTCCTGTTGCCCCACGACAGCAGCATTTCCTGTGGCAAGGGGTTGACACATGAAACTTGGAGGCAGGATGACTGTCCTGGGACTAGAGTTATGGAGGGGGAAGAATCTCAGTCACTAGAAAACGAGTATCTATACAAAAACATTGTAGATGCTAATTTCTCACAGCCTGTGGGTGGGGAAGGGAACACAGAAGAGGGGACACAGCAGTTTGACAAAATCCAGAATCTACTTCAGACCATTGGTTTGGACTTGGACACAGCAGAAGTCAGCAAATTAGCAGACAGGACACGGGAGCGTCTCTATGGCAAGAAGCAAAAACTGAGATCGTCAGGATCTACGGACACAAAACCTGAATGTACCCTGGGCCTCATGAAGCAGCAATACAGTGAGCAAGACACCAACTCTACTGTGGAATCCTCTGACTGGGGAGCTTGCGGGACTCATCCAGACAACTTAGAGTGCAGTGGTACCCAAGGTGACATCCCTTCGACTATTCCAGCAAGCCAAGGCTCTGGGACCCTTTCTGCAACATCTTCCTCCCAGTACACCCAGGGGACATTCAAATCTGCTTATGTCACGCAACGTGATCTTGGGTACAGTCATCATGAAGCTGCCTCAAGTTCAGTCTGGGACCTTGTACCTCCTCAAACTGAGGCAGATCCTCACCTAATGTACCCTCAACATCAGCATCCTGGCCATTTACCACCTTCTGTGACTCAAGCCCCGCTGCTTTTGGCGTTGTCAATGGGCAATATGCAATCCTTACCCACAACTCATATTCCTGCCATGGCTTCAGCTGCACTCTTGGGTCTCCACCCTAGGCTGCCATCAACTCTTTCTGGGCAACTTGCTGGTAATTTGGCACCACTGAGTAACCCACTGCTTTCTTATTATGGTACTCATCCTTTCACAGGATTACCTTTGTATCCTTACCAGTCACTGGGGAACTCTGCTTTGGCCTCAATGCAGCATTTGCTGGGGGGCAAAGTGGGCCGTGAAAAGCGAGCCACGGGTTCCCGGGAGATGTTAAAGTCTCGTTGCCTCACCGTCATTAAAACGGTACAGGTGAATGAACCGACTCAGAATGAGGACTCCATTGCTCAGAAGGAAGAGACCGAGACCATGCAGGTGTCTGGTTACACATCGACTCCATCTCCTGTCACTTCTGCATCAACAGAGAGAATTCAAGTTGCAAAAATATCAGAGGATGACATCAAGGCAAAACAGAAGAAGCGGGTATGAGTTTTGTTATGTTCAGATGGGTTTTGAGCCCAGGTATTAGTCCTTCTGAATCATACACCCATAATACTCTGCCAAGGCAGTCGCTTGCTTTGCTTACAACTGGTTGCTTTCTATTGTGAAAGACAGTTGGCTCCAAATAACACCTGTGTCATCCAACAGCTTGTGAATACTTAGCGAGCCACTAGTAGATACCGCTGCAGTGGCCAGCTGGTATAGGAAGAGTGGTCATAACTGAACCTGGTGCTATTTCATGCAGAACAGGGGACAGCTTAATTTAGTTGTAGCTTAATGTTTGTGATGGTTTTATTAGTTGAAAAGACATACTATTATTATAAGAATTGAGATTTAAATTCAGATAGTGTAAAGTAGCTTGCTTGGTTTAAGATGGTGCCTCAGTTTCAGAGGTAAAATTAGCTTTGTGAAAAGGGGGCAAGTCTCTCTGTCAGCATAGCTAGAGGGGATTCTGTTGTAAAACACCCTTGGCTTATGTCATGTTGGGACATCTCTCTAGGTGTGCTGACATAGAGCTCTTCCCTTTGCTGTACCCAGCTGGAGCAGTTTAAGGAGAGGATGAGGCTGAAGAAGGAGCAGCAGAGGGAGGCTCAGAGGACATGCGTGGAAAGCCAGAAGTCCCCAACAGGTACCCCCTTACCTTAGCCAGCACGGCCAGGTCATAAGCAAGATGAGCAGTCAGTCCTAGGAGGTACTAAAGGTTATTGTGATATCTGTCAATTTTTCAGAATGTTGTAAGTGGCTTTTTTCCAGGTCTTTTTTAACATGTGCTTGGGAAGGAGGAAATTTTAGCCTGAAAATTAAGCAAAAGCCCCATCCAAGGCCAGGTGCTGAATATGTAGAAAATTAATCACAGGTTTTTCACCTATGTGTGGGTTTGTTTTGTTGCACTGAGTTTTGCTACAGCATTTTTATCTATTTAATTTTTATCCACACTATTAGGACTCTTTCCCCAAAATGTTTGCCTGGAAACAGTCACTTGAGGTGACACTTAACTTCCAGTTACCAGCTACATTATGAATTCAAATGAAAGTTTATATAATTTGTGTCGAAATTGTGTGTTTCATTTTTTGAGGGGAAGGAACAAAAAGCACTGAAAATAGTTTTGGGGTTAAAAAATTGACTGTATATGATGTCCTCTGTATATAAACACAATATGATTCTAGTTCTAACTGACGCCTGGTAGGAATCCCTGAGAGAAGATGACATCAGGAGCATGTTGATTCCTTTCAAATATGAGTGAAATGAGTATTGATGCTTCAAAACCCATGGTGGATGGGTTGATTATGTCTTCTCAGTCACTGACAGGTTATGCTGACCTCTGATGCGTTGCTTGATCTTATTGGGTTATACCAGGAAATGACCTACTATGGGTCTGGACATCTTGTTTCTGTAATCACTCACCCCAGTCCTGTTATTGCATGTGCAATATTGCACGTAGAGCTATGGATAGTCTACTCAACATGCGCACAAAGCTCTGGTGAGATATTTCAAAGGAATTTCACCCAAAAGTCTCTTGTTCACTGTAATGTGATATCACAGGTGTCCAAGATAAGATTGTATTATGTTTCAGAGCAGTCATTTTGCTTTCCAAAACATCAAGACCATTTCCTTTGGCATTAGTTACTTGATGAACTTAAACAGCCTTTGTCACCAAAAATATAAATTGAGGAATACTGTTTGGTTTTCCACATCGTACCATGGAAATAGATGGTATAGGACAGAATTGGGCCTGCATTCCAGGGAGCTGTATTCCAGTAGCTTTGATTTCTTTTCATGTTCTAAGATTAGGAGCTGAGGCGCAGGATTGATAACGAGGGAGATTTTGAAAACATAAAAAGCAAGGTGAAATAGTCTTCTCAGGCAGAGAGGGCAAGCATTATGGTTTACTGTTTATCATTAAGGGAGCCCATTTCTGAACAGGAAGCAACATACTTTATTGATATAGGATGTTGGTGAATTCAGATTGATTAAATATTTAATATGCGGGACTTGATGCCCACTGTGTAATAAAAATGAGTGCTGTGTAATGAAATGTATAGAGTTGTATATTAAGCAGTTTGTAGTAAAGCAACACAAGCTTTCAAATGGGGAATGATTTCAGAAGTTAGGCAGGCCTCTACATTTGCAGGTTATGTGCATTGACAATACGGCAAGCTTTGGGTAATAGTCTGTCAGCCATTTTCCATAAGCAAAACAAAGTTCTGTCAAAGACTTGCACACCTTTGTTCCTGCTAAAAAGAAGGTTCCCAATGCCGTAAGGATGTACAGCATGAGTGACCTGGGCAGGAAGGGCCCGAACAGCCCAACCGGGCAGCTTGAGAAACCATAACATCTCCTGTGTTGGCTTTTGCAGGTAGGACCTGCAAAGAGGTAAAGAATGTGTGGATTTGTGGCCACTCTCTGGTGTTTTGGGCAGAGAAGAGGGCTAAGTCTCCTGGCCAAGGAGTGCAGCTGGGGATGGACCCAGGCAGGGTGCATATGTGGTGGAAGGGAACACAGGGCATGAGGTGGGAGCAGTTTCTGCCACTAATCCAGCAGCTCAAGGATACTTGGCCCAACCCTGACGTCATCATCATCCACTTGGGAGGCAATGACCTGGGCAATGGTGACACAGAGACACTCCTGACTGCAATAAGGAAGGACTTGGAGTACATGAAGAGCATCTTCCCATGGTGTCTGTTCGTGTGGTCCAGCATCCTGCCCCGCCTCTCCTGGAGGTCTTTGGAGGACACAGAGGCAGCTGAGAGGGTGCGTGTCGCAGTCAATGAGAAGGTGCAGGAAGACATCCGCGCATTAGGTGGGACGGTAGTGGACCATGAACAGATCCGTCCTGGCTCAGACTCTGGCTTGTACCGACCAGATGGAGTTCACCTCTCAGGCAAGGGCATTGACCGGTTCAACATGGACATTCGGAACCTTTTGGAGAAGTGGCAGTGCGAGATGAGCCACGGCTCCAGTGCGTCGTAAATGTCTTGTTTATTTTAGTGTTTTGTAAGGGCTAAATTCCGAGCGAACCCTGTGGGTTTTTTTAAGTGCTTCAGCAAGAAACTTTTGCAGAATGAAGACTGCAAAGAAAATAAGTACTGCATCAGCATTATGATGTATATTCTGTTTGGTATTCTGTTTGTGTTCTATACAGTTTTTTGTCAGGGAGAGAAGTATTTTGTATAGAAAATCCTGACGTTTGTAACTAAAATAAAGATGGCATACTCTTGCATGAGTGGGTCATTGCATTTTGCATGACTTGTTTCCTCTTATGAAAGGCTAAGAAAGGAATTCAAGGGGTTGAGTTGCATATTGGACAAGAACTGAATGTGAACTACACCTTGTTCTGTTTGATCATTTTGTATTTAAGCCCCACCTCGTTTTCTGCTGTTTCTGAAGCTGGAACATGATTTCATTTTTTGTTCAACTCTCCAGGTTACCCAAATCCACACAAACCTATGAGCAAGTGTAGTAGCGTAGTGTAGGTTCTGCAAAGCCAGGTGACTAGTTAAGAGTAGACCTGTAGCTTTGTTCAGTATTGGACAATTTAATTTCCTGTGTTTAATGTTCACTAATATTTGGGTGGCTTCTCTAAGGGTGTTTCTTCCTCCTATTTCTTCTCATTCAGTCACTCTTTTCCCTTGAACGGATTTTAGTTTGAATAGATTCAAGCACTGGCCAAGAGAGAGTGAAAGAACAACAGAAAAGATGGAGAAAGGTTTTGCTTGATACACTATGAAGATACAAGTGATCCCATATTACACTAAGGCATGCTGCCCTGGATGTCTCTTGGCAACCTTCAAGTTGTACACGCCCACGTAATGGACCCTCGTTATCTGCAAGAAAATGTCTTCTGTCATTACCTGTGTGAAAGGGATAGATACAGCTCCACAACATTGCTCTGTTTTGTTCAGATTTCTGTCTTCAAGTCATCCATGTAATGATGTTTCTTGTCATTTATTTGCTGGAACATAAAAATTGTGCATGTGTATTTTTTTAACATTGTATTTCACTGGCCTGTAAGATTTAATAGCAGGAATTAGCAGCCTGACGTTGGATTAGGAACATGGATGTTATTTTGATGGTTTCATATGTCCATGTTCATGACTGGGATAGAAATACTTGTGCACCAAAATGGTTACAAAATGCACTGCATCAGTGGCTGCTGGGGTTCTTTCACTGGGCAGGATAGTCTTTGCCGGTCTTATCAGTACCCTCTACGGGCCTGTAATGTGCCTGCAGAATGTCAGCTTTCGAAAGTGGAAGGTCCGATGTTCCTGCCAAGTCTTGTGAGGCCAGTTGTGTAAAGGCACAGATACACAATTAAGAAGGACAGCAATCAAGATAAAATGTTTCATCTGAAGAAGCAAGAATTTCACATATTCTGCCAATGACTTGAATAAGGAGGAAGAAACATCTCACTGGATTTGTTAGTCCAAGTTTGTTTTGATTCACTGTGCATCCTGTTTTCTACTTTGTCCTCATCCACTGAAAACACATTGTATATGTATGTTTATAAATGTCAGAATTGTAGATAGTTTATGCAAAAATAAAGCCATTTTCACCCTTGCATCACTTCTGTTGTAATTTGGGCAATAACCTTAATGCCTTTCTGAAGTTTGGGTGGTAGACAAACAACTGAGTCTCTGAGTCCTGTTACATTCTGCAGCCTAGTGTGTTTCCTTTTTGTTAGCCCCCCTCCCCCAAACTGGAACTCTTTGCATTGTGCCCAAAACATCCAATATTCAGCCACTGTGCCTTAAGCTGTAACTGTTAGCATAGGAAATCGAACAACGGAAGAGCAAATGAAGTGATTTTTATTATTTCCAGCTGCCCTTTTGGAGGCTTGGTGTTGCTGCTGTGTACAGGCCTACAGTGAGCTTGCTTGTTCAGTGTGAGGAGGTAGGAGGGTGACTTGGTATCCATACAAGTACAAAATCACTGAGGATCATTGAAAACAGGCCTAAAAGATGCATGTGGTGCAGGGCAGGGCCACACAATGGGTGACCTTGATGCGTCAAGTGATGTGATTTCCAGATCCATGGTCAGTAGCCTATGTTTTTTTTTTTTCTCCACTGTAGATCTGAGGTTGGAGTACTAATGGGTGCATAAAGGAGAAAGTGAAGGACATACCTGACTGCAGCAACTCTGTTCCTTTTAAATATTTACTGCAGAGATCTGTTGTTCACTTACAATATTTAAAATAGTTTATCACCATAATATATGCATCCATCCATCTTCCAACTGCTTATCTAGTATGAGGTTCATAATGATTGGTGGTTAATATACAAATTACTTGCCACATTAAAGGTTTAAAGTTTGAGTGTGACATTGAAACACACAAGACTGTCTGACCTGGATGTTTTTCTCTGTTCCTTTCTCGGTACCAGCTTACATGCAGAACCCAACATCAAATTATCCACTTTTTCATTAATTGAGGTAAGTCTCCATCAGTGGGAGGGGGCCTGTAACTGTGTTTACAAGTGTTTTCTTGACCTTTAAATGTAGAAGATACTCCAGACTAAAAAAAATGACAACATAATGCACAACTTCTCTTGTTTTTTAATACTTGATTGTAGCTGTCCCAACTTAATGACAATTAAAATGTGAATGCTATGACATGATGTCGCTTATTGAATTTGGATGACATTAAATGTTTCTGCACTGGGTCTGCTTTGTTATTCTGTGTGGACTGAATTTGATCATAGTTCAATTCAGATCAGTTTGTCACAACTAATGAAGGCACTAGCAATGCATCAGATTTGTACATAAGAGTCATGGGGTGGTGGCTGTTTGCAGATGATGTGATCTGAGCAATAGACATGGACACAGTCTTTTCATTCTGGACAGGACCTAACATCTGTTCACACAGCTACCTATACACTTGGTACAGACAATTACTCGATATGACCAGGAGTAGTCCGCACACATTGCAGGCTCCTAAGGTGTATCGACATTATTAGAGACATGGATCTGCAGTTTAAAAAACAGATGACAGTTTCAGCTCATCTGTCTACACGGTGTTACTGGATTATTATGTTAGTAAAATTAACACTGTTTGGACACAAATACTGGGCGTACCAACAGCGTCAGAAACCGGCATACGACTTATGTAACGGTATTAACAACTTAAGGAAGTATTACATTTAACATACATTCGTATAATAAAAAATAAGCTATTAAGGTTGAACAGACATGTAAATGCGGTATTGATGTTCTTCGGTTTAGCGGTACGCTTTTATTTCTGACCGTCCTCAAGTTATTGTAATTGCGTAGCACTTTAAGACAATAATAATGAAATCTTTATTACTACATTGTCTGTTGCTTGTTGCTGTAAAAATCGAATGTATGCAATAAAGTAATCTATGCAATACAATAAATTCCTTAAAACTACAGAATTCTTTTTATATATTACTATGCTTTCATCTCAGTTCCACTTGCAAAATTATACTATATAATCTTGCAAAAACGCTTACAGAGTATCTGCTTAATTAAAAAGGCTACACTTAAGAACTGCACCGCGAGGCTGACGAATTGTGTATGACTTGATAGTACAGAAATGGTTCCTGGTGCCTATTTGACATACCTATTTGACATACAATGCCTATGGACCGCTGGCCCATTCTACAAATCTATTGGCTATTGAGACATGCGTCACCGGGACTCGGTTTCCCGATGACTGCGTTCGACCAATGAGAAAGGAGGACCAGCAGCGGTTTGTTTAGGCCGATGTGGTACTGGCATCCAGTGGAGAGCAATCTCTGCGCAATGGGACGGTGTCGCCGTAGCTAGCCGTTTGTGATGCAATGTGTCGTTTACTTCGTGTGTCCGATCCAAAGCTGCTATAAAATCATATAGTACGTGTACAGAGACGCATATTACTATCGGCCGGCGGTATGTTTCGTGGCCGACCACGGCGAGGAGGAGCATTTCCCTGGGACTTTCATCCTCATGGCCCACCGTCGGGGCCGGTGGCGGGGCTCCGTGGTCCCATTTCCGGTCGCTCGCCGCAGGGCCATGTCCACCCTTTGCACCGCGAGTCCTACCTGGAGGACCGGAACAGGGAGCGCCTTAGCTATCACCACGGCTACCACACCGACTCGGAGAAACTTCGGCGCTCCCCGCCCCGCGGGAGGTTGCCGTCTCCCGGCTTAAGAAGCACCTGGGGCCCGGGAGGCGGGCCTTCTTCCAGCGAGCCCTTCGTTAAAGTAGGTTCCCAGGCATACTGGTCAGGGTGTCAATGTGGCTTTTCTGCACCCTGGTTGCAGTGGGTGTTGGCACCAGCACAGGCATTTCTGTGAATCGGGTAACACGAGCTAGAGGGTTTCTTGATTAACTACTTTAATATGCTAAAAATGATGCTCTCATGCCACCGATGTTTTGATTTCACAGTGCATTGAAGGTTTTTCTTTATACTGCGCACGGTACAATAGTGGTAGTTGTTGTTTTGGACTTCTTATTATTTTTATTATTGCTATTATTATCGTCATTATTATTATTAGCTGGGTTAACTTAACATAGAAATTATGATCGTCCAATAAGAGTTTAGGTAAGGAGCATTCCTATTGGACAGTCATGACATCTAGCTTAAGTTAACCCAGCGAACTGAGAAATCCCGCTTTGTAGAACATCCCCTTAGTCCCTGTGATGCCTATTTACTATTAAAAGAAGATGCATTTTTTATATCGTAAATATATGTTGATGAATATATTTTTTTTCTGGTAACTATAACTGAACATGATTCATCTACTTCAACCCAAAACTTTCAAACCAAAGTTTTTCAGATGATAAACAGTTTCTCTGTTTTATATATGTAAATAAGTTCATTGTCTTCTGTGAACCATCCACAGCGACTGACCCCCTCTCCGTCACGTGGTGGGCCCTCAACTGACCACAAGCTGGCGATCACTGTGGGGAATGACCGGACTGGATTACCTGCTTGGAAATCAGGCCACTCGTATGACAGGTACAGTGTTCGGGGGGGGACAAAGTGGCTGTGTTGAGCAGAGATTCTATGACAACCAAATATATACTGAAGAATCCTTTATCCACATAATATATTTTACTGACTCTCTGAGTATAATTACAGACAGGAATGCTATCCATCTTAGATTAATAGTAATTTGTAGATGGTTGTTTTTTGTTTAGATGCTTGGTTAAAGTTAATCACAGAATGCACATTTTTACTGTAAAGGGCAGGAGGAGGAGAACTTCCTGAATGTGAGTCTTTTCTGTTGCCTTGGCAGAGATTATCACTATAAAGGCCAGCACAGTTATCCACCTCCTCCTGAGAAGCGGACAAGTTATGATGGACGTTATGACGACCTTGCATACAGGAGGCGGAGCCCAAGCAGGAGGAGGAGTCGGGGGCGGAGCCGGGGTAGGAGTAGGAGTCGTAGTCCTGGCAGGGGACGCAGCAAGAGTCGTCCTCCTAGCAGGAGCAGGAGTCGTGGAAGGAGTCGGCCACGTAGCCACAGTCGCGGCCGCAGTTGGGGTCGGAGCAGGAGCCGACCCCGGAGCAGAAGTCCGAGCAGGGCCAAGAGCCACACCAGAGGGAGGAGCAGGAGCTGCAGTGGCAGCAGCAGCAGGAGTAGCAGCAGCAGCAGCAGCAGCAGCAGTGGAAGCAGGAGGCCAAGAGCATCTCCCTCAAAGGACAAGCACAGTGAAGAATTCAGGGAGCTCGAGTTGGCCCGACGGAGGAAGGAGGTAGAGGAGATGCTGGCCATGCCCAAAAAGTCCATCCTCAAGAAGCGAGTGGACTCTGAGACAGACTCTCCGGCCATCTTGCAGGTTGGAGTTATTCTGCGCTGTCACAGTTGTGTGTGCATTGTTTTCCGTTATATGCTGTTAACTACAGTGATACCTCAGTTCTCGAACTCATTAGAACTCAAATTTCTTAAAAGTCGAACCAAGCAGTTCGAAAAAAAATTACCTAGAACTCGATCTGAATCTCAGAAGTCAAACCGTGAACGCCGACCTAAGATAACTTCTATGCGCCGGGAAATGAGTCACGCGGCACATTTCTCAGCGGAAACAAAGGCTAAAGCTTCAGTCTCAGCCTCGCATTCGCTGTGATAGCATCGTGCATGTTTACACAAGCTGAGTACATATATTTAGACAGTAAAAATACATTTAGACAATGGTAGACATTAACAGTAATTATATGATAAAATACATTTAAAAATAAATATTTCTTATTAATTATTTTAATCTTAATAAACCATTAATACATTTAATTATAATAATGTTGTCCCGAGCGGGGACGGAACGGAGACAAAAGCGCAGACGTCAGGGTATCGGGGAATAAGGCAGGCAAAACGCAGATGGACAATACAATGACGGGACTGGGGAAACAAACTGATATGTGGACTAAATACAGAGGACTAATGACAACAACCAGAAACAGCTGATCTCACGGGGATTCCACACGAGGTTAACGAGGGGGCGTGGCACACGGAAGGAGCAGACGATCAGGGCAGGACACATTGTTTTTTTAACTTTACATATTGTTTGGATACATTTATTTTCCTACTAATTACTGTTTTGATAAATGTGCTTAGATGTGTTTAGTACAGTATATGCTCTTGTTTTATCTGGTTCATTTTGTGTT
>JAOYFF010000063.1:16942262-16965042 GCA_025773925.1 Cryptomyrus ogoouensis
GCTGCGTACGTTCCTGCAGGACAGTCAGGTTCCCCTGAACCTGGGCTTCTCATCGAGAAGATGGTGTCAATTGCGTTTAGAGACCAGTTGATCAAATCCATAATTTTTGAAGAGCAGGGCTGAGAGAGTCTCTCAAGTATAGACAGTAAGACAGTAAACTAGATGAGACGAGAGGAGCAAAGCAAAGCAGGGAAGATAAGGGGAGGGAGAGGGAGAGAAATGCGTCCGCCTCCACTGAGAGCCAGGAAGAATCTTATGGGGAAACTTCGATTACAACTCGAACTTTTTAGGATTCGATCCGGAGTTCTGAACGGATTAAATTCGAGTTCTGAGGTACCACTGTATTTTTGTTTTTTGTACAAAGCCCTGCCATTTGTGACACTTCTTCATTAACATTCTCCAGAATATCTTTCCTCTCTGTTATTGTACAGGGAAGTGACTCCCCAGGAGAGGGTGGTGTGGAACACCAGGGCAGCAGTCTGTCCCGGGAGACAGAGCGCTTCCTCCACACCATCGCCAAGGGGATGGAGTCAGGCCTCTTAGCGTCCATCCTACAGGAGTGGAAGGAGGAGACCGGCCAGGGCTCTAGTCTCAAGCAGCATGAGGAGAACATCCCTGGTGTCAAACAGGAAACATGGATGGAAAATGCCTGCGATTCTCTCCTCCCTCACGAGAAGGTTGGGCAGGATGTTGGTGGGTTCTCCCGCATTTTAGGCCTGATGGGAGATTCAGGAGGCCAGCAGGACAGGAAGAAAAGCTTCACAGACATAGAGGACGAGGAGCGGTTTCTCTACGGGGATGATGAGGAAAGCCAGCCGCCAGAGACAGATGCCCCGAAGCGGCAATACAGTCAGCATGGTGACATGGGCATGCTCCAGTACTCCAGTGACAATCCTGAATTTATGCAGCAGTATCTCAGTCAGGATCCTGCTGCATTTTCTCCATGTCGATGGGATCGGACCACTGTCGAGGACCATCTTGACACGCACTCAATCAGGGGCAACCATGATCAGAACTCAATGGATATGAAGTATGGTCGCCATAGCCAGCCAGTCGCCACCCTCAAAAAGGAGGGCAAAGTAGGTCCTGAGCTTGACAGCTTCCCACCTGGAGTGGGCCCAGAGGAGGCCAAAGAGAGACAGGACATTGAAGAGTACGAGAAGATCCAGGAGCTGCTTAAGACCATAGGGCTGGATCTCGGACTGGCAGAGATCAGCAAGATGGCCGCCCGGACACAGGAACGCTTGCATGGTAACGTGGAGATGCGACCGGGCCGGAGGACATCATCTGGAAGCTGGGACCGTAGCCGGCATCGCAGCCGCAGTGGAAGCCAGAGCCAAAGCAGGAGCCGGAGCCCCAGTTGGAGCCACCGTCATGTCAGGTCCACGAATGAGCGATCCCCGTCACCTCCCCGTATCCAGAGCACCTCGTGTGACGATGCCCCCGTGGTCCCTGGCAGCCTGGAGGCAGAATCGCGTGCTCGGGAGAAGAGCTGGGGAATCCCTGTACTGGGGATGAGCACCTCCCAGCTGTCTGTCCCCCTAAGCCAACCCCCTCTCTGCCCCCCCTCTGTCCCTCAGGCCATGGGCTCACTGGCAGTCATACCCACCCCCTCGGTACCAGCTTACACACAGAACCCAACATCAAATTATCCACCCCCTGCCCCCAGCTATCCGCCCCCTGGCTATGGACAGTATGGGAACTACATGCCCTACATGCCCCCCAGTTGGCCCATGTACCCACCTCCCTCTCTGGAACCACCTGCTGCCCCTGTGGGGGGTCAAAAGACTTCGGCGCCATCTGGACGTTCCAACCTGCGAGTCATTGAGACCGTTTCCATAGAAACTCAAAAGCACAAGCCTGCAGCACAGAAAGAGGAGTGCAGCTCATTTCAAGGGTTGAGCAGGGGTGAGAATAGTTGTGAATTTCCTCACATGGTTTGTTGGAATAAATTCACTGCACAAATCCTGAGTAGTTGATGTTTACCTTGATTACATACAAAAACTTGAGTAACCCTCATTTTCCCAGTCATTCCCCCATTATGGGTTTAATAATGGGTGATCCCATTTTGATTCAGCAATTTCTTAAAATTGCTCCACCACTTTGTTATATAGTAAAAATGTTGCAGCCAGGGGCGTCGGAAATAGGGGGAGCAGGGAAGATGCATCCCCCCCAAATATTGCCACACTGCCCCACCTCCTTTCTAATATATAGAGTGTGTTCCTTATCTTTTATGAATCCATGTATTACTGAGGCCAATTTGCTGCACATCCAAAATGCAAGGATGAAACATAAACCTCAGAAAGATTGTTGTCCTTTATAAGACAAACTCATTTTTTCAGAATGTGAGTATTGCTTCTGTGCTCCTATGTAATGATATACATCAGACCCTCTATGAGCTGGGCCAAATTTAGTTTCTCCCAGTGTGAAGCTCCTTCCGATGCCCCTAGTTGTTGTTATATTACACCAGGCGGTATAGAAAAAGCTTTATATCTCAAAGGATTTTTTTAATGAACAAAAATCATTCCTGAGCTCTGGAAGGTATGTGTAATTCATATGCTGAATGTTGTGAAAATTTGAAGTTTTGTATGAATATCTGTATGTTCTACACCTGTCAGTGGCAGAGCCAAAGCCACAAGTCGCTCGTGCCAATCCTCAGCTAACCGAGGAGAAGGACACCAACAGGCAGAAGCAGAAGGTAACTTTTACTTCATGGATGAGCTCTGGGTTTTTTCTGTCCCTGATTAAACCACAGGGAGAGTGATATCTGGGCTCTTTTGCATTTTAGGTTATTGAAGAACGGGACAAACTCAAGAAAGAAAGAGAAATCCTAATGGACAAGAAGGACTATCTCCTGAAAGAATTGGAGAGGTTACGGAAGCAACAAGGTTCGTTTTATACAAAGTTTATGTCATCCTGCCCCAAATCGGAGAACTCATAAATTGATGCAGTTTGCTAAATCAGTGTTTCAGTTTGGGTGATTTACCATCTAGAGTTTTGTTTATACTTTTGGTGTCCAGGCAGGCACTTCGGGGAAAAATGCCGCTGAATCTTCCTTAGTTGCTTGTTGCAGCTAAAAATACTTCTGTCACAACTGTTTACATCTACAAGTGCAAAGATGCCATCTGTCGTAAATTATAAAACATGTGAAATACAGCTTGATGAAAGGGTAATTTGACTGTGTCTTCAGCTGTTTTTTGGGTTGTGCTTGTCTTCTTCAATGCGTCGAGTTCCCATGAGCTCATGTCTCATTTCACTGTGCCCGTGGGTTCCACCTCGGCCCTCCCCCAAGGAAAACTCTTGAGGAAGAAGCGTCGCGAAAAGGATGGACACAAGGACCCATTGCTGGCTGAGGTGAGCCGCCTCCAAGAGGAGATCATGGTGCAGATCTCCCAGCTCCGCAAGGAGCAGGAGGAGGCTGAGAAGAAGTGCGTGGAGCTGGACAAGGTGGCTCTTATCCTGGGCCTGCATATTATGGACAAGCCCAGAAAGGAGAGTCGGCTCTCGGGGGAGCTCCAGTCGTCATCGGAAGGGGACAGAGACAGCGCTAGGAGCTCTAACAACCCGGCTGTGGGGCCGTCATGCGACGCAGCGTCCTCCAAGGTAGAATTCTTACAGGTTCCCGATTCAAGAGGCGCTGCTGCTGTTATGTTGTGTTTGATGACTGTGTTGAACATGTCTGAAGTTATGTCTGAAAGGCCCCGTCTTCAGCCTGGTCTGCTCCGTGCCTCTCTGTGCTGTCCCCCAGTGCCAGCTAACCTGATTTCACCCACTTTCAGCACCTCCCACCACACCTCTGCACTTCATAATGCTGCCTTTGGCCAGTTCAATGCGGCCTTAGACTCCATCATCCCCATGTTGGGGTTTACAGGTGCTTGCTTGGAGGAATCGTTGGGTTTGCCCCTGTTGTTCCCTCTTACCCCATATTTCCTACACAGCCTCCCTGTAAAACTTATACTGCTAAAGATCCGAATATTAAAAGTGAAACGGCTCGGTTCTGAGTCCATTTGCAAAGCTTTGTTTTCCCAAGTACCGCTTCCTGGTAACGTGCACGCAGCTTCCCGCCCTTGGCCGGTCCTGATTTCTGGCCAGCATACGGCACGACTGAATGTCACGGTGGAACTTTGCAATGTGCTGATGGCACGATGTGCCTGTTGGTCACTTCAAGTAAACGGAGACGCGTATTAGCGAGGTCCGTTTGCATTTTGAGTAACCCCCTGCAAGGCCGGCACATAGAACCTCCCGTGTTTCACAGGTAAGACCGATTGGCATTCAGGGTTTGCCCTGTCTTACTGGAATAGTTTCATCTCAGTACTTGTTCATTTTTATTTTGTAATAGTTTTCTAATTTCCTTGGATATGTCAGCTGATCTCCTCGGCACCTCTTCCCCGGACAGGCATCATCCACCCCGAAGAGTACGCCAGGGAAAACGAAGGCACAGAGCCCTGGTCACTCCCCACCACCACCTGCAAGTGTGCCAGACCAGTATGAATACTATGACGCCGGGGACCACTGGTGCAAAAACTGCAATACCGTCAGCGGCTCCCTCTTTGATTTTTTTGTTCACCTGCATAGTAAATCGCATAGAAAGGTTAGTAACTCTCCGTCGGTTTCTGACAAGTTACTTGATCACAGTTTTCCACAGCAAGGAGCCTGAAAGCAGTGTGAAGGTTTTTATTTTGGTAGAACTTGTCGGTTTCAATGTTTGAAGTTGTAACTCAAGAATATGCTCTGCCCTGGTCTGTCCAGACCCAGGATCCATATGACAGGCCCTGGGCATCAGCCTCCTCCAAGAGCCATGGAAGGAAGACCTCTGCAGAAAGGATTGTGAAACCGGCAAAAGGTACGACAGCTCCAATTGAGTTTACCTGTTAAACGCCACAGACAAGACAATTTACTTGTTATCGTATGCATAGTAACCCTCTGGACCCTTTTAAAGCATGATAAGGGTTCAGTAGGGATGTCCATTTCGGATTTTGTTCATCACCAGTAGTCAGCACTCGTCAATTGACTATAAACTGTTAAAGGATAAAAAATAAAATGTACTATTTAAAACGGATGTGTGTCACCAAATACCAATAAAAAAAAATGCTTTAGAAATTAGAAGTGCTTTATTTTTTTCAACTGCAAATGCTTCATGACTTATGTAAATAATCAACAAATTGCCAGACTTTGCAATGAACAAAACAGGATTAGAAAATAAACCAAACATTTAATCCTCCAGTGTCAAGTGTGCTTAACTGGTGGGTTTAGCACAGCCTACATCTGGCGTGTAGGAAAATATTGTAAAACTCAAATGAATTGAAAGTAGCCTGCAGACTTTTTGATGTATAGCATGGAGAGTGCAGTAACGCCGCTATTTCTTTGCAAGTGCTACTGCATTGCGTTTGTACTGCAATTTTTCATCATTGCATAACATAGCTTACATATAACCTCATCGTTCTTTTGGCTGAAATGATCCCAAACGGTACCTCCTTTAGCTCCTTTCAGACTGCTAATATGGCTGTAGCCTGTAGGCTTCTGTAATTGGATGCTGTAATTGGTTCTGTAAATGGTGCCGACACGCCCTCATGAGTTAGATTATGTATCCAAGCGTATGTTTCCTTTACCCTATGCTCTGTGCGTTTACCACACTGCAAACTTTTAGCATTCATTTTCTTAATTAACCGTTTAGTGTTAATCGGTTAAAATTTTTGTTATTGGTTATCAGTTAAACAGTGAATTGCAAAGACCCCTAGGAGTGAGGTTGATTTGCTGCATTGAGCCCCGTGCCCCTCAGCCTTGTCCATTCAGTACACTGCCCCCACGGCCACCAGCATTAACCACATGTTCTCCCGCCGCTTTTTCAGGGTCTGAGTTTCTCATCCCGATGGCAGGATTTTACTGCCAACTCTGCAAAGAGTTTTTCGGAGATCAGATTTCTGCTGAAGACCACGTCACATCACAGACTCATAATGAGAAATACAAGGTAGTTCACACAGCCAGGGCCCGTCGCTACCGCCGCTCGTACTCAGAAAGGTTAGATATGGCGTCATGTTATTGGACCTCGTTTTGTGCTTGGCTGAATGTCTCAGAGACACCCTGTTTACTGCGGTTCCTTTTCACTTGTATGTAAATGCACACAAATATAAATGTGTTGCGCCCATTTGGCCCATTTCTTAATATGTTGTTGACAACATAGCTGTTGAATCTGTTCTGTATCTATTACAGGGTTAAGTCCAGAAAAGGTATAAACACTGAATGAAATTGTTACATTTTCTGATACTCGATTCTCTGGAAACTTAACATGTATTTTTTCCTTCCCGAATCAGAGGCACACAGATGACTTTCCACTTTATGAACAAAGGAGGAACCTGGATCGTCAGGCTGGCCTGGCTGTGGTCATGGACAGCAGAGAGCAGCGATACTCGGGGGTGAAGCGCAAACTGGAGGAGAGGGGAGAGGGACCCCAGAGTCTCAAGGACGAAAAACTGGATGCCTGCCACATGGAGACTGATCGAGAAGACAAGGCGGGGAGTCAGCGGAAGGAGAAGGAAGAGAAGAAGCAAGATGCAGGTGAGCATGTCCTGGTAAAGGGGAGGAAGGGAGAGGCCATCAAGCCGGCCGAGCCACCTCAGAGGACACCTGAAATTCAGAGGGTGATTTCAGGACCCAGTCCCTCAATCCTGGCAAAGGTGAGGAAGAGGAGTTCATCCTCATCCACTCCTCTAGCCTTTGGGAAGTTCAGCTGGAAGAGGACGGACAAGGAAAATGAGGAGGAGAAAGCCGTGGAATGTGCTATTGAGCAGGACAATGGTGGGGACACCGGTGGGGACAAGGGCGAAGCAAGGGGAGCACTAAACAAAGCGAAGACCATCGCCATCAAGCTGTCAGGGAAAACTGTCATCCCTCCATCCAGTCCTTGGGTCCCCACCAGTTTCTCTCCGACTGCCTCGATAAAAATACGCCCAAACCTGCCTGTACCGGCTATGGTCTTAAGGAAGTCCCTCCCTGGTGCCTCCAGTAAACCTGGCTCGCAACATACTGTCAAGCCTGGTTCTGTAGTACAGGACCAGATCAAAGAAAAAGCGGTGGTGACTCCTGACCTCATATCCAAAGCGTTTTGTGGTGAGGAGGTTGTCTTGAAAACTCCTGATACAGATGAAAAAGCCACAAAACCTGAAGAGATCCCAGTGGCCTCCACACCACTTAACACAGCACCCTCGGATCCAAAGGAGGGGCTTGTTGAGCAACAGGCTCTGTCTTCTCCAGCCACATGTGTGATGACCTTGGAGTCTGACGTGGCTGCCCCCGGGGTGCCTGAGAGTGAACAGATGCTAACCATTGTGGTCCGGCCCCCTCCTCTCATAAACTCAAGCGACGCACTGCCTAAGATTGACAAGCCGAAGTCCAGCTTAGCTGCGGCGAAAGCGCAGGACTTGTACGACATCTTCTACCGCAGCAGCAAGATAGCCTCAGACGCTCGACCTGGGCCTCGAGACCTGAAGAACGGAGAAGCTCTAAAGAGCAAGGTGTTGGGTTCGCTGGCTGTCAGAGCTGAGAACAGAGATGCTCAGATAGTACCAAGTTCTACGAGTGACTCCTACCAGAAGGTCAACGAGCAGACCTCCGAGTCTCTCGGCCAGGGAGCGTGCCCGTTACAGGATGTTGACATTGGGACCAAAACGGTAAACGCAGACTTGAATAGTGGTGACAACTGACTAGTAAATGGCAGATGCAGATCGTCTTCAGGTGGATCTGATGGTGACCTGAATGCCAACACCTTAGAGTAATTGGAGAGAAGGGAGATGAATAGAGCAGGGCATTTACTGCTGTGGATGAGTGTTGCTGGACCAGGAAGCAGAAAAAAATATGGGCGAGCAAAACTTGTTTGATATCCCCTTCTCTCTGAAATTTCACACGGAATTTTTAGGTGTGTGCGGGGGTTGGTGTTTTTATTTGGTCACATTTGAAGTTTGCCAATTCATATTTTTCAGTATCAAAACAACACCACAAACACAAAAAGGTAACGTACAATTGTTGCTTGTTTATTATTATCGTGTACAGCTTTTGTCAGTTCACACTCTTAAGTTTTTTTGTTTTTGTTTTTAAGTAAGACTTGATGCAGCATCAAGGAAAAGTGAGAAGATGACTGAGTTGGTACAGAGGCAAAGGACGGACCAAAAATGGTTTCACAGGAGTCTCCTATGTCATGTTGCGTGTTTCCTCTAAAGTAATCTGTCTGTTACGAGAATTGAAAGGAAGTACAACCCGAGTAACTTCCTGTTTGGTGCATCTTTCCGGATGTCCTCAGTACCACATTCATTGGCGCTTGTCCTGTAACGGTTCACCTGAATATGTTCAATAAAAGTCTGTTCCCAATGCAGCTTATCAGCGAGTTTGTTTTCAGTCCTTCAAAGACGTAAATAATGGTCCTCAGCATCACAGTGTATTTATACAGCTTCCAGCTGAACTATTCACTTTGGCTTGGTTTGGTTTTTCACTTGTAATCCACCAAAATGTGTCTTTGCTCATAAGGTACATATTTCTTCAAGAAGCAAAACGCTGGTGTACTTTCTTGAGCAAAAATAAAAGCTTTGGTACTCATTGCGCCCGTTCATTCCAGGATAGTTTGTGGACCCCCAGATCCGAGCTTAGGACAAGTAGTACAGAAGATGAATCACTGAGTGGTATCCACATAGAAATCCTACTTCCTGTTTGTGGGAGAGGGGGTTCGTTTAAGGGATGTAATCACTCTGCTGACATTCCTCTTGCCTTCACCTATCACCTATGCTTTGCTTTTGTACCTGTAACCGTGAAACAACTGTTTTCAGCTCAAACTGCACATAAACCACAGCCCCCTCACTGACTGACAGGCCACTGCTTCTACTCCCCTTTTTTTCCTTAAAGCAAAATAAGACCATGATAACTGTTATGGTGAGTGTTTATGTTAAATGTGTATCCATGGTTACCTGGAGTTGCTACCTCCCAGGATGGCTGTACCACCCTCTGGAGCGGTGCCCCTTGTATATAAAGGTAAGGTGTAAGCCAAGAATACTCTGGAATAGCTGTCATAATGCTAAGTTTTTTTCTTCTAAAATTGAAGTGGACATTTAGATGGAAGAATGTTTCTGGGGTGATTGTAGGGATGCGTGATGTCTGGAGAGACCATGAGAATGTGTTCTTTATTGCATGTGCTCTGATTGATGTAACTGTGCATGTTCGGTTGTTTTAATTTTGTTCTGTTGGTGGGGTAACCTGTATGAATGTATTTTTCTTTTAGATACTAGGTCATACAAATGGATCGTTTTTGACTGTTAAACTTTGAAAATAAAGACGTTTTTGCTCATAATTATCATGTGTCATGTCTTAGTTGGATATTGTAGTTCTTGACAGCAGATTTACTGTTATATATGACCGTTATATTTGATGGTATTATTTTCAATCTCCCTAAATGTTTAGGTAAATACTTCGATATTTCATTACATTTCTAAAAGTACCCGAATACTACGTGTCTCAGTATTGTGGTTATTCAAGTGCTTCAAGGTAAGACCTCATCTGTAATAAAGCCTCCATTACACAACATGTCCAGAAGATGGCGCCGCATGCTCTAATAAAAGTTGAAAGCTACAAGTCCTCACAGAGGATAAGTGATATCGACAGTATACGTATGATCGACGTTGTTGATAGACCGCCATTGTGCAGCTGCCGATACGCTACAGCTATTACCAACTGTACCTAAGGACAAGGGCTTCTCAATTCCATACTGGGGTTTGTGGCAAAGATAGGCATGCAGTTAAACCCCCGTAGTGATGCAAATGCATCAAGTATCAGAAATCACTCACGGAGTGCATTAAACTCTCAAAGAATACAATGCTTTCAACACGCAGCACAAGAGAAAATGAGGGGGAAAGAGACATAACTACAATAAAGTCATGTTCAGACCATATTGGGAATGCCTGTTTGTGCTATAATCTATTAACGTGGTTCGGGGTTTTCCATTTCAAGATGCTACATAGTTGTAAGATACATTCTTTTCCATCTATGGCGCAATGACTTGGGATTTAATGCTATGTGTCCCATATGTAATATATTAGAATTCGTTTCCAAAACATTGCACCGCGTAGTCGGGGTATTAATTTAAATAAACTTTAACAAATCATCCTTCTATCTCTGGTTCTCCTTTCTCCGGTACAGGGTTGCCAAAACACTGAACATATATTAGTCAAATAATCACAATGCAATATGAAATGTAAAATATATCAGGCATTTCCACATAACTTGAAGAGCGTTGCCCAAAATGTACATGCTCGCCCGGAAAAACCCAAGAGGGTATGTGTGTTCACGCCAAGTGTTGCTAGGTAGAATATCTGCTTCCCGAGCGGAGTTACGGCACCGCTATCCGCCTTTCATCCAATTAAAAAACAGCGGCGATATGTCGCTAGGCAGCTTTACGTGTCTCGGACCAATTGGAACAGTGGCGGCCTAGAAGGGCGCAGGGAGCCGGAGGCAGGCGAAGGGAGAGCGACTGAGTCCCGGGCGAGTCAGGCGTCAGGAGCCGCACGATGCCGAACAAAACTAAAAAAGAGAAGGTAATGCGTGCCAGATGCTGGGTTTTAATCCCGCTGACAAGGAAGTTGCGTTTTCCTGCTTTCATCGGCTTATACATCAACGACTGCATGTCTTTAATTTGAATGGCAAGCGGCACACTGTGTTATTATTAAGGCCTAGCTAGTATTCAGACCACGCAAAAGCGCCCTGCCTTTCCCCCGTTCTGTTTATCGGTGTCTTTGGGACCACAAAAGGCATTTGTATTTAAAGAACGTGTTCGGGCGCATGAGTAAACCTTATTGCGACACGATTCACTTTCCACATGCATGATCGCTGCCAACTTGTATAGTATTGTTTTTCAATAATTAAGAGTGGCATCTGTCAAGCGAGTCAGTCGGCGAAAAAACGTTTCAAGTTCTTTATAAAGGAAAAAAAACTGTTATATGTGCATCGCGTAAAAGTCACTGCTTCTCTACATCAATGCATGACACGTTTTTTAAGTAGTGTATATTTAATTGGCGTACAGCATCGTTGCATTAACCTCACACTTATAAAGTAAATGGACGCAAGTTTAATTTGCAGTCCTGATGTCTAGGCTGCCGGTACCATAGAAAGGCGCCAGTCTGTTTTTCCGTTATTGTGGATTAGATGTGCCCGTTCGCCGCGCCGCTCGTTAATCTGTTGCGGCGCATCGCACGGATGTGATCAAACGTTTCCTCTCAATGTCACTGATACGATGGAGGGGGGATGCCTAGATGTCGCCAGGCCGTTTTCCAAATTACCGGGAGGCATTTTTTCCTGCAATACCGGTATTTTCTATATCTTTCATATTGGTGTAACTGGCTGTCTGCTGAAGTCACGCCGGGTGGGTCATGTCTACAGAGCAGCCTGGCACGGCAGCAGCAGTCGACAGCAAATCATGATTAAACCCCAAATCGCGTCTCACTGTCCATTACCGTAAAGAGTCCCGCTGTTCTGGGGATGTGGTCAGATTTCTGCCCTGTTCACAGGAACCGGCCAAATCTGCCAGAAGCAGCGCAAAGAACAGCACCGTGAGTGTGGGAAAGGACGAGCATCCCGATGAGGTAAATCACCGTCAAAACCGGCAACATCCCTCTTTAGATCAGGTAGATGACCATTCATGTCTGAACACACTTGGTTCTCTGCATGTTTCCCAACTAACCTCAGCATATGGGTCTGTGTGAAATGTGCCATTCAGCTGAAAATGAGCATGTGGTAGACCAGCCGCTCTGTATACTGTTTCCTTTGTCAGATTTTAAAAATGTGCATAGCCTGAATTAATGTAAAAATATCCTGCTGTTAGGCACTGCAAGCCTCTCTGACACCTCTGATATGCTGATATTTATTAATCTGTTTAAAAGAGAAACATATTATTTGTATAGTTTCTATGTCTTTGATAAACAATTAATGAAGTAAAAATGTTAAGAATGCCCTGTGGAAATCTGTTTCCATTTAGGCTTCATGAAGGTGACTGTCCAGGTCTTTTCTGTCACCTGAAAGGTGCTACCTCTGAAAGCCTGAGGTTTTAGGGGGTGGCCTAAAAGGGCTCTATTAGGTTCTAGGTTACATGATTTCTCCCAAGGGAGGGGCAGGCTGTGCTCTGTGGACACTATACAGAAGTTCCACCTGCCTGCCATCTCCTAATGTACATACGACTCTGAGAAATCTGAGGACTTCTTAATCGCACTCATTGTTCTGCTTGCTTACTTGCTGCCGAGAGAGTAAAGGAAGGTTCTGCACTAGCAAGGCCCCTTGTACTTGTGTTAATGGACGTTTCAGTGAATCATTAACTTTGTAGCCATTATAGCACTGACGAAGCATGAATCCATACCGTTAAATTAAATTTTAATAATAATAATCGATACTTTATTGATCCCCATGGGGAAATTGTCTTTACGCCTCCTTCAACTTTCTTTTTCGTAGAGTAAGTTGTCCACGAAGGGCAGCCACCTGTAGCGGCGGCCAGGGAGCTGGGGGTTAAGGGCCTTGCTGAAGGACCCGCAGACATGCTGGCTGAGGCTGGGTTCGAACTGGTGACCTTCTGATTACAGGCACACAGGCTTAGCCCACTGAGCCACATGCTGCCCCCCAAACTGTCTAATAATATTTATCTGAGTGTCCCCATGTACAGAGTAGTGGGGAAACCAATTAGGACATTAGGATTAGCACTGATCACCTGGTATAGATAACTTGGAGAGCGCAATGGGGACACAGTGTGTTTCTCATTTATCTTGAGCTGGCTGAATTAAAGAGTGTTGAATGGTGCTTGGGATTCATTCTGTGCTTGCCCATCCCAGGAAGCAGGGCATGGGCAGCTCTGCTTTGGATGCCACTCACAGGCCAAAGGCATCTCGGACTTACTGGCTCCCTTGGACTTTGGCCTGTGGGTGGAACCCGCAGAGAAGCCCATGCTTACAGTGCGTGCCAAGCGGAGCAGCTTGTCTCGGACTCGCAGAGCTGGAGGTGTGGCGTGCCCGAAAATGACCCTGGAAAGTGATGGACACACCGCTCAGTGAGGAGAGCAGGCCCAGGCAGCTGACCAAGAAGCTGCTCGATCTGTTTATCTTTTTTTTTTTTTTTTTGAGTTTCTTGTGTGGGAAACAGAACCACAGATGACGTAACGTTTGGACCCGTGCCCAGTTAATCTGTGGCTGTGTCTTCCAGTGACCTGTTCTGTCAGCTCCAGAACATGTTTACTGCGGCTTCTGTGAGCTTGAATAGAGTTGCGGTTGCCGTCAGTGACAAGTCAAAGGAAATGTATTTGATTACAGAGGGCTAGACTGTGCATTTAGTGCATGTTTCCGTTCGTCACAGCGTGTTCTGTTCGTAGGTGTGTGGTGGCCGTCTCTGGTGCTGTTGCCGTCCAGTATCCGCGGATCATTGTGCGGCTCCCAAAGGACAGTGTGAGCTCCAGCTTTTTGGCAGACTTGTCTTTGCTCTTGCCCAGGTCCAGAGACACCCACGGCCACCCAACCGTTCACTAGCCAGCCTCTCCCGTGTTCCAGCCTTTGACATGCTTCTTGTATACGGCTGTGTGTTGACTTTTCAGCTGCAGCGCTCCTGGTGTGCCACAAACGGGAGGGTATCGATTACATTTATTTCAGGAGCGGGTCCATCATCCCTTTCTGGTGGTCCTGGTTGCCTCCAGTCCAGGGTACCCTGATGGCTTGGTCTCAATAGGCTTCCTGTCTGTGTCCAGCTTCTGCTCTAGATGTTAAAGGAGTGTTTACACGGAGCCCATTTTAGGTCACGGCTGGGTGCTAACTGAGCTCTGCTCAAAGTGCTGCCCACTTATGCTGGGCACAGGGTGGCACCAGCCCCACTGGCCCATTTTATTTCATCCTCCATTCAACCAGTTCCCCTCTAAGGGTGCTTTTCCACAGCACCGAGTACGATACTTTTGGTACGATAATTTCAATTCTTTTGCTTTTCCATTAGCTTCCAGTCGAGTTCCAGTACCAAAAGTGCCAAACCAGCTGGGGTACTTCTTCGGTACTTTGGGGTGGGACTTGAAACACTTTCTTTGTCGATTGGCTATGCAAATAGCCTGCCTCTGAAACAATACAAACTCAGAAAATAATGATAAACGAAGTTAAAAAAAAAAAATGTGATTTGATCGTAAGAACTTATACAACAAGAAGATCTGGATGGTATGACAAGAAATTAAAAAATATTTTGTTGAATACAGTGAATCCCCACCTATCGTGGAAGTTATGTTCCAGACCCATCAGTGATAGGTGAAAATCTGCGATATAGAAAGACCATATAAATAAACATTTTTTTATAGTTTAAGCCTTAAAATACCCCTCCTACACACTTTAAACACATGTCAACTTATTAAAACAACACATATGATATGTGGATGTTGTGCTAAGGATATGAGTAACATAAAAATAATAATAATAATAATATGTAATGTATATTTTTTTATATAATATACATAACGGAATATGTAAAAATAAGAACATTTTAATAATGGCGAACGACGTCGGCGTAACGCTTTCCTTCCCGAAGCATATCCAGGAGTTTTACCTTCTTCTGAATGGTCAAGGTCTTCCTCTGGCGTATAGGCTCACTACTTCCAGGCTTAGAACATGCAGGACACTTGGGAGCCATCGTAGGGCTTAAAACAAAACGAAAACAATTGGACCTCAAGCAAGGTACGCGATACGCAGAGAACTGTGATGGGTTGGGGAAAAATCCGTGAAATAGCGGGGGCGCGATAGCTGAACCGCAATATAGCGGGGGCGCGATAGCTGAACCGCAATATAGCGGGGGCGCGATAGCTGAACCGCAATATAGCGGGGGATCACTGTATACTAATACAGCACACATGATTTTTAAACATATAAGAATCTATAAAAGGAGTAATAATTAAAATTGCAAAACTTACCAAGTTTTTTTTTCTCCCTATGACAGAGTAACAGAGTAAAAATATTTTAGCAAAACTTTAACCCTTCATGCTGTAATGTCCATACAAAAGAAGCTTTATTTTGATATAGCTGATTAGCAATGTAAGAATTTTATGTGCATAACATGCGACATTGGTATTAATATCGCCAAGCCGTATAATATACTACAGCCATTTTTCAAATTCAGTACAATATTCCCTGCCTCACATTGTGATGTCATCCGGTGCCGGTACCAGTGTTTACACCAGTGAAAAACCAACACCTGGAAGTATCATACTTTTGGTACTTTCTGGAAATGCAGTGGAAAAATGCCCTAAGTGTTTGTGAAGCCCATCACTCCACATTGGTGTTCTCTTTCACTACAGAACACTCTTGAATCTACCCCCCCCCCCCCCCCCCCCCCCTTCCCGTCCCCGTCCCCCCCCCCCCCCCCCCCCACCCTGCCGTGTCCCCGCTTAGCTCGTTAAGCCCCCTGGCTGGGTGACAGCTTACTTTAAAGGCGTCACTTTTATAATCGCAGTGCCTTCCTCATGCACCCAATGCAAGCGTCACTCTCGGCCTCACCGCTACTTAAAATATTTATTGGTGCTGAAACAGGGCTGGCGGCTCCTGCCTGGTGCTGGGACTCCTCCTCCACGCTTAATGGTCCAGATGTGCGGGAATCGGCCTGTCCTCGGTGCAATTAGCACTTTTAAGAGCTCGTGAGAGTCATTATGTGTCAGTTTAGGTCCGTAGCCTTGGAGCTGGGAGGTCTGTAGTCGCTGAAGTTTTTGTTTATCTTCATCTGCCCCAAAAAAAAGCCTTGGGAGGGGGGGGGATGTGGGGGGGCAGGGGTGCATCCGGCCGCCTGCCATCCCGCTCGGGAGCACCGAGGCTGCTGGTGATTGAGGATGGCCCTGACCTTGCTGTTATTTAATGTGGAGCCCCCTCTGTCCACGCTCGCTGCCTTTTGGCTCATCGTGGACGGCTGTCCTCAGTCCGGCCTGGCAGAGCCCCATTTTCCTGCCCGCTGTCACTCCCCAGCATGTGATGTCTATCTGCGGCTGGCTGGCCAATTTTAGCCCACACAGCACTTAGTAGGACGAGCCTCGGAAGATGGTGTGAATATGCTGATTGTACGGGAGTGGGGGCAGGTCATGTGACCTCAGCCAAGCAGCTGATGGTCGGGGGGGGACACACGCGGGCTTAAGGACCCTCTGCTTAAGTCCTAGTCTGTATGCACGGGCGTGGCAGGCGGGCCGAGCCGGCAGCCATCTGCTGTGCTGAACATGAGGATTCTGGGTATCCTTGTTCATTTTCAGCCACCGTCTAAATGGAAGAGATGCATTGGGAGCCAGCCGGCCCCCCAGCATTTGATGAAGTTCCTGCTGGTGGGGGGGCCATTTGCAAAGGAGGTCCCAGGCAGAGACGAACTGCCGCAGCTCCGCCTTCAGAATGAGGGATGGCAAATCGCTTAAGCATCCCTCCGTTTGGCGGGCTTATCATGGGGCCACCCGCGAGGGGCCCCGTGTAAGGCCCCTAACCCTGAGCGTCCCTCACCGCACTGGCCGCCTGTCTCACGGTCCAGATCCCCCCCCCCCCCACCCACCCTGTCCACGTTGTTTGGATTGGAGTCTTAAATCAAATGTCTGGGTTGAACTCGAACAGGCCGGTTACGAAAATACAGCCCCCAGTGAGAGATGAGCATGCGGAAATGAGCACAATGGGCCCCCGGCCTTGAGTCGGGGCCCCACGTGTGACAGGCCGCCAGTCCCCGCATCCCACATGCCCCACCCTTGCAGCTGCCCTCACGCGCCCCCAATCAGGCCATTTGTTTTGGCATGTTCCTCTGGATGACTCGCCCTGGGGGTGTCGTGCCCGTCCTCGCTGTCAGTGTGTGCCTATTCGCGTTCCTCTCTCTGATGTTCCCGCCTCTCGCTTTCTCTCTCGGACTACATTTGGTGTGGCTGCGCGCCCACGGGAGCTTGATCCGGCACAAAGGCGTCCTGATCAGAGAGCACGGGGCACAGGCAGACCGTCGCTATGCATTTATCGTTGTTGCTGAGATTCTGCTCTTGCAGCTGGGTTTGGTCACTGAATGGAATCTCCCAGTGGTTTGAGAGGTTTTGTGGCGGTCATAGAGTGCGCCATTCCGCCATGCCCCCTCGGATTCCTCCTCTGTCCCGCACGCTGGCCGTTTGCGTTCACGGCCAGAGCAGCTCCAGTGCACCCTTCTCTGCCCTCCCCTTGAGGCCACACTAACGGGACCCCAATGGAAGAGCAATGCCCTGTGGGGCGGCGGGTCACAAAAACAGCCATTCATCACACGCCCAGCCGACCCAGGGGCCACGCAGGGGCCACGCACGCCGCATCAATTAAGGTGTGTCCATGGAAATGGCTGCCCAAGATTAGCAGGAGTGCTTTGTCACCAGGGCCATGGGGAGTCCCTTACGGGCGGACGTGCCTCCGCGCCCCTCTGGCAGGGCTGGGGGGGGGTTCGCTGATTAATAGGCTGGTCTCGGGCAGCTCCTTTTTACAGATCTGGTGTGCAGTTGGTGGTGTGGGGGGAACTGGCTTCTGTGAAGAGCTGTTTAACCCTCTGCAGTGTAATTTGGGGGGGGTCTTCTGCGACCCGCCCTCTCTCTCTCTACTTGTGCTGCATACTACTTCCCCCGAGACCACTGGGCCTGGAGATTGGCCCACACAGCAACCACAGGTGGAAGAACAGGAGCCGCATTTGGGCCGGTTCCCCGGACCAGCATCGCACACAGCCCAGTACCCCTGCCTGGTCACCGCCCCCAACCGTGCCTGTGGGGGGTGCTGCCGCTCACAGGAAAAGCCTCAGACGTTGACCTGAATGTTTTGCTCGTCTCTCTCCAGGTTCGCAAAGTTGGCGCCCATGTTCCTTGACCAGAACTTCAGGCGACTGGGAAAAATCAGAGATTATTTACCTCCTTTTGGCATCAAAACCCAAGGTAACGGAGCTTCCTCGTGTTTGTGCCGTCAGGGGTGTGATGTGGTGGGGGGAGGGCTTCTGTGCCATCATCCATACTGGAGCCTATTCCAAGCAGCACAGGGTCCAAGGCTTGGCTTCACCCTGGACGGGACACCAGTCCGTCGCAGGACGCACACGCTGGACGGGACACCAGTCCGTTGCAGGACGCACACGCTGGACGGGACACCAGTCCATCGCAGGACACACACGCAGGCACATTCACATGCTGGAAACCTTGGCAGGGTGTAATGAGGGGACCTGCCCTCGCAGTGCATTGTGGATAGGGGTCAGAGATTGGGCTCTGTTGCACATTGAGGAATGCGATGACAGCCGGGTAATAAGCAGCCTTATTTGGACGGAGATCGTGTTTACTGAGGCCGTCAGAGTGCAGACCAGGGGGGGATCGTCTAAATAATCGTGTGTATTAATGGTTGTGATGTCCTGCTCTGCTGAGAGGTTTGCTGTAAATCTTTCAATACGGCTGCACTGAACAGGAACAGCGTGAATGGCATGAGCTTGGCCTCAAGAACTGGTGACATCATGGGCTCTCTGATACCCCCCAGGAAGCTCGAGGGAACTGATGGGTTGGGCACGCGTATGCCTCTGCCGTGCCTCGTGTGCCTCTGCCGTGCCTCGTGCGCCTCTGCCGTGCCTCGTGGTGCACCACCACCTGCGTACTGTCTGCCTTACTGGAAGCAGTGACCATCTGCAGCCCGCAGGAACGATGGGATTATGTGTCAGTGAGGACGACTGCATTCTGTATAACAGTCTGATGGCTGCTCCAGTGTATTCCCCGAGCTGTCGCTGTGGACATGTTTCTGTATTGTTTTGAATAGCCAATGCTGATTTTGCGTGATTGCGAGATTGCAGTGGCGTGTGTCTGTCGGGGAGAGGGGCAAGCGAACCAATGTTCTGGCTGCTGTGGACAGCGCCTTCCCTCAGATATGACGTCTAGCTGCCGCACTGCACAAGCCAAAGGAGCTGCTTGGGATGAAGATCGCCGCCGGGGTCTCTGACCCAGACTGAAGGTGTTAGCAGCCACACGCCGCTCTGCTCGCTCCCCCGAGGCTGTGCAAACCCCCCCTGGAGTCCCGCTGATCTTCGCCGCTCCTCGATCAGACCATGCGCTCTGCGGATGCCCCCGGATTGTCCGTGGCGTGTGAAGACCGGCGCAGACTGTCCCGTGGTCAGGCCTGCTCCCCTCCGCGGTTACGTGCCACCCCCGGCTTTGTTGTGACGGATTGCGTAATCGGGGCCTGTAAAGCTTGCCTGAATTTGAAGGTGTTCCCTTGTTTGGCAGCACGGTATTCCCCCCCCCTCCCCCTGTGCACGCGTGTGTCTGACTGCCGTTCAGCGACATCCTTTGTGTCCCTGGGTGCCTCAAAGGGGCTGCCTTGTTCTGTCCCCACGCCTCTCGATACGGATGGTGAGGTGGCTTTGTTACCTTTTAGACCCAGGTCCTGTGCTGAGATGTGACATGTCGATTCTAAGAAGCGTTTCAGCTGGATAATGGGTTATTTTTATTCCCTGGGGGCGGCCCTCCCCGCTGTCTGGCATGTTCTTCCACTTGCCCTCGTGTGTGGGATAGGTGCCCCTCCCACAGCGGCCCGTCTCTCTGACACGAGGATAGACCTCTTTGTTTCTTTGTTCCTTTTTTTTTTGCTTTGGATTTGGGCCCCCTCGCTATCCCCCCGCAGTGACACAGCCACAGCATCGTGTCACCCTCATCCCCGACTCCCGTCTTCCTTGTTGCGAAATGATGAAGGTGTCCCTCTTGGCCCTCCTCTTAGCACCTTCACGGAGACCCTGCGCAGCCGGTTTCGCTCCGTGACTCATGCCCAACACCCGTATCCCATGGTTACCGCTGTCTGTGACCTCGTCGGCATCTACACATGTCTCACTCTACTCTTTCTTGGTTGTACTCATGTTAAGCGATCCGTACCAAGCCCGAGCACGTTTGACCCCCAAAGTGCTTCGTATGACTAGTGTGATCGCTCCACACCATGCCCGGGCACATTATGCTACACTGAGTCCCGGCCCACTTGAAGAGGCGGGCCTGGGCACAGTTCAGTTGGATTCAGGTACGATACGCATCCATTGTCATAGCTTAATCATGCTCAAGCATGAAACGCAGACTTGACTTCAATAATGTAACTGACACACGTGTACACTGGTACACTATACATGACCTAGACCCAGAAAGAACGGATGGGGTACACCGTACAGATCAGGTGCGACAAATACTTAACGAACATTGCAGCTAAGGAAACTCTTTGGTTTACGGCAGAGGAGCAGTGTTTGCTGGAAATCTGGGCTGACGAGTATCCAGGAAAAACTGGATGCAGCACACAATAACTCAGATATTTGGTAAAATGTGGAACTGTCAATGCCGCATAATTAAATGAAAATCACTGCATTGCATATTCTTTATATTTATGAGAGGGCCCTGTGTCATCGCACCCGAAATGACTTCAAACAAAGCACAAAATAAACACAATCATTAACCGTATTCTGCTGTGTGAAAGTGCTGTCCTCGCTAAGTCACACGGTGATGACGACAGTGTACTCAGGCCTGGATCGTTAAGCGTAATGTGAGCACAGACCTACAGGGGAGTAGGGAGAGGGGCCAGTTGTGCTCTGGCACAGTACAGGACAACTGGGCCAAGTGTGAGTACGTCCTGCATCTCCTATCTTATGCGAATCTCCTCCTCTCTTACTCTCTCCTGCCTTCTCTCTCCCGGCTGGTCGCGCTGGGGCCCGGCACCCTCATAGCATTACTGCCGCTATAAATAACACATCAGATGAGAGCTGCGGTTGCAGAGCGGGTGGGCGACTCGCCCCCCCAGGTTGCGGTGTGAGCAGGGCCCTCTGGGGGCCAGCAGGCACGCAGATGGGCCCCCAGCAGCAGGCACTGCCCTGGCCCTCAGCCCCTTCCTGGTAGCCAGCTGCATGCCGGGCTTGTTGCACAGCCTCTGCTGTTTTTCTGTTTTCTTGATACTTAGTTTGTCCTCCTTGTGTTTGTTTCCCCCACAGAGAAGCTCATAGCTGATATTTTAGCTGCTACAAAGAACTACGGACTCGGTCCTCACTTGGACAGGTAAATGCCGCCGCTGTGGCTTTCTGACAAAGCAGCAGCTTCCTTCAGCGCAGCTGTGCACGCTCACAGGTCCCCACTGCAAGGCCCGTGGTCACATGGGGTCTTCTGCCCCCCCACGGCAGAAGGCTGTCCGTCTCCTTGCCCCCTCCCACACTCTTGTGGCGACTGTCCTCCTTTGCCGTTTCCATCACCTGGTATTTTCACTTACTGACAATCTTCCCCTCCAGAAAAACTAAATTCATCCAGCCATGTCCAACCCGGCTGCTCCCCCCCCCCCCACAAAATCATTCTTCCCGTGGCCAGTGATGGGTCCACGGTGGGACCTTGCAAAATACTGCCTTGGTCCACACCCCCCCCCCACACCCCCCCAGAACTTGCTCTGATGTGATTCTTGCCAGAAAAATGAGTTGGTGCATCAGGCTACACTGTCAGTTGAGCGCGAGCCTGAGGCCGGCTGCCTGCCCTGAGGCCGGCTGCCTGCCCTGAGGCCGGCTGCCTGCCCTGTTTGGCTTCTCTCGTTATACATTCTTCAGTGTTTTGGCCTCTGCCCTTTGGGCTTGTACTCCCCATGTAAGTGCTTCTCCAAACCCGCCCCCTCGCCGCCCCCCCAGTTAGAGCGAGAAGCCATGCTGCGTGCTGTGTGAGTGTGCAGCTCTGTAAATACGTGGCTGTGGGGCCCTGCCAGGGGGGGGCATCTTTACCACTTTTCCTGTGTACTCACCGAGGGCCCCCAACCAAAATTGGCCCCCGACCTTCCCAGTTTGCACTTTGCAGCTCCTCCAGCCTTCAGATCTTGGTTCAGGTTGAGTTTGCCTCTCTGCATATTTCTCTCTCATCTCTCTTTCTCTCTTCCCCCCCTAGTCTGAGTTGTAAAAGGTGTATTATTGTTGGAAATGGCGGTGTCCTCGCCAACAAATCCCTGGGCTCGCGAATCGACGATTACCATGTGGTGGTGAGGTGAGTGTTTGTCTGCAGTCACCCCCCCCCCCCCCACAACCACAACCACACTACCTCCCTCCCCACCAGCCTTTCATGACCCCCTTCTCACTCCTGAGAGAACCCTTCCTCAGCACACAGGAACTTATCTTGCATGCCTCAATGCCATGCTTGTTCCCGGGGACTCCACACTGTAGTCTTTGGTGGGGGTGGGGGTCTGTCTTAAGCGACACTCCCTGACTTGGGGGGGCAGGCTCTGAGGGTGACTCATTGTGTGCAGGAATTCCTCTCTGATGAGTCAAAGCCACGGCCTTCTGTGGGCCAGGGCAGATGGCCTGGTAATGTTCAGTTTCAGATCGTCTTTAATGACCCCAAGTGTGATTGTGATTGATTGGATGCTCTTCAAGGCTTCCTGGAGCTCTCTCCTAAGTCTTCAGGTGTTGGAAAGTTTCCGGCACCTCCTCTGAACCCGCGGGACCGCCCCTGGTCCTTGGACCGGTGGAGCTCCTGGTTTTCATTGAGCCCAAACCCCCTGAATTGCCCATAACAAGCAGCAATTTGTTCAAATGACTGAATTCCAGGTATTAATTACCAATGATTATTGATCAGACCTGGACTGCAGCCAATGTGGCGGCCCCCCCCCCCCAACCCCCTTAATGCATTACAGAGACTCGAGCAGCTGGTTCCCTCGAGTTACGGTTGACGCTACAAAATTTACAGTGTTTTGGTGGGCCTGTTCAACAGAACCCCCCCCCCCCCCCCCCCCCCCCTTGGGCCCACCCACCCCCCGCCCCCCCGTCTCCCCCATTC
>JAOYFF010000063.1:16965142-16978523 GCA_025773925.1 Cryptomyrus ogoouensis
TTTGTGAAGCCCATCACTCCACATTGGTGTTCTCTTTCACTACAAAACACCCTTGAATCTCCCCCCCCCCCCCCCCACTCGCTGTTGCTGTCACAGTACCCAGTGGAGGGCAGCTCTCTCCACAGGGGTGTCACCAAAAGGGCTCCAGGCACAGTGAATTATTCACCAAAGCCCTGTCACATTTGAGGAACCAGCCAAGGGTCTGACCATGGAAATCCTGCAGTTGGTTTGAAGTTCCATGCACGGGGAGGGGGAAGTAACACTTTGAGACTGTTCTCCTCTTTTTGTTTAGCTCCATAATATTGGAGACCTTCTTCTAAGGGTCAGAGGGTTTCTACCTTGATAATAAAGGGGAGTGGGAGTAGGAAAAGGCTAATGTTGGGGTAGTAGGAAGTAGTTTGCCAGATGAAAATGACCTCCCCAACTATGTACTTAAGGCACATTCAACAAACCCCAGCATCATGACTAGCTGTACGTTGTGAGTCTTCAGTGTCCTTGTCTGTGGCATCTTCTTTTATAACTTGGTAATAAAGTAGGTTTTGGACAGTGTTGGCCAGGGTTACCGTGTGGGGCAGTTTGGCTGTCTGCATCTCCATAGCCCTGAGGCCACCTTCCCTGGAGACTGAAAGGTGGTTTCACCGTTGCTGGGTCTTGTAATGAGTGGCTGAAACGGTAGACACTGTTTGTGGTCATCTTACAATGAGGTTGCTTCAACTCAACCTGACACTGGGATTAGATCAAAGTAGGCCTTATTCATTACTTATCAGCTGTTACAGGTAGCGTATACACAGTGAAAAGTGGTCTGTTGATTTTTCTGTAGCTCCGTTTGTGTTCTGACTCCCACCACCCATTGCTGCCAAAGCCAAGAAGCAAATGTACAGATTGTACTATAATAAGTAAGGGTGTTCCCAGGTTCTGCTGCACTGAACTCACAACCAATTCATATGTGGCTCCCTTCGTGTCAGCTCTGGGTTTCTGGTTTCTCTCATTCACATCCTTAGCCATTCCCCAGCATCGATTATCCATCCAGCTGTCGGCCTGTTTTTTTTCATCTATCCCTTTAATGTTTGGCAGTGCTGTGATGTAGGATAAGCTGGTAGTGTTCTTTGGTGTCCATAGGTATCTTAGGGAGCTGTACATACATGTCATTTTTAGGGTTCTGGGCCAACCTACCTAGGCAACTAGAGTTAAACCTTAAAATGAGCACTAATGTGAAACCTCAGAACTCACGGCACATACACATGTGTTTCGCATGTCCTCTCTCCAGGCCCAACAGCAGCAGATGGCCAGCAAGAGGCCCAGCAACAGCACCCCCCCGCCCACCCAGCTCAACAAGATCAAGTACTCAGGGGGGCCACAGATTGTCAAGAAGGAGCGCCGCCAGAGTTCATCCCGCTTCAATCTGAGCAGGAACCGCGAGCTGCAGAAACTGCCGGCCTTGAAAGGTAGCCAGGAGGACCTGGGGCTCGCCGTCCCATTCCACAGTACACACGGACCCCTTGGTCCGGCTGTCTGAGAGCTAGCCAGGGAGACCTGGGGCTTGCTGTTCATTCCACAGCGCACACAGGACACTCAGTCTGGCTGTTTGCTGTTGCAAGTCAGCAGTGATCACTGTGTTTATCTGTTTTAATGGTAATAATTGGGCGTAACAGATGATGATATTTCTCCTTCCCCCAGCACAGTATTGAGAGATTATTCTTATTTATGCTGTCAAACCCTGCAGTTGAATTGCATCTGCGCTCCTCTTCTTGTGTGCACAGCACGCCACAGCGTGCCCTGAGAGCCAGGGCTGAGCTCCTGAATCGGGAAACTTTAAGTCCTACTTCAGGATGGCCTTGGGGTTTAGGGCTTGCCTTGTCTCCTCTCCCATGTAGGGGGAGCTACCGTTTGATGGGTCTTAGACACGAAATAGGATCAGTCGCAGAGGTGTAGTAATTCAGTTTTTAGTCCTTGTCCTTCATCTATATGACTGACCTCAAGCGACTGAGCTTAATTTCCAGCCCTTTCCGTCAGTATGTGAAGGAGAAACTGTGATGTGTGAGCAGGTTTTGCCCCGTAGACATGTTTAATAGCATCCATTCAGTGTGGGCAGGATAAAATGATTTGGTGGAATAATAGAGGCTTTGAAGCAGTGATTGACATCTTACTGTGATCCCTCCCACAGTGGGGCTGTTTTCTCCCTTCAGGAGTGTAAACACTCAACTTTGAATGCCAATAGACACCTACAGCTGGTAACAGACAGCCTTCTTGACCTTGAGGAATGATCAGTTCTCACAGTTGGCACACTACTGATAAATCTTAGAGCCTGACTCTTTAACCTGCGTGATAGAGGCCTCAGGAGCTATCATGAGGAGATCAGGGAGATGAGTTGACCAGGTGAATTGTCCTACCGGTACCACCAGGCAGCTGAATCCTGTTGTGATAAATCTGTAAGATTCTGGCACTGTAGGTGTATATGGGCTCCAGCAGCCGGGCTTGCTGGAGGAGAGCTCCGCATGGTCACATTGCAGGTTTCTACTCAGGCTTAAATCGCTGTTTGCCTCATGGTTTCCTTCCAGGCCCAGCGTGTTATCAAACTGCATGTCGGGAATTAACGTCTGGCCATGGCAGTGTGGAAGCTCGCGGCCTGGCAACCGACTGGGCCCTGTGTCCTCCCAGGGCAGGGGCGTGTGCTGGTGTGTTTTATGGAAGCAGGCGGTAAATAAACAGCGGAAGCTTCTCTTCCTTCTATTGTGTAAGGAGCTTATTGTGTCATTCATCTGGAGCCCTCCTGCATCTCTGCCTCACTGCCAAACTTCTTCATCCATATGTGCCAGCATTGTTCCCCATTCGTCTCCACCATCTTAGTGAACTGGGCCCTCTCATTGAGCCCTGTCATTGGACTCTGGTTCACTCGACTCCATCCTTACGGGAAATCGAGGTCTGGCTTTGGGCTGTTCCTCGCAGCCAACTACAGGACACAGCTGCCTGCCATTGAACTGCGTGATTGGTCACCGCCAAATGAATGGTTCTTTTTTGTGGGCTGATGAATGGGGAGACACACGGGAGGGAAAAGAAGAACTGGACAGGTCCCTTCCGTGGAGTGATTATCTTATTAGTCAGATGTAGTGCAGTCATTTCTGACTGGCCAGAATGAGTAATGCTCTTATATTGTTGTTGCTCTGACTATTCTTTGAAATTGATTGTCTCGAGATTAAAGACATTCCTTCTCCGTCTACTTATACTGTGATGACACACTAGACCAGGGGTGGCCAATCTTATCCGCAAAGGACTGGTGTGTGTACAGGTTTTTGGGATAACCTGTAGGTCCGCTGTTCAAAACCCAGGTGTGAGGATTCTTCAGCCAATCAGTCCTCTAATTAGTAATCTAATTAGGGAGTTGCAGTGAAAACCTGCATACACACCGTCCCTTTGCGGATAAGATTGGCCACCCCTGCACTAGACCATGAGGGCATTAAAAGCAGATGGTCGTAAGTTTGTGAAGGCTGTGCTGTTACTTCTGCAAGTTTGAGCAGAGCTATTGTGAAACTGGTTCAAACAGCCAAGCTAGGTTTCCATTATCTTTTTCACCCAAAGTGTAATCATGATGGAGGTCTTTAATTCATAAGTCTGTGGATTGCTGAGCCTAACTTTAACCAGCAGTTTGAGTTTGACTTCAGTATGACTCTGATCTAATGGCATCTGATTCCTCCCTCGTTTCAGCTGGCAGGTAGTGGTAGAGAAGAGATTTATATGTGCATTGGGGGAGGTGGTTCAGGTGTAGTTGGAGCAGCTCATCTAAGTCACCATGCTGAGGGGCAGATCCTAGGAAGGTCTGCTCTGGCATTCAGTAGCCAATCAGCAGGAGGCTCTGAATACTTCCGAAAGCATCTGTTGACATTGTTTGACTCTTGTTCAATTGAGAGTATCAGTTCCTGATGCAAACCATTTGAAAGAGTAGAAGTCTTTGATGTTGTAAGTGACTTGCTCCATTTCGCGTCTCTTCGGGCACTGATCTGTGTCACTGTAAGGCTGGTAACCTTCAGATGCTGACCTCAGAAACACAATGCTGTCCTGTGATAGGGCATTGTCAGTGTAGCGATCAGTTTCCCCTCATTGTCTTTATGAACTCTATGGAGAACCTCTGTAAGACTTCATCAGTCCTACATCACTGATCCAACACCATGGCTTTGTCGACTAAGCTTCTGAACTGACTGTGTGCTTATTGGCTATGTAATCTTACGCTTTCCCCCTCTGCTACCATGACATCTCAATCTGTAAGTTGGCGTGGCGGCTGAGGAAGGGCTTGGTCTCCAGGAACACAGCCTTGAAGAAAGAAGGAAGCGGGTACTTTGTAAACAAAACCATAAAGCAGCTTGTAAATCACGATATTATTGTCATGCTAATTCTCATGGTAGAAGGCGACTTGGTTTCCAGTAGAAAAAAAACGGTGACCTTGGTCTTAAACATGCTAGTATTCAGGCTTGGTTGCTGCTAAACATAAGACTCTTTGGCACAGTCAAAGAGAACATTGTGGGAGGCATCTGCTTTTCACTCCCGTGAGGAATCGACTGGTGAAGAGCTTCCAGGGTGCTGTGAAGTGTGGTGAGGATATAGTAACGTCAGCCTGATCAATGGGCTGCCTTGCAAGACACTCAATGGCGTGGCGCGAAGACACATCACCCACATTTCAAACACCCCGGCCCTCACCAGGAGCTGCCCGCAACACGAGATTCAGCTCATCTAATGACTGTTGAATAAAAAATAGAAAATGCTACCTAATTAATTGCCGCTGCTGTAATTAATTGATGTGTGTGCTGTGTGGTACCTGTCCCTCACCCTTGGTAGTCAGTGATGAGCTTGTGGGTGACTTTTTGTCCAGCTGCATGGCTGAGGATGCGAGTTTGGTGTTCCACACTCCCAGGGACCAAAGACCCCCAGGGTGATGCTGCTTCAGTTGAACTGGAGATCAGGCTGAGGGATGAGGGCTCTGTAATGGGGCCAGAATGTATAACCCTCTTAAATGGGCGTAAAGTGTTCAGAGCTAATTGCATGGCTCAGTCGCATTTTTAATGTCTTAATGTACTCTCTGTTGTGCCTCTCATGTTCATGTGGTCTCTCGTGTTCATGTGGTCTCCCCCCCCCATGGTTTTAGTCTTTTCTGAGTTGGTATGCTGTGAGTTGGATGAAGGGTTCCTGTTTGGGAGATCTGTCTGTGCACCCCATGTGTCGTCGGTGGTAAAGCTATAGGCCTTAGTATATGTGTGCCGGTGTAGCCATCCCTTTAAGCCTGTGCTCTTAAAATGGGTGCAGTTATCATTTTATCATCATGATTTATAGTTTAATTTCTCTGTGCTGCAGTGGTTGATGAATGGTTGAACTCTGAGATGAGGCTGGTGCCAGTTCAGTGGGAGCTAAACTAAGAGTTGGTGAGGGGTCTCCAGCAAGGAGCGAGATCCGTTTGGTGCCAGGTTCTGGAGCCAACAGCATCCCAGTCACGTGGCAGTTTGGAGCAGCACCTTATTTTTCACCAGGCCAACGCATTGCTCTCCCAAAGCTTGGAACAGTGGTTGAGCTTCTGGAGGAGCCTTGTGAGGGAAAAGGTGGGGCTTGTTTCCACATGGTTTGATAAACATTGGCTTTATGCAGTTTATGAACTCTGCGAAATTCAGGTCAAACGGTGTACTGACCTTTGCAGCACTGAGTTGTCACATGTTACCGAGCACTGTTAGAGACCATGGTGACCGGCCACTTCCTGACTGCAGCAGTTCCTGCCGCTGATACGGAGCGCGGGCACGTCAGCAGAGTATTGTGTGTTTAGGCTGGAAAAGCATGTATTCTGGTTTCACAAGCATTTGTGCTGTTTGAGTGCAGGACAACCACTCTACAAACATACCCTCTCCTTTGGTTTGCATGGTACCATGGTGAACATTCTGTATGAAACTCTGTGATACACCCAACTGTGTTTAGATTGCAGTGGTTTTTAGTGTGGGTTTAATGTTTCGGTTGAGCCATCTTAAAGTGTCCTTAAGCCTTAATGGTAACATGCTGTTTTGCTCTGGCTTAGCAGAATAGCACTGAGTGTTGATTACTCCAAGACATTTGTTCCCTTCAGAATATCATTGGATTCTGCCACAGTTGAAGATCCTATTGGCGTCATTTGGTTGACTTGGTGTTTGACTTGGGTGACTGGACCATGCGACACATTAGGGGGGCTCATATTCTGGGTATTGAGGAGAGGAGATGTCGTTCTTATGCTCGGGCTCCGTGAAGTGGGGGAAAAGTAGAATCCAAGACAAGAAGCAACTCCTTGATGTCTTACTTCTGTCTCTCCTAGATGCCCCACCCATCGACAGGGAGGAGCTGTTTGTGCAGAAGCTTCGGCAGTGCTGCGTGCTGTTCGACTTTGTCACTGACCCACTCAGCGACCTCAAGTACAAGGAGGTGAAGCGGGCCGGCCTCAATGAAATGGTGGAGTACATCACACACAACCGTGACGTGGTCACCGAATGCATCTACCCAGAGGCTGTCATCATGGTGAGCATGCACACAGCACCCCCTGGAGGCTGCACGCCTCCCCTGCCGCCTGCAGACTATTGATTTTGACAGTAGATAACTTAGTGAACATTGAAACAGTATTGATTTTTGACAATCGTCCTCTGCCATCTCGACCCTAGTTCTGCCCAGGCTGTATAGCTCCTGTTCAGATCAGAACTTTCATCCACCCTTAACTACAGTGGAAAGTTGGATGAATGAAATCTGACGGCTGCTCCCAGCATCCCCTGGGGAGCCGTCTGTCTGGGTGTCTCTCTTATAGTCCTGTGATGGTTTCATCGTAGCTCCCCTCACGTGCGTCTCCAGTCGTTATTCCCAGTCCATGTCTACCTTCCCCCTCCACCTCTCTGCACCTACTGTTCTCTTACACGCTCATATGCTCCAACACACAGCCAATCGCGTGTGACGGCTGAGCCTCGCTGGTCGTGATGGGCGGGGCCAGCCGCAGTAACGAGTTAGTGGCTGGGACTTCGGAACAGAGGAGTCCCCATATAACGTGAAGGAACCGGGATCTCCGTAAACTGTTTGGTTAGACGTGCTGGGCTTGGCGTCCCCTTGAGAGCTGCAGGCAGTGTGACTCACAGCCCTTCAGAGAGCAGTACCTGTGTGTGATGTGCACGTGGCGTAATGAGGCAAGGAAAATCCTAGCCTTACAGACACTTTCACCGTGAGCCTAATGAGCATCTTGGATGTCACTGCCCCCTCCCCCCCACCTGTACGTCTATTTGACGTTGCCTTTTCAGCCACGTCAGATAGACTCCTGAGATTTCAGTATGTGGGTTAAGTTGAAGTGGCACTCACATGCTGTCCCTTTGCCTCAGTTCTCAGTGAACCTCTTCAGGACCCTGCCCCCCTCCTCGAACCCCACAGGGGCAGAGTTTGACCCAGAAGAGGATGAGCCCACGCTGGAGGCAGCATGGCCCCACCTGCAGGTACGGTGCCCCTGCAGCCTGAGCGTCACCGGGCAGTCTAAATATGGCCAACTTTATTAGCCAGTTTTTTTGTGCAAAGCAGCGTAAAAGAGCACAGACCACATTACATACATACATGCTGTGGAGGAGTTGACTAGACATTAGTATGGCTAAGCCAAGTTTGCAGTGAATGCCCCCTTCCTTACAGTGGCATGCAAAATTTTGGGCACCCTCGCTTAAAATATATGTTACTACGAATAGTTCAGTGAGCAGATGATGAACTGACCACCAAAAGGCATAAAGTTAAAGAGGCAGTTCACCCTAAAACTGAAAAAGATATGTTTTAGAGGGGGGTTAGTGGTACCTATCCATCTAGGTTGTTCTGCTGGGAGATGCCTAGTTTTACAGATGTCGCCGAAATGTCGGTCTTCTTTCGAATATAATGGGAGTGAATGGCATTCTTTCTGTGGTGGTTAAAACGGCCAAAAAAAGTACTCGCTGCACAGAAGATACGAGCACCTCGGCCATTTCATTGTGTGCAGTGATATAACTGGTGTGTAGAGTTTGGCAGACGGAAATAGTTGTAATTAGTTACATAGTTTTAATAGTACATTAAAACACTCACTACAAAGTCTGTGGATCATATTCAATAACCGCGTCAAGATTTTTGGTAAGAGATATTGCTGTTGAATTCTTCAAGTGTGTTTTTTTGGCGCAGTAGTAATTGGTCCTCCCTCTATTCTGTGACATTCTCCCATCTTATGCAGATGGAGAGTCGATTCAAATGTCCGTCTGTTTGTTTGTTTATCCTTACACACGCCCTGCATCTCTTGTTTTCTTGCTCCAGCTGGTGTACGAGTTCTTCCTGCGCTTCCTGGAGTCTCCAGATTTCCAGCCCAACATTGCCAAAAAATACATCGACCAAAAGTTTGTACTGTCCGTAAGTGTCTGTTCAGATCCTGGGCACAAAGCATCTGTTTGTCATGGCACCCTGTGGGGACATTATGATTTTGAGCAAGTGCTCACCCCTTGCCTACAGAGGGAAGTACTTCTGAGTAATTGGCCCCTCGTGTCATTATAAATGCTACTGGAAAATGCTCCGGTTTCAGACTAATTGATTTATTATTGGAAGCTGCCAATCAGCTGGTTTATCTGGAGAGGCAATGATGCACAGAGAGCTACACTGGCTGTCGCAGGCACCTTAAAGGTGCTTAGCCACGCCCTCATGACAGCCAGTTAAGCCCTCATTGGCCAGAGATAAACTGAGCATCAGTTGACATGTTCAGCGCCCATCACAGGTCCGGAGTAGCTCACGTAGCCTGCTGGCTTGGGTCTGCCCCACAGCTCCTGGAGCTCTTTGACAGCGAGGACCCCAGGGAGCGGGACTTCCTCAAGACCATCCTGCACAGGATCTATGGAAAGTTCCTGGGCCTCAGGGCTTATATACGGCGGCAGATCAACAACATTTTCTACAGGTAGGTGCTGTTCCAGGGCTGCCCTCCCTGTGCTGAAAACCTCTTTGTGTCGCGCCGTTTTCTGACTAATTCTGAAACTGCCTGAGAGAAACTCAGGAGACCCTTAGGGGGCGCTGGTCTTTTTGGAAGCATTAATTACTTTAATCGGGGGATTTTTAACACACCCCACTTCCAGGTTTATATATGAGACGGAGCATCATAACGGGATTGCAGAGCTGCTGGAAATCCTTGGGAGGTGAGTGGCCAACGACAATGGCAGTTTCTCCCACTTCCGTACATCTCATCTCTCCCACATGTCTGAGATCCTGATTTCTGATGGGCTCTCTGGTGCCCCCTCCTGGTGGTCTTTTGCAGCATTATCAATGGTTTCGCTTTGCCATTAAAAGAGGAGCATAAGATGTTCCTGATAAGAGTCCTTCTGCCTCTGCACAAAGTGAAGTCGCTCAGCGTGTATCATCCACAGGTACTGATGCACGTCAGGCCGCCATAGTGTGGAAGCCATATGAACTCTTTCAGATGCTTATCACTTTTTTTCTCCCCAGCTGGCTTACTGTGTGGTGCAGTTCTTGGAGAAAGACAGCAGTCTGACGGAACCGGTATGTTCCTCCATAGAACATTTTATTGGTCTTGGTGTTAGGCTTGGGCTTGTGACAGTATTACACCATACCCCCCCCCCCGGTATTTTGAAATCCCCAAGGTATTTTTTTTAATACTGTCAAAAATACAAATGTTCCTCAGTTCCGCTGAGGCAATGCATTGTAGTGCACGGTGTTTGCAGTGATTGAAGTATCACTCAAGTTTAAAAAGAAAACAAAAAAGTTAAAGAATAATGCGCATGCAGGAGCTAATGTCACAAGAACAAAACATACTGTGAATGCACCTGGTGCACATGCAGCCACGGGGCAGGCTGGTGTTTGCAGATTGGGCAGTGAGAGAGGTGTCAATAAACGAAGGGTGATATTTTTAACTCTTCAACAGGGAGTTGTCTGCTCGTTTCCCTAGTGCTCAACTTCTGCACTGATGAGTCCGTTTAGGCTATCTCTGATTCCAGTGTTTACTGAAGCCTACACCAGGTCAGGTCAGGTCTGTACCAGGAGTCAAGACTGCATGACCATATGAAAACATAGATACCACCCAAGCTGCTCTGCTGTGTGGCTTTGACATACATCCCATAGACAATTCAACCAGAAGGTTTTCAAGAGATTTTCATGGCTGTGGAAATTACTCTTAACATGCTTATAATACACTTGACAGTCGTCATGACCACATTATGCTTTGGATGGCTGTATTGCGATTCTTTACTGCCAGAGTGGTCATAAGATCAGCTCGGATCAGTCAGTGGGATCTGGTGTGTCGTGACCTGATTGACCAGGTTAATCAGCTATAACATTCAACCTCAGCCCTTTTGAAATGCCGGTTCTGTAAGACAGACAGTCATATCCCACATCGCATATATCTCAAGCAATCACATCGCAGCATCTCACTTGCTTGCCTCAGGTGATCATGGGTCTGCTGAAGTTCTGGCCCAAGACCCACAGCCCCAAAGAAGTGATGTTCTTGAATGAGCTAGAGGAGATCCTGGACGTCATTGAGCCCTCCGAGTTCATTAAGGTCATGGAACCTCTCTTCCGCCAGCTGGCCAAGTGTGTGTCCAGCCCACACTTTCAGGTACGCTGTCGCGGGCCTGGCTTTCCACAGAGCACAGATTAATGTATTCAGGAAGGTGCAGTCTAGGGTCTTCTTGAGATTGGATGTGAGCGGCATTTTGGTTTTAGGTGGCGGAGAGAGCCCTTTATTATTGGAACAATGAATACATCATGAGCCTCATAAGCGACAACGCAGTGAAGATTCTGCCAATAATGTTTCCAGCACTGTACAAGAACTCCAAGAGCCACTGGAACAAGTATGTCTGCCCCTTGTAGCCGTGTCCCGGAAGAGTTTACCATCACGTCTCTCTTAACGTGAGCCGATGTTTGCCTCTCTCACCAGGACGATACATGGGTTGATCTACAATGCCCTGAAGCTCTTCATGGAGATGAACCAGAAGCTGTTTGACGAGTGCACACAGCAATACAAGGCAGAGAAGCAGAAGTAAGTGCTCCCTCCCCCTGGCCCAGTCCCTGAGTGCCACTCTCCAGGCAGCTCTGGGCGAGGCTTGATGGTGACCGCTGTGTTGCGGGGTTGTGGATTTGTACCTCTCTGAGGTAGCCACCTGACTGATTGCAGGGAGAAGTACAAGTTGAAGGAACGAGAGGAGATGTGGCACAGGATCGAGGAGCTGGCCAGGCAGAACCCCCAGGTACCCCCCCGTGATGTCACTGACGCATAAAACACATCTTCTGGCTGAACACTCATTGATTACACAGACGTGGGTATACAGCCATGCTTGAATTGTGCGTTTATTGTGTTTTTGTTAAATAAATCACACACACATCCTGTAGTCAGTAGATGCCAAAGCTGTTTTCAAGTTTCAAGAAAAATATTCTGCCAGATGCACCCTCATATCTCCAGTGAAGCCACTCTGACCTTGTTTGGCAGCTAAACAGCCATGGCTCCTTGTCCTCTTTGGAGTTCTCTGCTGTCTTTTTTCACTCTGATATCAGTGCTGATCTCTCTTATCTGTTGTTTAGAAAAAGACTCTGAGTCGTTCAGTAATTAACTGATTCCACTTTCCTGTGTTACAGTTGTAATTATCAGTTATTCTCTCAGGGGGCTTTCTGTGTCGCTCTGTAGGGCTTGTTTCACAGACTCAAGGACTTTTCTTTTTAATCTTCTTCGGCTGATGTGTAGGACTGGCATGGGCCTCAGTTTTTGTATTTTCTCCTTTTAGCTTTCAAAGCTGAACCCTTCTCTGCGACCTGGGATCCACTCCCAAGATGAGGTCAGTTCCTTGGCCGCTTCCCCATCTCTTGTTCTTGACTAACTCAATGGTGTCTGTAACATTGAGGCTTTAGGGGCCCTGACCTCAGAGGGGTCATTTAGCATGTCACTGCTGCTAATAATGAGCATATGCAGTGAAACTTTCATTCCACATATTTATTATTTTTTCTATAAACATCCTGGTTGAGTCGAGATGTCTATTCCTGAAGTTGCTCTATACAGCCGTCATTCGTTTGTTGATTTCTGCGGCCGACCTGCACATACATACCGCTGTCACTCGCCACCGGTATTCTCATGCCGAGGTGGTGGCCTCAGCATGTCATTAAAGAGCGCTGTTTTGTCCTGACAGTACATGATGTACAGCGAGAGCCCCGGAGGCCTGGCTCTCTACTCCATGGAGACAGAGACGCCCACCGCTGAGGACATCCAGCTACTCAAGAAGACTGTGGAGACTGAGGCCACGCAGGTGAGCGCCCATGGCCAAGCGACGTAACTGCAGCAGCAGGTGCAGATAAATCAATAGTTCACCGAGATCAAGCTGAACCTCTGGCACCGGTTAACCACTAATTCTGAAAGATGTGCATTATTAAGTGTTACTAAGTTCTTGTAGCTCAATAAGTAGAGCACTGTGCTAGCAACATAAAGGTCATGGGTTCAAATCCCAGGGACATACATGGGCGGGGTGGTCGGAGGCTCTGAAATGCAGTGAGCCCCAAGAGTTTTTTTAGAAGACCAAGTGGGTTCTTCAACCGATAACGTCAGCGAGGGAGTCTGCTTTGATCTTGCCTCATCAGAAAGAAATCTCCTGCTGGCCTTCTATTGTGAGAAGTGCTAACGTGGTTTAAGGCTGCAGCGATAGTCCGAGCTGCCCAACAGGCCGCCTATCGCCGGTGTGGATCGTTATGCTGACGTCTGTCTTCCTGTTGGTGCCCCCTGCCTTCCAGAGCATGAAAGAGCTGAAGAAGGATAAGGTGCTGATGCGGCGGAAGTCGGAGCTGCCACAGGACGTCTACACCATAAAGGCCCTGGAGGCCCACAAACGGGCTGAGGAGTACCTGACGGCCAATCAGGAAGCTCTCTGACCTGAAATGGATGCCCCCCCTCCCTGTGTCTCCTGGCTCGCGCCCTGTGCCACCCCAACGCTGCCTGTTGTACGCCCCTGACAGCCCCAGAGGACCCCATATCTGTAGACCTCTCCCTCTTTCTCACACACACACACACACACTCACCCACACCCAAACATTAGTCTTTTCAGTGAGGCGCCTGTCTGTAGTTTTCCTTTCCTCTCTGCTGTCACACCCTGGTCCGCAGCTCCCTGTCGCTCTCCTCTGGCCCTGCTGGCCATGCTTCCGAACCTCCCTACTCCCAGTTAGCAGCATTAGCATCCAAGCAGCCTGCCCTGAAGGGAGGAGGTGCAGGCTTGCTGTGTGTCGTCATGCGGGACCCAAGCAATGTGTCACTACTCTCTGAAACAAACCGGCCAGTGTGGCGGCCTAGTGACCCCTCCACCCCCCCCCCAGATCCTTCCCCCCCCGCCCCCCCTCCCCCTTCCTCTCCCGTCGCCCCCCGTCTATGTGGCGC
>JAOYFF010000063.1:17000980-17013069 GCA_025773925.1 Cryptomyrus ogoouensis
CCCCTCTTTGGGGGGGGTGTGGGGTTGTGCGTTGCATTCTCCCTCCCCCCCCCGCCCCCCCCCCCCCCCTTTAAATCCCATAATATCCAGCTGGGTATGGTGATTGTACAGGAGTAGCAACCACATACTTAGGTGGTAAAATAGATTTATATCTTTATTTTTTTTAAATGAAATACTACATTTTATCCATGATGAAAGTAATACCCCTAGAATAAGATATATGCAGATATATTATTTTGAGGATCCCACTGCACAGCCTGTGTGGTTTGCATTTGCATTCAGAACTCCCACATCATTCCAAATTCCTACATTCCTACAAACGAAAAGCTCATAGCACAATTATGACCCCCACCCCCTTTGGCATGGTTATCTGTCACTCTGAGCTGGTCCAGGCTCAGCTGCAGCTGAGGTTCAGATAATGGCATAGGCCCGTCCCAGGAGCTGACACGACAAGGTCCAGTGACAGCAAGCGGCTCGGGTGGCAGAGCAATGACGCAGAGGAGCCGCTGGCAGATTCCCTTCCGATGAGCTGTCTGGGATGCTGCAGGTTTGTAATAGTAAGACTTTAGAAGCTCTACGCCAAGATGGGCATGATGGGTAATTTTTCTGCATAAACGTGAATTTGAGGTGAGTGATGTGCCGGCGTGTGCCAAGGTGTTAGCCGTGCAGCTGTGAGGGCTGTAGCAGGAAGATGGCACCTTCCCTCAGGGAACCCGTCTCCCGGCAGGGCAGCTGCAACTCCTGCTCCATCACAGCCGAAGGGGCCACCTGGTTCTACACCCACAGCCTGCCGTATCCAGAGCAGGAAAGCGACTTTGGAGGGAGACGCTGGCGCAGAAGACTGCTTAGACACAAGTGGCAGACGGTGGGACCGTGGTGGCTGTGGTTGCTACGGCGACAGGAGACAGCTGCTCAGCGCAGTTCTGAAGGGTGGTACCGATGTGGCCGGTTCTCCCCGGCACTCCCTCAGTTTAAGTGCGGCGCGTTTCCGGATTCTGGCAGCTGAGTTTTTTCCAAAGGTGGCTCACCCCGCTGGGTGGTTTATGGCGTGATGGAAAGTGCCGGAAAGATATGGTACATTGCTAAAATTTCACCCATCACCCCCAGCTGTCAGTTTGTGATTGCAAGCTGGCCATCACCAGACGTGGTGATGGGTCAGGCGACAGGGCAGGACCGCAGCTCATCTTTTCACTCAGACTGGGCCTGCAGGACATCTCTGGGGTGTGGATTCCTCAGCCGCTGCTTTTAATGTGGAAATGTGATATTAAATTGGACTTGGTTAGCATCCTCGTAAACAGGTGCCTGGGTCGCTGGCCCTCAGCCTCCTGCCACTCACTTCCCCTCTCAGAGGCCCCAGTTTGAGTTTTATTAGGAAGTGATGTCTTTACAGGATGGCCAACTTGGCAGCGTCATTTACTCTCCATCCTAAAATCACGACTCCTCTTACAACCAGCTTCCATTCACTAATTATACTGCTGCTTTAAAATCTAAGCGGAATATGCTGGAAATGAGCAGAAATGTATAGAAAACACAGACTGATAAGGGGAAGATCTGCTTCAAAGAAGTCACATCGGACTACTGACTCTGAACCTCTTCCCCTTCACACAGGACTCCTGCTTCCCAAAAGCATCAGTAACTCATCACACTCATGCCGGTACCGTTACACTCGCACCAGTTACCTGTCACAGTCACGCCAGGATAACCCGTTACACTTGCACCAGTAACTTACCACACTCGGGCCAGAGTAACTCATCACACTCCCTCTCCTGACTCGGTCCCTGATCACCAGCAGCTCAATGACGCCCGTGTCCAATAGTTCATCTTAGCTGTGCGCTCTTTTTCGGTCAGGGTGAAATGAGGCCCTCCTTCCGGGCCCTTTACTCACTGGGGGCCTCTGTCCTTGAAGCACGTCGAGCCTTCCTCTGAGTTATTTTGGGGCAGAGAGGTCACTTGCTCCCCCAGGGATGGATGACAAGAAGTAGCGCGTGTTATCCACTTTGCACCCTCTCTCGTGTCCTCGCCGTCGGGCCCCAGGCTCTCAGCCCCTGCGCTTTTGGTGGCACTTTGCGGGATAACTCAGTGTGGCTATGTCAAAATAAACCCTGATTAAACAACGGCACCTCTTCACTTCCTCACTCGGGGAACCTGAGGCTATTTTTTGCCCTGGGTTCTGCAAAAGAGAGAGCTTGAGAGGGAGAGAGAGAGAGAGAGAGAGAGAGGGAGAGAGAGAAGGAGAGAGGGAGGGAGGAGGTGGTGGGGGTGGGTGAAAAAAAAAGTTCCCACTTCAGAGAGAGGCTGAATCTGACAGGCGCTGACTGGCATTTGGAGCCGAGCTGGACTGTGAAGACCTCAGCCTCCAAGCCGAGGCGTGTTCCTGTTCCTCTTCCTGTCCCCCTCGGACCCGGGGCCTCCACAACAACCCTTAACAGGGGTCTGCCCTGCAAGGCCTGTTACGATGCTGTCCGCTACAATAAAATGGCACTGGGCAGCCCGCCCACTCCTGCCAGCATATCGTATTTTCCCGGCAGGTGACATCCCAAAAGGGTTTCCCCAGCCCAGGCAGTATGGGTGAAAAGCTGTGCTTGGTGCCGCCACTCCATGTTCCCAAATTGTTTTGCGAGGTATTATTTCCCAACCTGGAATTTTGACTCGCCTTCATTACATGCTACGTAAAACCTGGTCTGGAATCTCTCTCAATCAGGGGCACATCTGATTACTGGCCCGATCCATCAGTGAGCCCTGACAGGCTCTGGCTCCTCTTGGCCGAAACCACAGCAGCTGACTTTGACCCATGAGGCACCACGATCGTGCAGCATTGCTGTCTGTTCTGCCAAATCATTCTTCATTTAATGTGTTTTATTTTGAAAGGCAACACCACTATGGCTATTAACACGGGCCCTCCCAAGGCCTGAAGAGCTGCCCGCAGGAATTGCTGTCCCATAGCTTGGATTCTCAGCCCCTGCTGCTTCTGACCAGCGGGCGGGGCAGGTGTGGTCCTCAGTGTCGGCCCCGGCCCTGAAACCTGAGCCCCCTGCCCATTGTTATGTTATATTTGGGGGGCCTGAGGTGGACATGCAGGAGGGTGGCGAGGCTGCATGTATTTCATAGCTGTGCTTTGCATCTATCTGCCTGTCAGCCACGCACAATGCCGAGGGTGGGGGGGAGAGACCTTGACAGGGAGGTATTGAATGACTCTCAGATATGAAGTGTGGAGATACCTCCCAGCCACCTGGCCTGCACCCCTGCCTATTAATCTGTGCCTGAAAATGGCCCGGTGGGCGGGGGGTGAAAAGGGAAAAACAATAACAAGCATTCCACCCCCGCAGCAGCCTTGACTCGGGAGCAGCTGAGGAAGGCCGGGGGTGCCAGCGGGGAGGGGCTCTCAGCCCACAGGCTTCCACCGACGTTCCAATGGAATGTATTTCCTTTGTGCATTTACCTGAAACACATGGAAATGGTGCCTTAACCCAAATATCCTGATCCTGAACAGCTGTGGGGGGGCTGTTTAATTGTTATTTTGTTAATTGTTAATACATAGTGTGCTGTCTTCGAGGGTGCCTGCTTTTGTGCTTCTCTGCTGTCAGACTGAGATCCTCCGTAATGACTGGAGGCTGCCTAGTGCCTGGGGGGGTCACATGGAACAGCATGTGTCCTCGACACGAATCAGAAAGCCAGGTGACCCTGCTTATGGCCATCAGTCGGTGTGATCGTCATGTAATATCCCCTGTCACTGGGCTCTCTGTGGCACGTGTGGCTGTGTCTGTAAGCTTGTCAGAGGGGTCAGTCCCAGGTATCTTGACTCCCAGGCATCTATCTCAATCTTCTGATTGAGGTACAACACTGTAACAGTCCTTCCTACAATGCTGGCCAGTCATTGGATGGTGAGGAAGATGGTCCAGTCAGGTAGTGGCCACGATTGCAGATTTCCAGTGGTCATTGCAGCAGCTACTGTCTACTCGCCTTAAAGGGTGAGCACAGGCCTGCCTGGCCTGGGGGTGAAGCCAGCAGATTGATAGACTGTCTATGCTGTGCGGAGCATGCCGCTGCCTGTCCCGCCATGGTCGTTCTGAGCTGCTGGTACACAGGAATGTCCGCCGCTCGTCCAGCCGCTGCAAGCTGGCGGCTACCCACCCGCGAGTGTGTGGATGGGGGCCAGCTGAGGCAGCCTGTCCATCGGGGGCCCCGTCTTTCCATCCGACGCCATCGGTCTGCTTGGCTGGCATTCGTATCCATAGCAACTGCGCTTCGGCACATTTACGCTGCTGTCTCATTAGCGGCAAACGGCTGAGGGTCACTTAGCCACCGCCACCCCCACCCCCTCCCCAAGACAGTGCTTAACTGCCTCATCAGCGAAGGCAGGATCACCCCCCCAGTCCCCCGCGGGGTGTTATGCAATGGCGAGCGTTCGTTGTTTACAGATACTCTCGCCCTGTGGCCCGCAACTAACTGCCGCTAACTTATCGTCAGTGATGATAAAATATGGATGAAGTGCCTGGGGAAGGGGGCTGGGGAGGCGTGCCGGGGTAATCTATACACCGGAGCAGCCAAGACGGAGCGACACTCGAGCCACTGCCTGACGCACAGCAGCCCACAAGCACGCCGCCATGTGAATGGGGACGTAAGGGGAGGGCCGTAAGCACGCTGACCTGCTTGGGACCCTCGATTAGCACCCCCATTAGGAAGGCAGAGGCTCCTTCCCGAATGCGTAGGATGAAAACAGGGTGTGGACAACTTGTCCACTATCCATCCATCCAAGCCCAGGCAGCACAGGGCAACCAAGACAGGATTCTAATCTGTAGGCAAGATCATTGTATTAAAAAGATCCCTGTCTGATATTAAGGGAGTAATATCAGCACAGACATTAGTAAAACCCAGTGCTGGGTTTTAAGGTGGAGACTTTGCAGGAGGTGGCTTAGAGAACAGACAGGTTCCTCAGTAAGGTGGGTGCCCCTCCTGCTGGACCCCCCTCAGCTCCAGCCTGTGAGCAGCTCCTGGAGTGTTAAACAATGGAGGGGGCTTCCTAGACTACCACACACACATCCATTTACAGCTCAATGCGGTGCTGATTTGTGGCTGGATTGGATCCAGGCTTAATCCATGCTGCTTTCACGTCTTCATTTTCTGTGGGCTGTTTTCCCAATGCTTGCTGCTCCAGGGTCCGAAATAAGCATTATCACCAGAGCTCCCAGTAGTGTCTTTCCCAGGAGTGCCGTGCAGCGGCGTACCGTGATAATGACTTTTAATTAGCGATCATTTCAATTACTGCAAGCTCTAATCCTGTCCTCTGCCAGCTGCTGCAATAATCTCCATACTAATCCAGCCACTTTCATTAAATATGGGAGATTTAATGTCCTTCATGCAGATTCCCTTCACTGAGTTTCTCTCAGAAACATTTATAGGTCTTAGTTCCTTTACAGCACTGAATGTATTGATTTTCCTTCAGAAGGATCTAAGATCTGGCCTGGCTTTAGCCTGAGTAAAGAGACTTGGGACAGCACACAAAGCGTTTGGAGTACGGCATTCATTGAATACATTCATATTTTTCGTGAACGCTGAACTGAAAGAATCAGTTTACAAATTGTGAACGTGAGTAACGTTCGCTCTTGTACGACTGATCGCCGCTCACGTTTTATGACGGTTTTAAAGTTTGCCGATTACAGGCTAGCATGGCTGGTGCTTTGAGTTCGGACGCTTCTGCTGAAGGCAGTTTGTTTAAACGTTTGAGTCCGTTTTTTGAAGAAATCGGTGTAGATTTAGATGGGGAAAACCCACAAGTTTTTATGCAAATTATGCCTACCTGGTTTGAAAAAACGGGTCTGGACGTCAGCCACATCTGCATCAACACATCGAAAAAAGCATCAAAGCAGTTTTAGGGAATACCTTTATCTTAATGATGAGCACAAAAATCATTAACAAAGTATAAGACTATGAAAAAACAACCACAAAGATCACTGTTAGCATAACATGAAGTGGTAAGATCGATTCTCAACCTCAGAATTGGTTTTTAATGTAACTTAATCTTTTTAATGAAACTCATGTCTGTGATTGTTTAGTGGTATATGACAGAGAGGAGGAGAAAACTGAAAGAGGTTCAGATAGAAAGACGTATTAAAAAGAAAACTAACGAACGAACGTGAACTAGTTCATTTTTGGAGCTGTGAACTTCAAAATTTAAGAAAATGAACTATGAACATGAACTAGTTCATTTTTATTTGAATGAGCTGAACTTTGAACTGGTTCTTTTTCAGTGTGAACTGGCACAACACTGCCTCTAGCGCAGGGGTGTCAAACTCCAATCCTAGAGAGCCAGAGCCCTACGCAATGTTGGGTTTCCCCAAATTTAACACACCTGATTCAACGCCTTGCACCTCCTTGTGCTAATTACCACACAGCTCTTGAGCTGAATCATTTGTGGTGGAACAGGGAAAGAACTAAGCTACACAGGGCTCCGGCCCCCCAGGACTGGAGTTTGACACCCCTGCGCTAGCGTGTAGGCTACTGGGTTTTTACCCTATCTGTGGGCCTGCGAGAATTTCAAGACAGGGTTGTATGGACATTATTAGGAACACCTGTATACCTATTTATTAATGAAATTATCTAATCAACCTTCATGTGGCAGCAGTTCAGTGCATAAAATCATGCAGATACAGGTCAGGAGCTTCAATTAATGTTTACATCAAACACCAGAATGGGGGGAAATGCGATTTCCATGATTTTGACCATGGAGTGATTGTTGGTGCCAGACAGATTGGTTTGAATATTTCTGTCACTGCTGATCTCCTGGGATTTTCATGCACAACAGTCTCTGGAGTTTAGTCAGAATGGTGTGAAAACAAAAAGTTCTGTGGATGGAAATGCCTTGTTGATGAGAGAGGTCAGTGGAGAAAGGCCAGACTGGTTCCAGTTTACAGAAAGGCTACAGTAACTCAGATAACCACCCTGCACAACTGTAGTGAACAGAATAGCATCTCAGAATGTAACACGCGTCAAACGTTGAGGCAGATGAGCTACAAAAGCAGAAAACCATGTCGTGTTCCACTCCTGTCAGCCAAAAACAGAGAGCTGAAGATGCAGTGGGCACAGGCTCACCAAAACTCAACAGTTGAGGACAGAGAAATACAGCCTGGGTCAGAATTTGGCATCAACAGCATGAATCCATGGACCCAAACTACTTTGTGTCAACAGTCAAGGCTGGAGGTGGTGCTATAATAGTTTGGGAAATATTTTCTTGGCACATTTTGGGTGTGTTAATACTTATCGATCACTGCTTGAATGCCACAGCCTGTTTGAGTATTGTTGCTGACCATGCCTTCATGGCCACATTTACCTATCTTCTAATGATTACAGTTTGGTGATGTCACAAAGCAAAAGTCTTCTCAATTGGGCCTCATGAACACGACAATGAGTTCAGTGTTCTTCATTGGCCTTCCTAGTCACTGGATCTGAATACAATAGAGCATCTATGGAATGTAGTGGAATGGGAGATTCGCAGCATGAATGTGCAGTTGACAGATCTGTAGAAATTGCATGATGCAATCATGTCAGCATGGACCATAATCTCAAAGGAATGTTTGATTTCATTCTCATTAACAGGATTATCTGGCCAAATATAACTTGGCAAAACATTTTTGTCCCAAAAAAGCAGTTCCTGATTGTGACATGATATAAGGGTAACTCATTTCTGCTTAACAAATGACGAGAGTCCATTTGGGTCACTGAGGCAAGAGGTTGGAGCAAATACCTTGTAGACACATGGCCCAAGAGGATGCTACATCCAACTGTCTTTATCAGATTGCAGTGAGAAGCAAAATTCACCACAGGAGATGGTACCAGAACCACCCGGTCAGCAGTAAATTGATATTAAAAACCCAAGGCTTAGTACTGAGGGACACTTGATCATGAAGCCTAATTATAGCAGATGCACTGAAATGTAGTGATGAGTTGGACCTCCCAAGGTTCTGTGGGCCACCATCCGCCCAGCAGCACTGGCCCTCGGCTTTCCCTGTCCCATTGGTTCCCAGGGCAGGTGGAACTCGAGCTTTGAAACCTCCAGAGAAATACAGGAACATCTGGGTTCTGGTTTCAGGCATGGTGGCGAACGGGAGCGATAAACAAGTGCTGAATTTGAGGCTTTGGCTCAAGCTCATCAGCCCTGCGACACCCCCAGCAGAATTCTAAATAAAAACTGCTGACAGTGGAGCAGTTTGTCACTTTGGTGGGGGGGGGCCTCCACCCATCTGTGACCGCGGGGTGGCCGTTAGATGAGGTGCCATGGCTGTCATCCCTCTCAGATGAGCACTTCGCACCCTAATGTTCCCCCGTATTAATGAGACTTTCTACGGCAACGGCGAAGATGGGGAGCAAGCCAGTCCCAGTGCTCTCTCTCCAGGGGCTGGGACACGGTCATGCTCCTGTAATAACCAGACACCCGATACATGATGATGGGGGAGGGGGGGGCTTTAGATCCCATGTAAGCAGGACCAAAGCTGAGATGCAAGAGGCAGCTATCAATGCTGGAAAACACGGGAACTCGCCAGTCATGCCGCGTCGCTCAGCGTGTCATTAAGTCACAGGAACTGGAGCATATTCAGCCACACGCGAGCCAGGGAGTCTGGCGGCCCCCTTTCACACTTTGCCCGAAGCCACGCCCATGCCGTGTTTTTTCATACATTGCCTCTGCATCGTGTGATCAGTCGTGATCAGACAGTGCAAAGCAATGCTTGCCATCCTACTGCCTTGGCACTGGCTCTCAGCTCTTTCTGCCCAGAAAGCACCCTGTCCCCCCACCCACAATGGTTGCAGTCAGGTGCTGGGCCCACACGCCATGTCAGAGCAGCCAAATGACACAGCTCCATGAGAAGCTGTCGGAGTTCCGGAGCAAACAGGTGCAGTTGGAGGCGTGGGTGGGACAGGATTGTTAGGGATATCCAACTGACACCTGGCCATTGGTCCCAGCTGCTGGGGGCATGACGTGTTTGCCAAATACACACGCCAATGAGCTGGATTCTTGGGTTTTGGCATGGTAGGGGTGCTGACATGCAGTCCTATTTCGGCTCGGAACTCGCCTGGCCTCCGGATTCCTGGGTCTCCCACAATCTCCGTGGTAACCAGTGCCGTCATCGGCTGCAGTGTGCGTGTCGCAATGCAGGCAGCCGTCATGAACTGAGCCTTACCAGGAGAATTGTACTGTGGACAATGTGCCATCTGAAATAACAGCCGCCACACAGCACGCTGCTGGGGGTGGGGGGTGGGGTGTGATGGTTGCCGGAACGGCGGCATACTTGTCATCGCTCTTGTGGCTGTAAGTGGCGGCGTGGGGGCATCGTGTGGCACGGGAGCAGCTCATTGTCTCCCTCCTCCCACACGCCGGCCACGCTCCTCTGCCCGCTGAAAGAATGCGCGAAGGTCTCTCAGGTCCCCGTTGCAATTGACCAGCCTGTCATCACCAGGGCAAAAATAGCTCTGCCTGCTCTCTTTCAGGGTTTTCCAGAGCCAGCTGCCGGCACAGCTGTAGGCCAGTAATCAACCAGGACGAGAAAGGGCAGGCCGTCAGAGGGCCGCCGATGGCCAGGGGCTGCCCAATAACACGTCAAGGCTGTTTAGTGAGGAGCAACGGGGCTAGCAAACCAATCGTGTGGGGGCTCCAGCGGCAAGGCCAGTGTATCAGCAACATAGTGTGATGACTTAATGTGCAGAGTAACAGTGGCCGCCACAATGAGCTGATTACAGTGCATGTCTGATGAATGACATTAGGGATCAACTCATTACAAAACAAGACTTTTCGGTGTGGCCAGACCTGCATTTCAGTAGGAAACCTCACTTCATGTGACAGAACCTCAAAAAAGGAGCAGGAGGCAGAAGTGGAGATCTTACGGGCTATAATGCTGTGATTAAAAGATGTCATCCCTGTGTTTGGACACTGTCCTGGTAGCTCCAGTGATGAGAGAGGTCAAGAGGCATTCCAGCCCAATCAGAGGCTACACTACAGGATGCACTCCATGATCTGTACTGGGACATGTTTCAGTCGACTTCCTAGAAACTAAGAGGTGATACAGAGACAAAGTGAAGTCACATCTCCCACATAGGGACACCAAATGCATGTGGAAAGGATTAAAAACAATCACAGACTATAAGCCTCGCACCTGGGGGAGTGCTAACCTGGAACTAGCTGATGACCTAAATGCTTTGATGTGAATGATGTTAGTGCTGACCTGTTGGCTGGAGTGGCATCCCCCCCCGTGCCGAGCTGGAACTGCTGTCCCTCTTGGAGCACAATGAGAGGAGGGCTCTGAGAGCAACAAATTGCAATACGGCGGCAGGGCCTGACAGCATGTCGGGTTGTGTGTTAAGGGTCTTCACTGATCAGCTGGCCTCAGTATTCTCCACCATCATTAACGCCACCTTGGCCCTGTTCGTGATCCCCAAGTCTCAAAAGAATCCATCATTGCCCCAATGCCTAAAAGCCGATTTATACTCAACGTTCACAGTGCATACACATCATGGCTGCCACGTGTTTTCTGCATTGATTCCATGCATCGTTTGTGCACCTACGTGAAGAATTGACGTACCACCAAAAATTGGGGTGGCAGTATGGTCACCTTTGGTCATGGGACTGTATGTTTATATACGGTACCGTTAGCATCAAAGTAGCATCTGATTTGTTTAAGAATGAGTGGCTGAAAGAACTGTATACTTTAAGAGGCAAGAGAGAAAATATAGCGGACACTACTATGTCCCTCTGCGTACAGCGTCTTCAAAATTTAATGGCAAAGTACTTAAATGCACCAGATCACTAACATCACTCCTTCAATCCTCCCCTCACTGCTATCTTTTTGAACTTATGGTGACCATAAGTGTGTGTGTGTGTGTGTGTGTGTGTGTGTGTGTGTGTGTGTGTGAGTGATGTGCGAGCATGCGTGTGTGCAGATTTCATCCATACAGTCATCTCACTGCTGCTATTGACTATGGCTCTGTGCAATATCTTGGCAAATGTGCAAATACTAACCTACCCAATAGTGTCACTTATCTATTGACTAAAGCCCTTCCCCCCTTATTTATTATATTTATGACACCCTTGCATATACCCCCCCATGTCTCTTGTATCTATACATTGTGTATATTGTGCTTTTATATTGTTCTAATATCTTGTACTGACATTGTCACTTTCTTGCATCTTTGTAGTCTTGCCAGCTAATTTCGTTGTCCAGGCAACTGTACAATGACAATAAAAAGTCTGGAAGTCTTGAAGTCTTAAAATTCTGACTTGCCTACTTTAATAAGCAACATTATTTTCCAATACAGTTCCAGAATTTGTAAATCTTAGTGATTAAACTCGGCGAGAGCGTGGGGTTTACATTTCGCTAGAACATTTATATTGTTGTAGGAAACAACACTTTGCAAGTTGTGTAATTTTAATGACCGCCCCTTTTCAGGATTATCTAGTATATGTTTAACATTAGTTTAAAGTTTACCACCGCTACTTCTTTTTTTTTTTTTTTTTTTTTTTTTAATTATATTTTTTTTATTATTATTATTTTTTTAATTTATTACTTCTGCAAACATCTCTGCACGCGTTCCAAGCCAATTTTCATCCTTGCTATTTAAATCACTCATGAATAGATATGTTTGTGAGAAACTGATTTATTTTTAACAATTTTTTTTCTTTATCAATAGTGCAGAAATTGATTTTTTTTCCAATATCGTACATCCTGATTATGAAATACTAACTACAGTACTATGAACTATCTAACAATATATAACACAACATTCAACATGGGGTAGTAAAGTATTTAAGTGGCAGAGCCAAGTACCAATACGATGTGGAGCGGTGGTTAGAATATAGAGAATGCTGCAGCAGTACTACAAAATTAGCAACTCAATCGCTGTGGCGGCAGCAATTGTGCAACGTTTCATGTCACAACATCAAAAAAACAAAACTGCAAATGAAGGAACCGACCAAGATGGTTTTCTCCCACCGCCCCCTGGTGGATATGACCTTTATTCCTCTAGATCAGGGGTCTCAAACTCCAGTCCTGGAGGGCCGGAGCCCTGTGTAGCTTAGTTCTTTCCCTGTTCCACCACAAATGATT
>JAOYFF010000063.1:17031057-17058177 GCA_025773925.1 Cryptomyrus ogoouensis
ATATTGATAATTATCGATATCGGTCAATACAGGAAAAAATATCGTGATATTTTTTTTTGCCATATCGCCCAGCTCTATTTTGTATGGTAAAACTTTGCTCAGCATCAACATTGTGAACCAGAAACAAAGATCTAATGGACACCTAAATCTACTGCATTCAAACGGAATAGAACCTGGTGGTCAAGACATAGTAGAAGGGGCATTTCTTCATTTACTAGGTCTTGCTGCTCGTTGCTTTTGTTCTCTAACTGTGTACACATGGTGGAAACACTCATCATGGAGCAAAGTTTCCATCATCAGGGTGATTTAATACTGCAGTGAAGGATTTCGTTATCCATTCTACCCCAGGGGTGATTTAAGTGTGCGACTGCCATTGGCTGCACTTCCCTCTCAGCATCTGAATTTGTTTGTACCAAGGCTCATGTTCCAAATCTGTTCGTGACCCATCGCTCGGACCCTGCTCCAGCACCAACGAGCTGAATACCCTGAAGTGGAGGTCCATTTTCGCTCCAGTGATGGAGCCAGCCTAGCAGAAACATTCTTGGTGGGAATTGTGGTAATTCCTTTGTCCAGCAGCAATGCTGGGAAAATCTGTGCTACACTAGGAGGGATTTGGATAAATCCCAGTTTGTTGCTAATTCTTCGCATGTGGGAATAAAAACTTTTTTTTTTTACTATAATTTGCTGAGTGCTTGTCTTGTGTTCCTCTGTGCTCTGTGGCTGGTTTATGGCTCGCTTCCAGGCCGTCCCCACGATGGCCGGTGTCTATGTTTACGCCTTTCTGATGGCATTCCCCCTGGCGACCTTTATGCCAGTGCTGATGGCAAGCACCATGCGTCACGGTTGCTACCGACCCCGTCTCGTGTTCCTGTTTGTTCTGGGTGTGTGCCTGGCTCACTCTACACTCTGTCCTTTAAACAACTGGCGCAGCCTTCAGCTGGCAGCTGCCAGGCTGCTCCCCTGTGTGGCATTGTGTGCCGGCATGATACTCTCGCTTGGCGGATTGACAGTAGGAAGAGGGCATGAAGCCTTTACTAGTGTCCTGTTAGGACAAAAGTAGTAACTCCCCCATCTTACATGATGCATCAGTACTAAGCACATTTGCCTTTTTCTCCCTCGAAACTCCCTAAATCACAATCTGCTGGAGCATCTGTTCTAAAACTTGGCCAAAACAGTTGCCGCAGAATATCGGCGTTAGAGAACTGACAGGTTAAGTGGGCTGGGTGGAAAGTCGATACCACTGTAATTGGGCCTGGGTTGCGGGGGTGTGTGTGGCCGCCGGTGTGTGTTTCTTGTGTCAGATTCCTCTATCTTCAGGCTTCAAATAGCGTTGTTCAGCTATGCAGGATTGACTTCCCTTCGCTGCATTTGAAAGAATGTGTGTTTCTGTGTGTGTGTTTGGCTGCAGGATTCCAGCAGGTCCACATGCTTCTTGCACATGCTCTGGTGGTAACAGCGTGCAGAATATTCTGCCTGCCTGTCTTAATGAGCTCTTACTGCTGGGCGGCTGAGCCGACACATTCCTCTGTGAGCTGTCAAAGGCCTGCTTTTTACACAGCTGTCGGCTCTTAGTTCTGGACCACAGGTTCATCTGGCTTTTAGTGTGGCGCTGAAATCTAGGTCAACAGTCACCCTTTTGGTGTAGGGTCTCAGAAAATGGCATGGCCATTGGCCGGTGGTTCAAGCTGCCCCCCTCTGATAGGCATGTGAATTTTAGGAGTGGGTGCTTGTTACGCGAACCCCCGTTTACAGCCGTGACATTTCTAATGTCTATGTTGCTGTCGGATGCTGACTGAACCGCCACAGGTGCCGTTGTGCTCTGCCAGATTATAGGCTGGTGCTGGGAGGAAGCTGGACCAACAGCATTAGTGTGCCATCGTTAGTTATCCTCAGAGGCAGCAGGGAGAAGGATCCCTTAATTACAGAACTTATCTTTGACTTTCATGTACTTTGTGTTGTGCTGCAATAGCAAGGTCCTTCATTCCATAATGGACGGCACGTGCGGCAGGTCGAGACAGTCGCAGATGCCTCTCTCTCCTTTCCTTATTAAGCTGACTGTGCTCTGATTTATGTATTTATCATTCTCAGTGGAAGTGGAAATGATGCAGGACCTTCTGCTGGGGGTGCATGACCTCACAGATGGTTTCCTAAACCAGGGTGCGGCAGCAGACAGACCGGCTTGTTTATCAGACATCACTGTTTAAAGAAAAAAACAGAAACAAATCCGGCTGTGTGTGTGGCTCGTCCAGCAAGTGGTATATGTGTATGTGCCCAGGAAGAGAGGGTCTTATCTGATGTAGCCTCTGGAGTCCTGATACTCTGCGGATTGGAGACCATTCATAAAATTGTGCTGAAACCTCACATAAGTACAGTGGACAAGTGCCATGGATCTGTGTTCTTCAAAAAAGATTTAGTCTATTCCTCAGTATCTGTGCATATGTTGAAATTGGGATAGTATGTCTTGAGTGCCTCGCTTGTGCAAATATGGTCGTGGGAATGTACCGCCTTTTTGTAAAGCCATAGGATACTCTGTGTGCCTCTCTCAAGGTTTCGTTCATGCTTTTATGCTGCGTGTATGTGTCTGAGAGCATGCGGCAGGTGAAAGCTCAAGGTGAACCCCTTTCAGGAATGTGTGTATCTGACCTGCATCGGAAATAAGGCACAGAACAAAGCAGCCTTAGAAAAAGTGGCCACATTCAAACCGTCTTCCTCCTTTTTCTCATGGTCCTCCTCACTCAGATGCTGCTTGCCTCTAAGGACTCACACTTAGCCTGGTTGTTCTGTACGATGCCCAAGCACGATTGTCCCCCCTCCCCACTCCCCCCGCTGGTCTGCGCTCACATTGCACTTGGCCCAAGCACGCTTTTGTCATCACCGTGCGACATTTGTTGAAGAAAACATTGGAGGGGAAGCGCTATTGCACAGCAGAATGGAATTCATGATTAATGTCCTTATTTTGTGGCTTATTTTGAGTCATTTTGGGCATGATAACACACACACACTTATCAAGTATGCAACGCATCAAATTTTAATTTATTCATGCTGCACCAAATATGAGTGTTTGTGCAGACTAGTGTTGCTTGGGACACAGGTCCTGAAAAGGTACAGTGGTACCACATTTTTGAAAGCTGTTCGGTATTACATTTCTTCAGTGTCAGTACTAATTACATTATTACAGACATTGTTAAGTGCTTTCACACTGAAGTCCCTGCACTTTCTCAACCTGATTCTTTTGTAGCTCCTGGTCACTTCTGGGTTGCTTATATACCATACAACAAGAACTGGGACCTTTATACTAAATAAGCTTGAGAAATGCAAAAAGTTCGTAGGTTAGACTTCACACAAAGTTGAAAAGTACCTAGTGTGGAGTACGTATAGCATCTTGCTCGATTCCTATTTAAATGTATAAATAAATTATTATAAACATGCTGTCAACCTTGGACCACTTCTGGCCCAGAAGTATCAGCAGTAAGTTGCTGTGGTTGATTGCCTACTTCTGAGGAACTACAGTTGGGCAGAGTGTGAACATGACATAAGTCCCTGGTTCCGGAAAAGGATTCTTGTTCCAGAAAAAAGCTCCGGCAGTGTGAAAGCACCTAATATGTTTGAACCACTGTAGAAACTCAGTTATACCCTATGTCAGAATTGCATGCATCATATATAGAATATAAAAATGTCAGCTACAAGTCAGTCATGCTAGCTACAAGTCAGTGATTTATGTAAGGGATCTTATAGAAAGATCTTATAATACAGCAAACAGGCCACGTTAACATCAAACTAGCATCTGTACCTACAGCTTATTATGCTATGCTGTGTTTTGAGCAATTACATAATCAAGCTTAATGCAGTGCATGGGAATTTTATGTTTATTGAGCAGAAGAAACTGCTGTAACGTTTATGGGCGCTTCAATTATCCGTTTGCATTTTTTTTTCTATTTAACAGTGGAAGGTAAAGTTGATGAGTTTGGTCACGTATGTGTCATTCGCGTCATTGACGTTATGTTTGTGTTCTGTACCTGGGCACGGTTAGCGGTTGCACCACTTCTGTACCATGCCCGAGTCCAACTGATCATGCTCTGGCCCATCCCTCTAAGCGGGCTAGGGCATGGTTAAGCATACCATGCCCAGACATGGTAAGGAGAAAGCACACTAATCAAGCGAACTGGACTTTCGAAGTGAAATGTGCTTGGGCATGGTACGGATTGGCTAGTGTGAGTACATCCTATGGGCGTTTTTCCACCTCACCAGGTACCGTACTTTTGGTACTTCGAGAAAGTACTTAAAGTATGGTTCTTCAAGGTGTTGTACCAGGTATTTTGTACTGAATTCAATGAATGTCTTCTATATTATTTGGCTTGGTGATGTGCAATATTAATACCAACACTGCATGTTATGCACATGCAGTTCTTACATCGCTAGTCAGCTATATTAAAGACAAAGCTATATTGACAAAGAAAGCATTTCAAGTCACATCCCAAAGTACCGAAATACCAAAGAAGTACCCCAAAGAAGTACTTTTGGTACTGGAATTTTTGGTACTGGTACTCAACCGAAAGTCAGTGGAAAACCAAAAGAACGGTACCAAAAGTATGGTACTTAATGTGCACCCTAAGTGGCCATGGCAGGGTTGTTGGCCTCAAATGAAGAGGGAGAGAGGTGTTGCTGGAGAGAGTGGAGAGGGAGAGAATGCTGCTGATTTAATGAACGTATTTCAGTCAGTATGTTTACACACATACAGCTAAGTCGAGCTACAGTTTTAGCTCGACTATGCCATTTGATCGGACTACTGTCCTTGTCCCAGTATAAATTCACGGGAGGGGAATTGATTTATTGGCCGAAGTATGTTTGACTCCGCTACAATAGGTGGCGATATCGCTCAGTTCAGCTTGTTAGTATTGGGCTTTTTCCAGTTGACCTATTGGGTCTCAGACATAAAAAAATAACAAAATAATAATGGGTGCGTGGACAAATTAAGTTACACAAGCTTTAATTGCGATCTGGTTGGAAGAAGAGATGCAGCAAGATCAGGATAGCATAACAAGACATAAAGTTTTGTATAATATACTATGACAGCACGGTATTGGAAAAAGTCTCATCTTAATCTAGCTGACTATGTAAGAATTGGATGTGCATAACATGATGTTGGTATTAATATCACATGTCGCCTCATGTTGTGATGTCATTCTGCACCGGTACAAGTTTTTACACCAGTGGAAAACCAGCACCTTGGTACCTTCTTGAAGTACTAAAAGCACGGAATCTGGTGTGGTGGAAAAGCCCCCTTTAGTCGAGCGATTAACTGGACAGCTTTGCAGTGTTGTACATTTTGTACATGCTGTACGTTCTCTGCTATGCTCCAAACTACTTCTGAGTACCAGCATCTTCTGTTACTACCAGAGGGGTACTGTGGAGCATGAGCAGAGCACCTAGGCCAGTTTGAATCTGATTGAACATATACATGCAAGAGTAAATCGGCTCCCCATCGCATTATCTGGGTGTCTTAGTTCGACTTTGAGAAATTCGATTTGGTATGATTTCAGTCGGACCGTCATACTTTAAAAGCGCAGTTTTAGTCAGACTAACTCAATAATTTGATTTTCTTAGTATGTATGTAAACTGATTGGCAGCTCAGGGCCCTAAACCTGTTCCCTCCCTGAGTCCCGCATTTGTTTCCAAACCCTGCTCAGCCTACACCTTTACACCCACACTCAGCCATCTCCCCCCCCCATTTCCATACCGATGGACAAAGTACAAAACTTCACAGATTAACAGTGCCAGAGAGCTAGTGATGGGGCTGGTGCTGCACCAGGGCCCCTAAAGAGTCTGTGAAGTGGCTCGTCTTTAAATGGAGTGCATGGCTTTTATGGCAGCGCTCAGTCATATGGTGGTAATAGCAGTCTGGCACTGTGGGTAATTCGATCTGGAAATTGACCAGCCATCGCTTCACTCGGCTCCCCGCTCAGCCCGGAATGACGAGAGGAGGCTGTCTGATGGGCTCCCTTTCATTGGCTGCGATGTCATTTCCTGTGCTCACAGGCTTGAAGGTTGAAGCAGATGAAAGCCAGTGTTTAGTGGAATAAGACTGCTCAGCCTGAGGTTTCAGGATGCATTCGATGGACTTAACTTGGATTGGGCCCATAGCTAGTGGTGATGTCACACTCTTCACAGTCTGATTGGTTAGCTGAACTATCTGTGTACTCTGCCCTATAAGACCTGGTCAAGATGGACGTGGGGAGGAAGTCCCCCCAGTACTGGATTAAAAAAAAACCCTAACTGTTTGGCTTTAAGGTTTCATTGTACCTTGAAGTGGGATATGCTGATTAAACATGTCTTGCTCTGCCTAGTTGCTTCCTCAGGAATTAGTGCTCGGTTTATGCTCAGCTTTGTTCAGTCGCCTCTCAAAGACTGAAACCAAAGCTCTGTAACTTGGGTTTGTCTCTCCTGGTGGGGAGGGGGGGGGTTGCTTATTCATCTATGGCCGCAGTTCCTGCTTACCCTGGCAGATGGATCAAACCAGCCTGGTAGAAACTAGCATTGGGGGATTGAGGCCTGTGCTCCGCTCTGTTAGGGCGTACTCAGACTTGATCAAGTTGTCTCGTACTGTGCCTCGTACTGGTCTGTACTTGCATTGCGCTTAAAGTTCTGGGCCCGAGCATGCTTTCATCATCCTTGTGCAGCTTTTTGTGTTTGAGAAAACATAGGAAGAAAATAGCTATCACACAGCATAATGGACTTCATCTCCTTGTTTTGTGACTTGTTTGGAGTCATTTTGAGTGCAATGAGACATGGCCATCTTATTGATTTATTAAGTATTCAACATGGCAATATTAATTTAATCATGCTGCACATATAAAGATAGTTCTGTATTTTGCCAAATATCTCTAAGCTTTTGGATGTTGCATCCAGCTGCTCCTGGATACTCTCGTCAGCCCAAATTTCCAGCAAACGCTGTCCCTTTGCTGTAGACCTAAGTGATCCCTTTGCCGCAGTGTTTTTTAAAAGTTTGTTGCTTCTCAATCTGTACAGCCTACCCGATCCATTCCTTCCAGGTCCGGTTCATTATAGTGTACATGTGCGCATGTGTATGCCAGTCGCATCATTGACATTATTTGTGTTCTGTGCTTGGTCGCGGTTAGTGATCACACTGGATGTGTACCATGTCTGAGTCCAACTGAACTCAACCACTTAGAGGTTAGGGGGGCCCAGGCATGGTATGGAGCGATAGCAATAGTCAAACAAACTCAATTTTAGGGGTGACATGTACTCAGACACAGTACTGATCACCTAAGGCAGTTTTCCACCACACCAAGTACTGTACTTTTGTTACAGTACTTTTGGTACTTACCCTTTTCCATTGACTTTCGTTCGAGTTCCAGTACCAAAAGTACCTGGGGTACTTCTTTGGTACTTCAGTACTTTGGAGTGGGACTCCAATGTTTTCTTTGTTGACTGGTTATGCAAATAGCCTGCCACTGAAACACAATACAGCCACAATTTTAAAATCTTACATCAGAAAATGAAGTAAAAAAAAATATATTAATAAAAAAGAACAGATACAAATCAATCAGGATGGAACATTTGATAAGAAACTAAAAAAGTATTTTATTTAATATACTAAGGACCGTATGTATATTGATTTTGTTGTAAAAAATATTGGGGGTATTTTTAAAGCAAAAAGGAGTTCATACATTTCTCACAAACCTGTCTAGCAGTGATCTAAACAGCAAGGATGAAAATTATTATGGTTGTCTTGAAGGAATAATAATAAAAATTGTAATGCTAGCTACGTTTTTTTTCCTATGATAAAGTATAAATGTTTTAGCCAAACTTAAACTCTCTGCGCTGTAATGTCCGTACAGAATTGCATATTAATGATAATATAATAACATAATAAGAATCGCATCCACATAACATATGATGTTGGTGTTAATATCGCACCTTGCCCATCCCTATAACATACTACAGCAATTTTTCGAATTCAATACAAAATACCCTGCCTCACGTTGTGATGTCATTTGGCACCGGTACCAGTTTTTATATCAGCGGAAAACCAACACCTTGAAGTACTGTATTTTTGGTATTTTCGCGAAGTACCAAAAGTACGGGTACCTGGTGCAGTGGAAAAGCGTCCCTAGTGTGAGTACACCCTTACGCCTAGTGGACTGGCCTGTAACAGTGGGGTCAGACTCAACTGCAGGGATTTTCTGCATGTTTTCTTGGTGTTCTTAAAGCAACCCCCCCAGCTCCCCTTAAAGGTACCCTGAAAAATGAGAAATAGGGTGCCAAACCTCTGTCTGAAGTGTTAATTTTCAGACATACTTTGTATTTGTATGTATGATAGAACATTCTCACACAAGTGTTGATAACCGCCCACACATACTACAAGTGGTCTTGGTCACATTAATTTCTCATACAGAATACGGGCACACTGACAAACCGGAGTGGACTGTCAGGAATTGGATTCACTTCCAGATCTGACGTGCATGGCTTCTCTGCTTCTGAGTTAATGTATAAGTCTATTAAGAAAATAATGTGCTGTAATCCACTTATACAAGACAAGACCAGTCCTATATCTACTGCTTCCCTGCAGGTCAGCTGACCTGACATTTAATACCTCCCTATGACTGACTGGCAGGATTTTCCTCACTTAGTCTGGCTCTGCTTGATTCGACAGGTTTTTTCCCCTCATATAAAAATGAAAGGATTAAATCTTCTTCTTTGTCTTCTAATTATTATTATTATTATTATTATTACTGCATAAAGGTGCAGGCCAAAGTTGTCATTTGCATGCTAGAAATTGGGATTTGTGGAATGCAGTCCGTTGCATTTGCTAAGGGAAATCGTATTTGACCCTAGTTGTACATAAAATTTGCGTTATGCTGAACAGACTGGTGTACGAATTTCGCATTTGTGCATGAAAACATACAGAAGATACGTTTTTCAGTCTCTCTTTGCAGTGATGCTGTCGAGCCTGGACTACGGCCCCAGTGTCTGTATGTGTCCCTCTAGCTCTTAGATCCTCTCTTGGCTTTGATCCCGGTGGCAAACAACCTGTACGGATGGGAGGAGCGGAGAAGGCGGATCGGGGCCGCATCACAGAAGACAGCAGCGGGATGGGCAGGCCTGGCCTTTAAGAATCTGCTGCATCGACAGCAAAACTCAACCTTGAGTATTTTGCAGATGTTGCATCAAGGCTCTGAGTGCAGTGATGTAAGGAAGGATTATGGAGAGGAGAATAGGTGTATGTTCCTGGAGGTCCCAGAGCCTCCTCCCTGGTCTTTGTGAGATGTTTCTGTTCCCTGGGTGGGACGTGGCTGTGGGGTGTCTCTTGGCACAGATTTGGACTTAATCGCATTTGTGTTGGTTTGGGGGTTGGGGGTGGTGAAGTGGGGGTTGCCTAACTGAGCCAGGAAGGCGGCTGATTTTGAAAGCCACAGTTGGGACCCCTTGGGTACGTTGACCTGTGTCAGGTATCATGCTGTTGCTGCGCTTTGCCCTCATTACCATTGGCTTATTCGTCCTCAGTGCTATGCTTTCCTGCTGCTGGGCCCTCGGGTGAGCAGCAGTCTGTAGGGAGCTGAACCAGGTCGACACATGGGAGTCAGGAGGGGTCGGGCCCACAGCAGTCGAGCTCAGGGGGCTCAGTCTGTTAGGGGGGAGGGTGGCCAGGGACTGAATGGTCTGCCACTTGCATTATGGGTAACTCCTTTGTACTTTTTCTCTCCTTGCCTGCTTTGATGTATCTTCAGTGAAATGAAAGTCCAGCACCAGTGGGCACCAGGGTTTGGCGTGTGTGCAGGCTCCTTCGTCCACTTCCTGCTTGCTGCATGAATGGCTTTTAATCTCCGTTCCCTATGATCTCTTCAGAGACGCTAATTGGAAAGTTTACAATCTGTCGATTGTCCATGCAGGTCACTCATTTTTTATTTATTTATTTTTTTGTCCACCTGCTTGTTTTCCACAGCTCTGCAGCTGTGAGGTCACGTGTCTGCTGGCAGCAGGGGTGCAAGAGCAAGGCCTGATTGAATTCCCTTCAGGGAGACACGCTGGACCTCGTGCTTCAGGACCACGTGACATGCATGCCTGAGGTGTGTTCCACCCCACACCACCCCTCCTCAGGCCTCCTGTCTGCCCACCGTAGATATACTACTGTGATATGTGATGAAGTATCTTTCCAGGTGCTGTGTCTCTGTCCGTGTGTGTGCATGCGTGTGTGTGCTGGTTCGCTGACATCCCTAAATCTTCTGTGACTTGATAGCCCATTATTGCTGTCTACTTTGCACGACTGGGTCACATGACGGCAGGTGGCATGGGCCCTGCTTCTCTCTCCTTCGAACGACGACGAGCATGATGGCTCGTCTGGCTGTGCAGTGATATTGGGGGCCTGCACCACATCATTAGCAGGCAGCCAAGGTGGTTCTGGCACGGAACCCGCAGTGGGCCTTTGTGTTCTTTGTGTTGTTACTGCTTAGGGCCCAGAACCTAGAAAAGGTTGCTGATGCTTTTGAATATTTATTCACAGACAGCGCCGTCATGATGGGTTCCTGTCCCGAACCCTCTTACAACCCCAGTGTATCCATATCACAGATAAAGTTCCCCCACCTTACCGCTGTGCCATTCCCTTGCTCTGCAGCAACGCACATGATCCCCTTGATGTGGGTGGGCGTGCCCCAGCCCCTGGGGCGTGTCGACTCTGAGGCCCTACCTGCTAACAGTCCCTCTTGTCTGCAGGCCACATGGCCACGCCCATCCACAAGGATGCATAGAGAGCTCAGCGGCCTCGAGGCTTATGAAGGGGAGACCCAGAGCGAGTGTGTCCTCTGACAGGCCCAAGCTAGCTCCTCCTCGTACACACACACGGGCGCACATACACACATGAACAGTCCAGGTATTCTTATCTTTGAAGGGACTCTCCATTAATTTCTTTGGACATAACCCTAATCCCAACTATGACAACCTTAACCCTAACCCAGTTCTAACCTGAATCATAAGTAACCAAATAAAATACAAGACTTTTGGCTATTTTATTTTTTTTTGCATTCACTGATTTTTTTAAATTTATTAAAATTTAAAAAATGTCCCCACAAGGTATTAAATACAAAATACACACACACACACACACACAGTGGGTGTATACGTGGCCTATTATTCAGTCTTATCTGGCTGGATGGGGATGTTTACCTTGAGCGGAGGAACAAAAAAGACAGCAGGCATCTAAAAGGAAGTGGCCCGAGGCCCCAGCATGGAGGGAGATCTTGTGAGCTTGTCTTGCTGTGTTAGGGTGTCTTTCTATGTCTGTGTGTGTCTGCCTGTTTGTGTGCTCACACCCCTGCCATTGCATGACGCCCGGGGTGACAGACCCATCCTTCATGCCGCCCTTGTTCTTCTTGCCTTGCAGGACGCCTGCTGGAACATTGTGGGTGAAGACAGCTGCTGGATCTTCTGAGCCTTTTCAGGTACCCATGGTGCATGAGCTGTTGCTTGGTTTTGTCCAGCTGGTTACCAGAGCGGGTGTATCAGGAACAGCCAGCAGGTGACTGTGCCACAGGGGTCAAAGCCCAGGTATAAGTAGATCATCCGCCTGGCTGATAAGATGTTGCACATTGTGATCGCTTTAAATGAGAAATGGGTTGGAGGGGCATTTATTTAAAGTATTTTACCTTGTCTTTGATATCCCCTGATTTCAGCAATTCAAAGAGGGAAACCTTTTCCTGTTGTTTATTTTGTGAAGGATTGTACTTCGATCTAATCTAATAGTCCTCCAGCTCCGCCCCCCCCCAACCCCCGCTCCAAATGTAAGCAAATGATTAGCTGGCTTGGCCAGGTTCAGCAGGCCACTGCTGGCAGAGCACTCTGCTCCCTTCTGTCACCTGGAATGTGCAGACAGGCGGCCGTCCCCGGTCACGTGCCAGTCCTTGGGACGGGAAGCAGCCTTTTCACTCAGTTTTTTATGTGAATGCAGCCCTTTATGCTGAGCGTTTGAAGGCTGGCCTCTTAGCTCTCCACGCGAAATGCACCATGTCTTGTGCTTGCACATGTTTTTTTTCCCCCACATGTATTACTTGACTTTTGAGGTATTAGATACATTTGTCTCCTGATTTTTTTTCCCCTGGTGATGCAAGTGTTGTCATTTTTGGAGAAAACCAAGTTCAGATAGTAAACTTCTCACCCTGAATGGCACTCTGTACAATCCGCTGCACTAGCACCAGTAGTTCAGTCCCTTCCCCATCTTTGTTATATTGGTTGTGGCCCCCTGGGCTGTTGGCCACAAGCTGCTCTTCTCCAGATACACACACTGTTTGACCAGCTGCTCTGTCTCTTTCTCAGTCCTGGGGCTCAGTTTTCTGAACCTGCTGAGTCATTCCGGTGTAGCTGAGTTGATAGGATCCCGCAGAAACACCGTGCAGGTGAAGGAAACACAGCGCCCCTTTTCAGCTGTGCGACGGCCCTGGCATTAAAGCCTGACAACTGTGCTGTGCTGTGACAACGTCATGTTAAGCTGGACTGATGAGTCTCATGGTTGCTTTGAAGGCGCCTTTATCCGTCAGTCATTCTCCTGAAAATCTTTTAGAGCTGCTGCTACATGGGTCCCTCTTGTGGAGGTGCTCTGCTTAAGCGGGAGTCAGCAGGTCCTGTCCCCTGCATGCTTGACTGGGCTCCTTTTTTGGTGAAACTCTTTACCCCCAGTACGAGTCAGCCTGAGATACAGTCTTGCTGAGCAAGCTAGCGGCCATCCCCATCCAGACGGCTCTCAGTGGCAGGGTCTGTGCCGGACAGACGGCCGGATGGACACGCAGGGATAGCATTGGGGGGTAGGTGGCGGGGCTGGACCCCGCCTCAGGTGAACTGGGGGCCTCTCTGCACCTTTGGCGAATATGTGTTCACATACTCTGCTAGTGTGATAATCCGAGATGCAGTCCTACCTTCACGCTCATGTCAGCTAGCTTTGGCCCCATTAAAGGGGGAACAGTCCACAGAGGAAGTGTTCAGGTCCCATTTGGATAACTTCAATTTTATAAAAACCTGTGAATGCAATCAAAAAAGTAAAAATACTTTTTTGTTTAGTTTAGTTACTTATGAAGGTTAGAGCAGGGTTAAGGGTGTCGTGACTGGGATTAGGGTTTTCCCCCTAGAAATGAATGGAAGGTACGCTAACGGGTGTGTGTATGTGCCTACATATGTGCATCTGGGCCTCTGTGTGTGTGTGTCTGTTTATTATGAATGAACTAATGGATTTGAATGCTCACTCAACTTTTTCAGTTTAAACTATTGCTCTCTGACGTGCTATTGCCTTATCAGGAGACTTGTTTTCTCTCCTCTGGCTGGTGGAAGCCTTTACTACTGTTCTTGTGTGTTTCTCTGTTTTATGGAAACCTTTGTCTTGTGTGTCTCCATAACGTGACAGACAGCTTGCTGTTGTCCATGTCCAGGTACCCTGGGAGAATTAATGTGGAGGGTTTGGGTGGCCTGTGAGTTGGTTGGTGATGTCTCGTTTCACACAGGCACTGTCAGTGGCCACCCGCCACTCTGGTCCTCTGTGGGCTGGCTTGAAGCAGCCTTGTCACATGCCCCTTAATCTGTGTTATCTGTATGTGGTTTGGTCATGTGAAGCACAGCACTGGGCCTTCCAGGGGCTGAGAAGCCAGTAAATGAAATCCAGATTGGTCAGTCGAGGCAGTGTTGAGGTTGTATGAGACACACGCCCACGTGCCATAGTGCTTTCCTCAGGTAGGAGAGAGTAACTCATCAGAGGGACTGCACACCCACATGGGCGTTTCATGTTAGCCGCTGTGAACCTGGCGTGCTCCAGGCATCGTGCGACTCTGCTGCAAGGCGCAGGCTGAACCTGAAGTGCATGCTTCCAGATAGAGCCTCTGGCCCGGGGCAGCGTCGGGTTCAACGTGTCTGTTTGGCTGGAGCCGATTAGTCATCTACAGCACAGGTTCAGGGAATGGGGGCGGTGATCAGGCCTGACATCAAACTAGGCACCATATAACCCTTCCAGAGTCACATTTTGAGGGGTGGGGCTATAAACTTCCCATAGGACAGGCAACATGAGGAAGCAGGCACCTCCCCAAAGAGCCTACCCAACAAGGTCTTTCATTATGAGCAGTGCAGCAAACATTGATCTCGTGTTTAGCATGTGTCCCGTCTCCACATCGGGTTTTGCTGTGACCTATAAGAGGCTGCTGTCCCAGGCATCAGAGCCACCATTGTTTGAGCCTGTCTGTTTTCCGCCATGCTTATGCACTTTAGCAGCGTGACTGTGCTGAGTCGGCCCATGCCACACACACCTCCTTATTCATCACTCAAGGATCCTTCCCTTTCTGTTTGGGTCATCTTGAAAACGGCAGCCCTCCCTGTCTGATGATTGGAGGGGGAAGATATCTGATGTCAGATGTTCTGACGCACGCCCTGCATCTCTCGCTCTCTGCATTTCCCCCTCTCCCTCTCTCTCTCACATGTATCCCCATGTACTGGGTGATATAAGATCCCTAAAAGCCCTTCACGTGGTGTCATAGGAGTCAATGTATGTGTGTGACGGTTATTTGAAGCTGCGGGCCATCCGCTTTGCTGCACTGTCAGTCAGCCCCCCCCCCCACTCCAGCCACTGCCCTGTTCAGTGAACCCCGTCTATTTGGACTGTCTTTTGGCCGTGCGCTCCCAGGAGCGGCATTCAGGGAGTGGCATCGCTCCCAGCCACCAATTTTCCCTGTGTCTGACGCTCTTCTCCCAGCAGGAATAACAACCTGAGGACGGACGTGCCAGGATGACAAGTGCTGCCCCAGCTAGGAAGCCGTACCGCAAGGCCCCCCCACAGCACCGTGAGGTCCGCCACAGCACGCCCGCCTTCTGTGAGGACCTGAGTGGCACCCTGCCTGGCCCTGCCACCACCCCACCAGAGTCCTGCCAGGTAACTCCCCTTATGACCCGTGCCCCTCTGTTCAGGGACCTTTACAACAAGCACCTCGGTACCCAAGCCGACTTCGACATCTTTTCATCTTCCTGGTCCCTGGAGTCAGAAAATGAGCCACATGCCTTCGATCAGCAGAACCTGGATCTGGTGATATTCCCCCCCACTGCGGGTCTTTGGCGAGAGCAGATTTGCTGTGGCGCAGCCCAGAGCCGTTTATCGGTCACAGCGAAGACCAGCTTGTCCTGTCCGGTGATAAAAGGCTCGAGTCAGGGCATTCCTGGGATGTTGCCCGAGTCCTTCCTGGAGCGGTTGCTGGTCATTAAAGAGAAGGATGAGGTCCTGGTCCCTAGGGAGCCGCGTTCTGCCTTGCAGATACCACCCAGAGGGATCCTGACGCAGCCCAACAGCAGACTGAACACTCAGGCGGAGAACCTTCGCAAGTCCAGGTTTGCTGACACACTTGGCCTTGTGAGGCTGCCCAGTATGGAGAAACTGATGGTGTCCCCTGACCTGGAGCAGGAAACACAGCTCACAGATCGGGCTAAGGTCCATTCAGCACAATACACTTCCATGACATCTTCACCTGGACTGGATGCTGCAGCTCCTGGAAGAGAAGTTCTTCCAGTTTCTGATTAGGTCACAAGCCAGGTTCTGAGTTCAGCAAGCCTCCAGATGCTAAGGGTGTCACAGATGCTGGGCAGGAGGCCCAGTCGGCCTTGGCCAGGGGGCGCCTAGCTAGCAGCGAGCAATAGTGACCTGGAGAAGACTGGCAGTCCAGCAGACAGCCAGCCCAGAATCTCCTTCCATCAGGACGGCCAAGATGGGCAGCCGGAGCCTGATTTGCACCAAGCAGATGGTCACCAGGGGGCCGTTTATCCCAGAGGGGAGGTGGCAGCCTATGGGATTATGGGAGGGGGTGACCCCCAGGCCAGCAGCGACACTGATGGAGATGTTGGATCACAAGGGGCAACCTTGTGGCCACACCGCCAGCTGGATGCCGGCACTGTTTGGAAAGATATCGGGGACAAGGGTGACCTCAAAAATGTTCAGCGCAGCTGTCACAAAAGCTGGGGCCGCATGTTAGCAACACCAGGCCCCGTTCAATCCAACACCTCCCCCAGCTGGCTGTCTTGCGGCAGGTTTGGGTGCCGTAGCACTGCGTTCAAGCTGTTCGTTGCTTAGCTACGCCAATCTTGATGTTGAGCGCAGTCATTGAAATTCAGTGCAGAGTAATTCAACACAAACTCATCGTAATATGTCAGCATTTTTTTAGTGTCACTTTTAAGTGAAATCTAGATTCATCCGGGTATCCTCCCGTCTGCGAGACGGTTTGTGCACTGTGATGAACAGCCGGTGAGATAAGTGCCCAGGGGTTTCACTGCTGGCCCTGTGAAATATGCATGTGCTGCGATAATCTGGCTGCTGTCAGACTTGCGCTGCTGTTGTGCCTGAGTGGAGGCCAAGGCACCTTGGTAACTGGAGCGCAAGGTGGAACAGGACACCTTGACGGCCCGAGGAGGCCAGGCCTTTGCCACAGTAAACCATCTCTTAGTGACTCACTCGTTTTCACTTGCATATATTAGCAGTATTGCAGACACTCCATAGTAGCTGTCCTGGCCTCACACTCTGCTTTTCGGCCGTCTTGATGATTCAGGCATCTACTGTTAAGATTGCTTCCTGATGGCCTTTGCTGTCCTCCAGTGGACAGACACCAAGCAGGGATCTGACTGCGTGTTCAGCATGTACTGAGTATCCTAAGCGTCCTGCTGCACTAATGTGCCTCATGCATGTATTGCAGGGCTCACCGTCGGATGGCGACCGGATCAAGTAAGTTCAGCTTTTTGCTCTCTTATCTGCTTGTGTTTGGGAGTCATGAACATGCATGTAAAACGTTTCTGTGGAATGGAGTGGATTCCCACACTAATGTCTGTCTGATTAGCCACAGTAGAGTATTGCGACGCCTCCTGGGGGGGGGGGGTTGAAAAGGTGACTCAGGTACCTCCTAATCTAACGTGATTTAACATTACCAGCTGCATGATCAAGCCCAAATGTGACTCACAGCAGACCATAATGATAACAAATTATGATGCTGGTGGAGATGATAATTGATGATGATGTCAAATTCCTGATAATTAGGTAGCTAGTTGAATGTTGGGCAGCTGGTGGAGTGGCTGAAGTGTGCGGCAGTCTGTCTGTTTGGTCTGTTCGCAGTTGTCTGGCGAGACACCCCCCCCACTGTGCTTTCTCTGTGGGCCCGTTCAGCCTGACCCTCCCTCCTTATGGGGTTTCCCCTCCTGCTTTCTGCTCCTGCAGCCCATTTTCATTCTCTTTGTCTGATTTCCCTGTCTGAGAGCCGGATCCTGTGTGCAAAATGTGTTTTCACACGTCCACCACGCCAATTGTTCCTGCTGGCCCAGATCTGCAGATTTGAAGATCTGACATGAGGGGCTGTCCCAGATCCAGTCCCTCCGCCCCTCCAACCCCCTCCCCGAATCAATTGGCCTACACGCAGTGTCCACCCTGGCGACTGTGACTGGTTAGCTCTCTCTCGGAACCCACTGGGTTGTTGGTTCAGCCCTTGTGGGTGAGCAGCATGGACCCAGACCAAAGCCATAATGGGTGCCCCCCCCCCCTCGATGACACCTTTGTGGTATGATCCAGCCCTTTACCCAGCACTGCTCAGCCTCTCGCACTGGAATAGACCCTTGAATTACAACCCCCACCACCACATGAAGCCATCACTCCGAGCCTTGCTCTTGCTGGCTTTTCAGAGGACCCTCCTCCACAGCAAGGCTCCGTCCCCAGAGTGATGCCCCACCCTAAAAGTGAGGCCAAGTAGCTGTGACTCTAAGGCTTACAGTCACACCCCTTAAGCCTTTTGGTTCCTATCTAATCCAATTACACACAGCATATACAAAAAGAGCTTTGTGAACGTCATTTTCGCTTTAATTTTAATAATAAGCTATGGATTTTCATTTGCAGTTCTTTAACCTGAGTAAGATTGAGCATCATGGCTCTCCCTTCGCTCTCCCCCCACCACCTTGTTTTGGTGACTGTGCTGGGGGCTTGTCCTCCTTTAACTTTTTCATCCTTCTCCTTTTTCCCCATATTGAATCCCCCTGCCTGTATCTGGCAGAGTAGCTTAGCATTAAACAATCCCTCCCCCCCCCCCCACACACACACACACACTCCAACCCAGCGGAAACCACAATGCAACGTAAGCAGGGGAGATATTCTTGGTCTGTTCCATCTCCTGTGAGCCGGCCGCTTTGGCTTCACTGCTTCGGGAGGGTGAATGAATCATGGCAGGCCTGCCCAGAAGGGTGCCTGTCAGCCGCGGGCTGCTTGGCGCCAGGGGAGGCTGTGTGCTGAAGTGGTCCATCCCAGCCCACCTCAAGCAGAAGGGGCTTTGGCAGCTCCTCGTCCTTTTTTGTTTGGGTCCCCCTCCTCTGTCCCCGGCTACAGTCCTGTGGGTGGCAGTATCCGTATCTGGCAGGTCGCAACACTGTCCTGGTTTAGCCCTGGCTGGGCCTGCGTGATGGACCCTTACGCCGTTCTTCAGCACTTCACACTTGGGGTCTAGCCTGATTAGCGATTCCCTCACCCCCCCCCCCCCAAGGGTAGAGCAAGAAAGTAGAGCAGGGGCTGAAACAATGAAAGGTTCAGCAGGTGTGTTTTTGTATTTTTAACACAGGGAAATGGAGTTTCTCCCTTCAAGATGCAGCATGAATCCTTCATGGCCATTCACCTCAGGCTTTGCCAAGGGGGTTTTAGGGAGTCAGGTGCTGGCGCCTGGTGTTGATTAAACATTCCGCATTGACCGGCTAGCGGGCATTGCCGACCTGGCTTTGTGGGAGCAGGGGGCTGTGCGGCATGTGTGTGTCTGCGTGTGTGCCCACCTGCAGCTCCCACCTCCGGCCCCACAGGGGGCTGCGTGTTGGCCTGTCCCCTCCTGACCCCTAATCTGTGCCCTGACAGGTCCCTGCAGCAGCAGAATGAAGAGCTACGCAGGTGCCTCAGCCATACCACTCACAAGATGGAGGCCATGGAGGCAGAGTTCGAGGCCAGTCGGCACTACATGCAGGCTGAGATGGGCCGCGCCAAGGACGACCTGGACAAGATGCGGGACAAGTTTCGCCGGTGAGGAGCCCGCGGACAGCATGCCGTTAAATTGGTGCGGAGGCTGGGCTCTTAGCCATTACTGCTGAGCTGTGTTTAGGCTTTTTACACACTGGGTGTAACGTGTGCGGATTACTGCTGTCTGGTGCCAGAATGGCTCTCTGTGTGCGTGTCTGTGTGCACATGTCTGTGCATGTGAGTGTGCACTTGAGTATGCGCATGCAGGACTCGGTGGAGTGACAGCCAGCCTCTGAGCCTGGTTCAGCTTGTGACGCCCCCTCTTCCTGTTCCTGTTAGCAAACGCCTTCCTGATCAGCATTGTGCCACACAGTGGGTGGGTGTCACTGGGCTTCCCGGCCGTCTGGCATTCCCAGCCGTGAGGTTGCCAGCTCCCAATGCCTCCCCTCCGTATCAAAGAGTCACGGTCTGCTGGTACTTGCTGGCACTGGGAGGCAGCCGTCACCCACATGGGCCCAGCGCCCGGCCGCCTCTCCCTACTTGCTCTGGATTTGAGCCCTGAGTGGAGCATCATGTCTCTGCAAGCCAACTGTCCATGCTCCGACCTCCATTCCAGGGTCACAGCTGAGGGGGTGTCACGTTAGGGTGGAGGCCTTAAACCATGTTACTGTGCTGATCTGCGCAAAACAGCGATTAACAACCAAGATGCGCTAATTAGTCACCAATACTGAGAAATCAACTAAAGTGTTGCTGGTTTGACCTGAAAACTCAAATTTACAAAGAATAACCCTCCCCCATCTCCGTACAGCTCCTTTAGCTGCAGCTGCGGTTTTGTGAGAACCTGTGCAGCATAATTGGATTACAGTTGATTAATAATTAACGGTGTTGTATAGTTACGTCAGCTCTGATTAGCTCTGTCTAATTGCACATCTGTGACTATAATAGCGACGGCTGTTTTTAATGGAGAACAGACACGCCCACAAATGCACGTGTGGTGGCTCTGCTGTAATTTCCCACGGGTCTTCTCCTCTTCGCCTTGTTTGGTCCCAGCAGAGATTAGGATGTTTGAGCTGAAGCTCCCAGGCACTTTCATTTGCCGTTTATATGGATGCTGTGGGCGTCTCTAATTACGCGCGGGCCCCTCATGTCCCATGCCTGCGGGTGCCTGCCTTCACACTGCAAGGGGGAGCATCGACGGGAACGTTGATCTAGCAACCCAGGACGCCCTGAGTGGGGCGCTTTCATCACATCAACATTCTGAAGGATGCATCTTCCATGTCTGCTTCAGTGTGGATATGCTGCGATGAGTGCTCCATCAGTACCGGTGTAGTCCAGCACCAAGAGGTGTGTGTCTGTGTAGAGAGGGCGTGTGGGCCATCAGCTATCTCATGCCGAAGCGGCACATTGATGGCTGGTTGAAAAGAGCAGCAGGGGAGACCTGGGCCCCTGAATTTGGACCCCCCTCCCCTCCCCCATATGTGTGTGTGGGTGATAGAGCCTGAGCCTCTTCTTCTTTTTTCTCCTCCTCCTCCCAGACTTCAGAACAGTTACACTGCCTCCCAGAGGACCAACCAGGACCTGGAGGAGAAGCTGCATGCGCTGGTAACCTTTGACCTTTGAACTGTTATCAGATCGCAGGAATTGTGGGTGCTGTGCAAGCTTAATGTCCTGGGAGGGCTATAAAAACATGATTAATATTCATGTACGGTATTTATTTAAATACATGTAATGAGCTATGTTTTATACATGAGTGACTATTTTCCTATGTGGGGGGGGGTTCCTCCTGACCGAATGAATTCAGCAATGTCATGCAGACTGTAGCCTTCTTAAACTGGCTCATGGTGCTTTTCCGGTGGCATACAGGAACCTTCACGTACCTGACCCATACCACGAAGAGACGCTATTTACGGCATCATTCCGGCCCGCTTCGATTTTCTGCAGCAGAAGGGTCAACTTGGTAAAGGCACTGCCGGGTTTGGAGAGCAACAGTGACATAAAACCAAAGAGACACTTATTCACTGTTCACACAGTGTACACCATGATGTACTATGTGCTATTTTCTACCAGCACATGTGAGAAACACTAGTGCATCAAACACTAGCAGAATTAGCATTAGCTTGTATAAATTTGCATTATCAATCCATTCCGTTCTGTAATACTTTAAGGAGGTTGAAAATGTTTCAAGTTTCAAGGTATCGGGAATGCACCAATACGTCATAATGTGTAATACCGCTAATACTTAATAATATATAGAAAAACCTTTCTCTCCTTCAGGTAATCCATGCATATCTACGCAGATCACCACTATCTCCATACATTTCGATCAGTCAGATGGTGGTGATGAAACCAGCTTGGTTTAGTCAGCTATTAAGCAGGGCCATGTCAACACGGGTACAGCTCGGGTACAGCTTGCGTAATTTACAAGAAATATCCATGTTTTCATGGTATGGCTTGAGCATAGCAATGTTCTTATGGCAGTGGAAAAGCCCCTATGGTGCCAGTAGGTGACTTCGATCCATCAGTTTTTCTGCTCATTCACCACAAGACCCCACAATCTCACCCCCTGTGCGATAATATGGGCCCCTCCCCCTTATGTACGGCCTCTGACATTGGTGTCCCGGCCAAGCCCACCCTAGTGTGATCCTGTGATGCTGAGGTGTGTGAGTAGCATCTAGTAGAGGACAGTGTAGAATGAGGACAAGTTTCCTCTTCTGAGGGTGGGAAGGCTCAGCCTGTAATACTGACTCCAAGTCAGGCATGAATCAGGGCTGAGGGAGTACGAGAGGGATTGGCACCCACCCCAACTTCCCATCATGCCAAAGTGTCCTGTTCCTCATAGCCCAGCCATTTCCCTGACAAATGCATGCGTGGGGGTGTCTGGGTCCCCTCCTTCTCACTGATGCCCTGAACGTAGCCCCTCTAATAGCAGGCCAGAGGACTGAGCTGCAATCTGGGGTGATATTAGCTGTGCCTCTCTCTGACGCCCCATACCAGCCCTGGCTGCGGTGTCACCTGTGAGACTCCCACCTGGAGGGGGAGGTGGCTGTGACTCAGAGCAGCCAGCAGAGCAGCCACGGCGATGTCTGTGTACGGGTTGTTCATGCCGGCTGCTGCCACTTCTGCATCCCACTTGTTTATGAACCCTGAGCCAGGTTACACTTCTCCCCATCTCTCTCTCTCTGTCTCTCTCTCCATCCATCCATGCTGCCGTGTTCCTTCCATCAGGCCTCCATCAGTCAGACCTGGGTCCACGCAGTTGGGTTTCATCCTCTTTCTCTGCTTGCTTTTTCCTCCCCTTCCGTCCTGCTCTTTCTGGACACTGTCGAGCTGCAGTGCCGCCCATCTCTTGCCCTAGAAATGCAGCTGCTTCGGGATCGGGACACGCTAGGCTTCTGCCCATCCCCACCCTGTGGCCTCACCTGTCCCGACATTTGGCTAAAGGGGGTGCCTTTGCGAGGCCTGGCTTGGTTGTAGTGCATGGAAGGCTTGCTGCCACTCTGTGGGCCTGGTGGTTAGTACCACCCCCAGTCCCCCCCCCCACCATGTACTTTATTATAATGGGGGGCACCTCTCCTGTTAGCAGGCGGCGGCTTGATGTCACATCCCAGGGCAGTGCTTAAACCTCCATCGCTGTTTGACGGGGCAGACAGGATTACAGATGCCCCCCAGTGGCGCTCTGTAAGCGCGGAACTTGCATGCGGCTCCTCGGCCAGTTGACTTCCTGCATGGGAGTGTTCGCCCCCCCGGAAGCAGATGTGCGCTGTGACCCTAGAGCTGGAGTGTGGTCTGCTGCTCCATCACCTCACCCCACCGCATCGATCTGTTTATATTGCCCCCCCGCCCCCAACCCGCTATCTCCACAGTGCTTGTCTCTGTCGTCTTGGCCTGCCTAGGTCAGCAGCGCTTCTTAATCAATGTGGGGGGAGATCCCCCCCCCTTTAGAGCACTTAGGCCTCCCAGTGCTTCTCATGTGGGTTGACTTTCATCTCACAGCTGTCCTCCCCCCCTCCCTCAGCTTCGCAAGGTAGAGCAAGACAAGAAAATGATGGACCAGGAGATCGTGGAGCTGACCAACAAACTCCTGGATGCAAAGAACACTATTGACAAGATAGAGGAGTTGAATGTAGGTGTCCCCTGCGTATGGGTTGCTGCTCAGCCCCCCTCTCACTAGGCTGGCTCCCCAGACGCTAGCCTACCCCCTCCCTGGTGGCACCTCTCTGCACATGACGGACCGTTCTTAACGCTGCCCCGCTGGGAACGCCGATTCCACAGGGGCCCTGACCTTGTTCTTGTCTCCTCCAGGAACGCTACCGGCAGGACTGTAACTTGGCGGTCCAGCTGCTGAAGTGCAACAAGTCCCACTTCAGGAACCACAAGTTTGCAGATGTGAGTATCCTGCAATCTCCATCGACCCTCCCCTCACTTTCCCTGAGCTCCTCCAACATGCAAACATGCAGGGTCCAATCGGATTCTCCCCCTCCCTCCATACACTCCTGGGGAGTGAGCAGGCCAGAGACAGATAGGGAGTTTGCTGGGTAATGAGGGTGAGAACCTCCTGCAGTACCGTCGGGGGCTGGATGAGGTGGTCATATGAGGTGGCTGGTGGCCGCTGTACGGGGCAGTCAGCGGGTCTCATTTTGCTGCCGTCTCCAGTACATGTCGTCATGTGTGCTGGTCTGTGCTGGTGCTGAGTGTGGCCTGTTCCAGCTCAGTGTCCCAGCGGTTCCGGTTTAAATAGTGTGCAGGGCATTCCGAGCTCGTTCTCTCCCTAGGAGTTTATTTCCACCCTTAGGAAGGAGCTGTGGGCTGGGCTGTTGGTGTGTGACCCAGCTTCCTGTGTGGCGGGAACACTGGCACTCCCCCAAGCTTCTCCAAGCTTAAATGTATTTGTTTATAAATGCTGGCACTGACTCATCTCTGCCTGCGGGGCCCCAGTGGCCCATTAGTGCCATCACTCTGGGCACCGCCTATTCTGAGATATATATAATTCACCGGCACCCTGCAATATCTGGCATCCTGATCCGTCCTGGCTGCAGGCTCCCAGACGGCGCCGCGGCCACTGACGAGGGCACAGCCCAAGCCCGTGCCTAATAGTCTACTGACCAATGGGACACAGGATAAAAGCTGGCGTGACCCAGGGGCAGCGCAGAGAGAGGGAGTGGCCTTCCCTCCTGTCACACAGCCCTGACAGCTGCTGGCTCTGGTGTGAGCCAGAGTGTCTGCGGCACATCAATCTCAGCCAGAGGCTGGTGTAAATATGTCAGCAGCGGCCCAGACACCTGTGAGGCGGAGCCAGGAAGCATCTTCACGGCGCCACTACCCAAATAGCCCTTCTGATTAGGGAGAGCAAGGTGAGCTTTGCAGGGAACTGACAGTTCTGACCCATAGTGTTGGGGGCCGGGTCGGTATCTTGCATATGCTTAGTCATGTCAGATGTGGTTCTGGGCTGACCCTCTCCTCGGCGGTGGGGGAGGTTTGATGAGGTGGGGGTATCGGCTGGCTCACACCGGCACTCATCGATCGCCACCTCCCTGTGACGTGTACATGAGACAGCTGGTCGGGATTGTTGTCGGGATTGTTGGCTTCCTTATTTCCGTCTGTTTCCACTGATCGATGTAGCGCTGCTTTATTCATTCTGCTCCTGTGACACCGCGCTGAATCACGGCCTCATGCCCAGGTGCTCAGGCCTTTGATAACCATGATCTAGTTTTGGTGTCAAACTCTTACGAAATGGGTAACGGGGAGTAACCTGGCCATCAATCAGTGCCTGGCTAGGTGACCGCCATCTCGCCCTGCTAATGGCTGTTCACTCTCTCTGCTCCATGTCCCCCTGGCCACCACCCCCCCCACGCCGTTTCCTGGGTAACAGGTGACCCCCTCTGACCCTGTTAAGAAGTATAGAATTGATGGCCAGATGGGAGGGCAGGCCTGTACGCGGAAGGGCGGGTATTAAAGGTGTGAAATGCAGCACAGGACCTTCCCAAACTCTCCTCTAAATGGACACCCCCACCCCCCAGCTCCAGTGAAATTTACAGTCCCTAATTGTATTTGTCCTGTTGCTTTTTGCTGGTGTCAGACTGTGGTTATCTTATAGGCTTAAAAGTGCATCCAAGTGAAAAATAAGGCTTATTAGGAGTGTCAGAATCATCTGGAAGCGTCCAGTCTTTAGAGATTCTGTTAAAAGCACAGCAGGCCATGAAATGTGTATGGGGGAGTCTGTCAGTGGATAAGGGCTGCTTTTTATCTACCCCCCCTCCCCCATGATGGCAAATCTGCGGGTGGCTTCCGAAGCCGTCTTCCGTGGCACCATGGCCCGCCTGACACTGCCGCCTGTGGTCTCTTGCAGCTGCCAGCTGAGCTGCAGGACATGGTGAATAAGCACATGAAGAGTAGCCTGCCTCAGCGGGGGGGCCAGGCCCCGGACGCCGACTCGCTGAGCCTGACGCCCGCAGACGTGGTGCCCACATCTGTCATTGCCCGTGTGCTGGAGAAGCCCGAACCACTGGTGCTGAACTCTGCCCAGTCTGGCAGCAGTACGGGCCGGCCTGTGGCGGAGGACGTGTTCGTGCATGTGGATATGACGGGCCCCCAAATGGAGGGGCCCCTGGGCCCTGGGCGCTCCCTGGAGCAGCAGCCTCAGCAGCAGAATGGAACATGCCGCAGCCATGCCAGCCTGGATGGGGAGGACGGGGGTGGCGGTGGGGCAGTGGCCCCCTCGTTCGAGAAGCTGAACCCATACCCCACCCCCCCGCCACCCCACCCCCTCTATCCAGGCCGCAAGGTGATCGAGTTCACATCCGACGACAAGGTGAAGATCCCCAAGAATAGCCCGCTGCCCAACTGCACATACGCCACGCGGCAGGCCATCTCGCTGAGCCTGGTGCAGACCGACGACGAGGCTGACGGCGGCTGGCGCTCCGGGGCCTCATCTTCCTCTGGTGGCCACCCGCGCCGACAGGCCGGACCAGACACACCGGATGCTCTGTCAGGCCGCTCCAGCCCACTGGGCAGCCCCACTCCAGTCCCCGGTGCCTTCGGCAGCTCCGCCAGCTCTGAAGAGGATCTCCTAGCCAACTGGCAGCGCATGTTTGTGGAGAAGATGGCTCCATCCTCAGAGGGCAGCATGGTGAACCGTACCTCATTCAGCAGCGAGACCGCCATGGAGCTCCAGAGGAGCCGCGACGGAAGGACGGGCAGGACCGGGGCGGCCCAGCAGGGTACCTACTCGGACAGTGAGGAGTCAGCGGTGCGGAGCTGGACGGCCAGCCGAGAGTCGAGTGTGGAGGCAGACAGTGGGGCAGAGCCGCGTGTCAGGAGGGGCCACTATGGAGTGGAGTTCTCCAAGGAGGAGAGTCAGAGGCTGTTGATGAGCTTGGAGCCCGTCGAGGATGGAGACAGTGCCGACGTGCCCGATGAAGCAGCGTGTTCCGGGGGGGGGGGCAGTCCCGACACCTGCAGGATGGAGTATGCAGAATGCGGTTCAGGGGGCAGCTCGGCAGAGGAGCGCGACATCCTGCCCCAGGACCTGCCTGTCATCTCGCCCCGGGGCCTGGACACGCTGGAAGACCATATGGAGAATGCACCAGCCCACCCCAGCAGGCCTGGCAAGAGCCCCAAGAGGATGGGCGTCCACCACCTGCATCGCAAGGACAGCCTGACACGCGCCCAGGAGCATGGCACCCTGCTGGACTGAGGGGGGAGGGGAGATCTCCTCTTTTATCTTACAGACATGGCTCCAGTTTCCTCCAGAAGGGGAGTTTCTGTACCCGGCACCATCCTCCTTAAAAGCCCCCCTCCCCGGCAGAGATACATATCTGTGTTGGTAAATAGGAAACTCAAATGATTTAATGTCCGGAATCTGAATACCCTCCCCAGCCAGCGTGACCCAAACGGAGAGACATACCCTACCTCACAGGGGAGCTTTTCTCTGAACCCACATCTCTGGTACTGTGGCAACCAGCCACCCACTATCATCTGGAATGGTCTGAGGTCCCACTGTCCCACTCACTCACAGTGCCTAACCGCGAAACCCCCCCCCCCTCCCCCCCAGCATCGACTGAGGATTTGCGGCTTGCAGGATGATTATTGCGGGCTGTGCGGCGTCGGCAGTCCTACACGGCAGTCTT
>JAOYFF010000063.1:17064664-17090937 GCA_025773925.1 Cryptomyrus ogoouensis
CACACTGTCATTGCCCACGTGAGCATTGAAGTCCCCCAGCAAAACGATGGAATCCCCTCGTGGCACGCTAACCAGCACACCACTAAGGGAGTTCAAGAAGGCCGGGTACTCTGAACCGTCATTCGGCGCATAAGCGCAGATGACAGTCAGAGACCTATCCCCGACATGAAGGCGCAGGGAAACAGCCCTCTCGTTCACCGGGGTAAACTCTGTTGTTAAAGCACCGAGCTGTGGGGCCACCAGTAGCCCCACCCCCGCCCGACGTCGCTCACCTGCCACAACTCCAGTCATATGAATGCATTTTTGCATTTTACATGAATGAAAATTTTGAATTAAAATTTGATTTAATTTTAAAATGAAGTTCAAAGTCAGGGGTCATAAAAACTTGAAAATAGTTTACTTTTGGAATTTAACCAACTCCACTGCAAATCCAGCATTCTGCAGTCCCTTGGACTGGCTGTTTGATTCCCCTGTTGTATTATACTACACAACACAGCCAATGACGGTAGATGTTCTCCTGTGCTCTCTGTGGATCCGAAGTAGCTAATTTTGCCTATAGATGTTGCTAAGAAAGTCACCTAACTGTTGGGGCAGCCGTGGAGCTATGTACCTAGGGAGTGCTGCCAGCCTGAATTCCAGCTGACAGTCTCACCAGAGGCAACCAAAAGATCTCTTAAAAGTCTGGTGCTATCTGATTTTTCTTACTGCACATATACCTTCTGTTTGTTCTCTTCTTTTTTTATGTATTTACTTTTTTTCGGGACATTATTGTGTTTTTTAAACTTATTTGTGCTATGGTTGCTCGTCCACACTGTGTTCTGTTTTGAACTTTGTCTTGTTCTGCACTATATGTTTGTTTGTGTGCACTTTACATGCCTCGCTGCTGAATGTAAAAGAACTTCCCCAGGATCGATAATACTTCTTGTATTACTGAGAGCTGAGTGGGTTCTAAATCCAGGTGATCAGCATAAATATATTTCCACTCTTTAAGAAACACAGTGAACCCGAAACTCATTAAAGGAGCACCCAGTTCCCACTGCAAATCGCTATGTTTTTACAGCAAATGAGATTGAGCTCGGGGATCAGTCTTGACAAGAGGCACCCTGGCATAGTTAAAGTGTGCTTGGATCAAAGAGAGAGTTGTGTTTGACTTTGATGCAGTCGCCTTGAGCTCCCTTCTGCCTCCAGCTGTTCTCTCTCATTTATGGTTACATGAGATGCCTCCTGCGGGAAAAGCTGATCACCTCCCTAATTGGGCTGTCAGGAGACACATTCCATTCCTTATTTACCTAGATGGTGAGTTAAGGGGACATGCTGCCACCTTGTGGTTGGTAATAAGAAATATATCATTCTGGGTCTATTATGCTCGTTACTTCACAACGATTTATTTTTCTATTCAAATAACTGTACAAAGACGGATATTTTATTAAAATTATATGGGTCAAATGTCTCACTAACGGACACCTCTGACAGTCTTTCATGGGATGCAAACCCACAGTCCATGTCCCTAAACACCACTCCATCGCTTTATTTGCGTAGGCTGGCACACACAAACGTATATAATTCTCCCAACAGAATTGACAGTCTGCCTGGCAGCTAATTTCATAGCACCAGTGCTCTCCTTTATATGAAATGCACTAGAGTACACAGTCACAATATAAGTAACGTTTTTGCCTTTTAAGAGGCAGGACGTAACAAATTCATTCATTTTCCGGGGTCATTAGGATCCAGAGCCTATCCCAGAAGTTATGAGTGCAAGACAGGGAATATCCTAGGACAGGGCACCAGCCCATCGCAGGGAACACACACAGCATTCACACCTACGGACAATCTGGCAATTCCAGTCGACCTCGGCATGTTTTTAGACTGTGGGGAGAGACCAAAGAACCTGGAGAAAACCCCATGACAATGGAGAGAACATGCAAACTCCACACACGGAACCCAGGCAGGGACTGGAACCCAGATCCCAGTGGTGTGAGGCAACAGCGTTAAACACTGCACCACCATGGCACCCATAATAAAATCACATTTAACTTTATAAATGTTATAAACTAAGCACTATTTTTGTTATTATTGTTGGGCAGCGTGACAGTAATGTGTGAAATAAACATTCTGCTGATTATTCGCAAGACTGACCTGTGCAGACTGGTTTGTTAGACTGGTGCCCTCCAAGTCCAGCACCTCCAGGGTCCTGCTGGATGCCACAGCCACCGCCAGCATCCCCGCGATCTGGTCTCCTGTTAACCAAGCAGATACAAATGAACTTGCTGAAACTGCAGCACGTGATAACATGAATGAGCCATGTGGTCAAAAAGCCGAGACGACCTTTTTTTGCTTCAGGGGGGCAAGAGGGCCAGGTGGCCGAACATAACGCAGATCCGCATCTGGGATCACACCCGGACACTGACTCACAGACACAGTGCTGAATATGGTAGGATATTTCTTCAGCTAACACGACAGGTTCACAACCTTATGATTCATTTATGTATCACCACATTTCCCCATAAGATATTATAAAGGTGCTTTTCTCAAATTTAAACAGTAAAGAATTACAGTTGGGTGCCCAAGCACTTTGTTTTCGGTGATTTGGTTCTTACCCAGGGGATTGTAGTCCAGGTTCAGGACCCGGAGCTGCGAGCTGTGGGCCACGGCAATGGCCAGTCTCGCCCAGCCTTTGCCTGTGATAGCTGGGTTCGCGCTGAGAGTCAGCTCCCTCAGACCTGGGGAGAGGTCAGAGGCCATCATGCTTTTCCTAGGAAGGCTATCTGAGTACCTCTGAAGTCTCCACCTACCTGTGATATACAACACGTACCCAAGTATGATGTTGGAGACAAATGAACTATAATTCTTGTTTTGGTCTCAGAATGTAAATAAACAATTTTATACTACAAGCAAACAACCTGTGATATTTTCCTGCCTTGGGTGAGCTTGTGCTTCCCATTATGCATAATGTGCCAAGTGATGACAAAATCAGAGTCGTCTTCTTTTTCTGTTATAAAATTCAACTTTGTTTCAGAGATAAAGTAGTCCAAAGTAGTGACCCACCCGTAGCACCAATGAGAAGTGCAAACAGTCACTTGGGGTTTATTGAGTCACAATGGCAGCATTCATTTTTGTGCTCAGAAGTAAGACTAACTTGAAGGTGACTGTTTGTGTTGGTATGTCATTCAAGGCGAAACACATGAACTTGTGACAGAATGTGAAAAACACGTAAGAGATCCATACGCCATCCAGACACTTGGGATTCCTGCCTGTTTTGACCTGGTGGTGTACAGAGGGGTGCCAGAGCTGCACTCACCCTGACAGCATCTGATGAGTAAAATACAACCCACATTGATGATGCACAGATCATATCTGGGGTCTGGTTGGTGGGTAGGTGCTACTTTATATAAGAGGGACAGCACATCTGCTTTCACAGCTCTGACATATATTTTACAAGTATGATTTACCTTTTTAAAATAGGATTGCAAGAAAAAAATGTTTGCATGTTGTCATAAAATGCCTACTGTGTGGATTGGTCAAATACTCTGGTACATTTGCAATGATACAAAATTTACAGCTGGAAAAGTAAAAACTATTACTCATTGTAATCTAGTCAGAAAATGAAAGTGTTCCATAATAGCATGCTGTGTCTCAACATAAGTGCCTGTGTATTTTTAGTGAAGAGAAGGAGGGAGATGTCCTGTGAGAGTAATTCCCGTGGGGAGCTGATTAGTCACCATCTCTTTGAAGATTGAAACCAGTCTCCTTCAAACCTTCTGTCTTGCTGCTGCTTTGCGTTCTACGTTTTTCTCTGTCATCGTTTCCCCGCAACTTGATGAACGGTCCTTATCTCGCCGTACTGTGTTCTGAGGGCGATCTTATACGCATATACGTTATATACTATATCTTACCGGGTAAAAGGGGGGGGGCTGCAGTTTACCTGATTTCGCCCCGTCGGGAGGGAGCATGCCGCAGATGAGCTGCACGGCTTCGTCCCCCAGCATGCAGTCTCCCAGGTCCAAAGACACCAGCGACGGGTGCGTCGACAGAGCTGAGTTTAGGGCGACCAGACCGGCGTCCAGCAGCGGGCTGCCGTGCAGGCTGTGGGCGAAGTGGCAGCGGAGACATTTTCTGTTACATTAAGCTACAAACTGCTCTCATTTATACCACCAGATAGTAATGCATCAGTATAAATTTTCTCTGGAGTAGTCCGTGCCGCTAGTAAACTTTAAGAGACAACGCAAACGTCGCCAAAATTCCAAGCTATGTATAATTATACAAATTATATCTTACATGTGGTTATAGAATTTTAAGCCATTTGCGGCTTTTATGAACTATATGCAATGACTGACAAACCCCAGTGTGCTGTAATCTTACATGGAACGAGACAAACTTTAAAGTCGTTTATTATTATTATTATTATTAGTAGTAGTAGTAGTAGTCGTAGTAGTATGAGGAGGAGGAGGAAACAGTAGTAGTTTTGTTATAAAATTTTGAATTAGTCTGGATTGTTCCTCAGAAGCTGCTGTCCTGACTTTTTAAAGTTGAAGATGACCGGTGTGAGTCGCATAAATGCAGTATTTCTATAGGATGCAGGATCAGGTTACTGCCAACGATGCGGCGCAGCGTCTTGGTGCACATGCACGCTGAATGGATCGTTTATTATAATATTTTAATTATTATTATTGTTAATACTACTACTACTACTACTACTAATAATAATAATAATAATAATAATAATAATAATAATAATAATAATAAACAGTTCATCGTACTTACAACAAAGTCTGAACGGATCGGTTGGTCTTGAGGGCATCGGCCAGCTGCTTCACCCGACCGATGCTAGATACCACGCCGAGGTTGAGGTTGAGCTGTGCCAAGGAGTGAGAGTCTGCGACCCCGCGGCAGACCCGTCCGAAGTCGCGGTCCGAAAGCTGGCAGCCCCGCACCGACAGCAGCCGCACGCTATTCTCTTTCAGGCTGTCGCAGATATCCTTAATTTCAGCCCCTGAGAGCGCCTCTCCGGTTATCTGAATGGAGCCGGGTAGCATTTCGTGTGAAGGTGGCTAACCCTTCATTAAAAAATGGAGACAGGCTTAAGAGAGAAATAGGAGAGGTATCGAAACCGATCGTATGTATTAAAAGTGGTCAAAGGGTACCGCCGAGCCCACACGGAGATGGGGAAACCGGCGATTATCCGCCCAGCTAAAATAGCAGGTCACACGAGTTTTATTATAAGACGTTATAGCGGACGAATGTGTGTTTCCCGCCTCCCTTCTTGTTTCCGACGGACTATCGATCTGTTGGATGCTGAAACGCTTAGCGTGAGTAAACCGGCTGCATTCATCGTTTTAAGACGCAGATCAATCCATTCGCGGGTATCTTTGTGGCTCCCGTATAAAATAATCGGGAAGACGCTGCTGGGTCGGGTTGAGCCGCGCACTGACTTGTCCCCCTTGCTGAATTATTAATAAACGTGTGATGCAGTTTATGCTATGCGGGGGGCTTGCTAACGCCGCTGCGGGTATAAAGGGACGATGCGCGTCTCCCTCCGTCCGTCCAGCCCGGTTCACATGCGAGTCATGCTGCACGCGCCGGCCTTCAAAGCGGGGACGCTCGCGGTTTGTTTGCATCCGCTGCAGGTGTCGGTTACTATGGACACCCCATCTCAATGTCAACCCTCCCTTAAAACACGAGATAACGATATACGTCGCCTCTCGTGGTAAATTGAGCTTTCTGTCCCACGAATAAAAAGGGCTTTGGCCGATATGCAGGGAGAGCACTATTTCATTTCACGCCAGTAGTGAAATGCATCCTACCCATTTGTCTGAAAGTGCCGCAAACCGCTAGGAGACACAGTGCCGGGCTCTAAGTGAGCTTCTAAGGAAGAACGGGGAACGGTGGCTGGCAGGACAGGAGGCAGCTATCGGGTGCGATTAGTCACGCCTGGCCTTACGTACATTCTTTAAGTGATTATTTACAGGGCACCCCATACCTCTAAAATGCCTGTCGCCGTTCCCTCAGTTTAATGACATAAACGAGTTTTACCTGCATCCGTTAGGGTTCACAGCAAAATATGCGCAGGTACAGTATGAACAGTTCAAGAAGACCTGTATCGACTGGCTGAGTTTCAGGGTCGGAGACATCGGCACACAATAATCCAATTAATAATAAATCCCAATAGGCTTTCACAATGGGGACTCTGACTCTGCGGGGGGCGACGCGTCAGGTTGAGGTGTAAGGGGAGCCCGAAGCCCATCTTGTCAGTGTCTTTTTACCTATTGTACGGAAGGAACCGACCTCTTTCCGACCCCGGCGGGTGGGTGCGCTTAAATGTTGACTTGAGGTCCGATATTTGAAAAGCAAAACGAGTCGGTAATAAGGGTTGACAGCATAATAAAAATGTCACCTGTTAATTATGGCTCCGTATGTGTCCCACACTTCACAAAATTAAGACGCATCTGGGTAGTTTGCATGCATGTAGTGAGGTCTCTGTACAAATAGACCACGGTTATTGTCCTGTCAAAGCATTGTATTTTTTGAAACTACATATAACACGGAGGTGAGTGCATGGTCTATTAAGAATGCAAAATCGATTTAATGAAATAAAAATGAGTGGCAGAACTATTTGTGTATAAAAGGTACCAGCTCCTGGGAAAAAGCGAAAAAAAGTGTCTTGTACCAACATATCTGTAATCTAATGAGCTTCGTTTGAACCTTTAACAGGTTATACTACATAAAAAATGTATCTTAAACATTTTAAAATGATGGCATTTGTTTCCAAGTAATACAGTGAGGGGGTAAGAAAAAAACTGAGGACTGAGTTCAGTAGACTTTATTTCTATGTACACCATGTCTCTCTGTCTCTCTCTCTCTCTCTACACACATATATACATACATACACACACACACAATAAAAGAATTGGCATGGAATCAGTGTCATGCTGTTGTGTAGAAATGTGTAGAAACCAAAACTGAGAAGCAAAAAATTTTCATCGAAACTCAAAATTTAAGCCTGACCTGCCATGAAATTTGTACTGTGGAAAGTAAATAATCGATTCCTAAACTGTCTCTCGCTTTAAGAGCGGCTGTAACATCTGTCCTTCATTGCATCATACCATTGTTCCCCATTAACACAAGAAAACTATGTCAAAGTTTGACAAGCCAGAGGCATATGGTCATGCCCAAAGTCTCCCAAAAAGTGCTTAGTCAGAGTCCTCCCTCCGTCTGACAGAAATCTACTTTATTTTAGAAACAAAAGCTTTCCCCATTGGGCACAGAACGGACAGATAGGTTCCAGGCCAGCTGTCAGCCGTCATAATGAGCAAGTTTACGCACAGTCATGTAAGCGTTTACACTTCATGTCCAACACAGGATGGGTAATAATGGAGCTCACCGCGAGTTAACAGGAACCCATCCTACAAAGAAACAAACTCACCAGCGTGTGCTTTCAAGACACGGAAGAAGCATTGCTTCACAGAAAGACTACTGTGACAGTCAGGGTGTCAGGGTGTATATGTCAACTCATATTCCTCTGGCATTAAAAAACAAAGATTACAGTGCGGGGAGTGGCAGTCTTTGCCAGGTCACGCCATCACTGTGCCTGCAGGGAAATCCCGAGGGACTTGACCGTGTTGTTCACCAGATGGGTTGCCACATCAGGCAGATCTCTAGCGACCCTCTGAATAGGGGGGACATTGGGTCCTTCCAGGGTGTCCAGGATACCTTGGAGACAAAAGCAGAAAACATGGACTGTGCCTTTAGCGAAGCACCTTCAGTTAAAATCGAGACAATCAAGCTGCCCAAATGTGACAACATTCATTACTATAAAAAAACAGCCCCAAGATACTTTAACAATTAGCATACTCTTAAATTAGATTTGGGGTCTTGAATTTAATTACTTAAGGTCTGCAGTCCGTTCTGCTTCAACATGTACTGGAAAAACTGTAGGACTCAATAACCTTGCTGTTACAAGGTTGCTAGTTAAATCCTTGTTGGTGAGGCAGGAAGTTTCCATACCTTCGACAATCTTGTGGTAGGTGAAATGCAGGTATAGCAGGAAGAGCATATGCAGAGTAGCCAAAGTCCCACAGAGGATGAGACGCGGCGTCTGGCCCACGGTGCGAGAGATCAGAACACCCACCTGTGAGGAGGGAAGTCAGTACAAAGGACCATAGGGGTTTGGTGAATCACGGCCTCGTGTGCCACCTTACCATCCGAAGAGTTGAGACCCCACCAACCACCAGCCACAGCACGTAGAAGAGCCAGTGAAAGTGGACGTTGTACGTGACAAAGAGGACCACACAGTGACCAAACAAGCCATAACCCTGTGAGACAGAGGGGACGACAAATGGAATAACCGTGTGGCTTCTTGTTTCACCGGTTTGATGCTGATGATGGTGGCTGGATACGTACCAGCAGGGACAGCATTTGCAGCATGGTGATCTGGGCATTACACAGGTAGGCAAGGAAGAAGATGAAGGAGGAGACGCCCAGCCAATAGCCGAAGCAGGTGCCGATGGCCGTGCCCATCAGTGTGCCCTCTCTCTGGGGGAGGAGCATGGGTTAGATAGGGTGGTGGAAATAGAAATGGATGCAGTCTCCAGAGCATCTGAGGGGGGATATCGATCCAGTTGGTTCAGTCTAACCGCCTTACGGAATCGGCCGCTTACGATCACAGTCCCGGACGTCTTCATGCCATGCAGCAGGATAGCCACCAGCGTGAAGACCAGCATCATGGGTCCATAGAGCTCCCCCGCTACCTTCTGTGGGTAGACACATGGCAGAGTGCATACATCAGCTCGCCAGCAGGCAGTGTCACCCAGAGGGAGAACAGACACGTCTGCTGCCAATACAGTAGCTCTGCCATAGCCAACATGGCCGCCCACCTGAGGGAAGCCGATCATCCTGACAGGAATCATGGACTCAATCAACCTGAGGAGGGAGAGAAAACAGGAATGTAAGGAACAGGGCAGAACACCAGAAAAGCTGGAAGCAGGATGGGAAATCCCAGCCACAAGAGTCACCAAACCTGCAGAAGCCGATCCCACATACGCACCTGTTCCTCACTTGGATGGGCTCCACGTCAAAGTAGGGTCTGAGGATGTCGATGTTTGCATAGAGGTTGAAGGCCTTTGACGCCTGCCTCTTTCCCGCCTGCCAAACCTGAGCGGATGAATGTGAGATGCATCTATATACTAGTTTGGTTCTTGAGGTTTTAGGGAATTTCACATATTTAAAGTTACTTGATATCTCTACCAAATGATAATATAAACTGTTAAAAAGCTGCAAGGTGAAACACTGAGACAGCATGGAGATGAGCTAAACTGCTTTTCAGTCAAGAACCGTGAATTCAGACACAGTATCCATATTTTTTCTCTGTGGTGATGCCTGGTAAAGTACTGAAGGCTAATGTAATATTTTTTATGTTATCACAGGAAAACCTATGGAAACATTAAAATTTTTGTCAATAAAAACTAAAGGTCCAACTGTGTCAGAAGATTCATTAGCTTATCAACAATGGCAAATAAGGTAAAGGTACCAGTTATTTTTCCATTAATAACTTTGGATAAACACCATCATCTAGCCTCTCTTAATTATGAATTGCAGATACGACATCTCTATCTATTGTAGATATAATAGATCTGAAGTTTAGTTTTTCTTTACTTGCACTTATGCATTTTCACTCCTGACTCACTACTGCTGCAGTATTTTTGTTTGCCAGAAATGGATGTCATAACAACAGATGCTAGAACATCAGAGATCTGAATTTTAGAGTATATCCACAGAGCCCAACGTTACGCTTGGTGACATAGATAATATCACCAGAAAGAGAGCTAGGGCTGCCACTTGTCCAGGACTTTCCAGGACCGCCCTGCATTTTGGTCATTTGTCCAGGAAAAAACTAATTTCATTCCAGGACACAGAGTGTCCCAGAATCATTTTAAATATGTACATTAACAACACTCATATTCAGTCAGAGCTATAGCCGATTAATAGAAACACTGTGTCTTTTTAGCCAAAAAAAATGTGTACAGTTTCTTTAGCCAATCAATCAGTTTCATGAGAAGACACACTCTAAACATGAGCTGCATAGTCGGTGATGATTGTAGCATCATGCACTACCGCCATTGTCAAAGATAAGGTTAGCAAAGGTAAACTTAAGTTATATTGAAAATGGTTGGCGAAATAGACAAGGAGGATCCATTACAGATATTGAAACACATATCAATTGCAATTTCCCACGCTGTGTATTTAGTACAGGAACTCCAGCCAGCCAAGGTCTGCTGCAGGAGCTTCCAGCGTGCACTGAAGTCAAAGGCATTACAAAAAATGCTTAAGCTTATTTAATACGTGTAATATTAAATAAATTTATATATGGGAAACATCATATATAAGAAACATAAAATTCATATGGCTTAGGGTACACTGATGTCATGCATGTTATGGGGAATTGTGACAAGTTAGTTTTATATCTCTCTTTTATATGTATTCAGTCCCATTATGGTGGGAGTTATAATACAAAAATACTTACTACAATACTTAAAACAATGTTTGAAATGTAATAGTTTATGTTTTGTACTCAAACTCTGGTGTCAAGGCATGTATTTAACGAAAAAAGCATGTTTGTGGAATTTGCTAACTACTGCAGTGCATGATGGGTACAATATTTGGAGGCTACTTAAATTTAATCAACTGAAACTGCTTCAGCTGTTGTAAGCAGGCCCTAAGTGGGGAAAAAGGAAGGGGGGGCATGGTCCATCTTTGTTCCACCACCAGTAAAAATATATTTTATATTTTAAAACTATTATTTTATGTAAAAATCGAAGGTGTAAGGTGTGGGGTCATAACTAATGGAATAAGCTATTACATTACAGAGTAAATAATCAATTATCTATGCATTGAAAAATATTGGAGATTACACTGTCATGTATGATTATAATTTCACTATCAAACAGACCTAAACAAACTTTTGGAATGGTGTCGGTATGTGTAATATATTTCATCAATGCCAGGAACTTTACAGGACTGAGGTGACAACCCTGTTGTGGAGTGAGATTTGCAACGCGAGACAACAGAGCACTGTCAAAGAAGATAGACAAGTGATCAGGCAGAGCTAGATCCCTAACATCAGCAGTAGGAGTACCGAGAATCTTACAGATAACCCATGCCACCCGTTTCTCCTCCACGGAGGCTCACCTCGTCTGCCACCTGGCGCCCCAGCTGCCCCTTGAAACCCTTCATCCCCAGGAACTCCCCGTCATCCCCGGTATCTTCCTCGGTGGCAGCCGCCTCTTCCGCAACCTCCTCTTCCTCCTTCATGCGCTGATGCATCTCGCCCATATCCTCGAAGCTGGAGCCGGACGTATCGTCCATGTTCTCCATGTCAATCACAGCTGAACCGCTGCCCTAAGGAACCAGGAGACCCGGTTACACGACATTGTACAACGCACAACCATAACCAGCGGGCTGGAAGAGCAGCCCCCTGATCAACGGGATTATTTTCGGCTCCATCTGCTGCAGCCCGATCCGGCTAAATAGACGTTGAACCTCTGCTTGTCATGATCTAATGTAATATTACAATATGATATAATTCCCGGTGAGGATCCACGGTTTGGGAATATTTGTCCGGAAATCGGTGTGGCCTGAGAAAGACAACGGGCTTTAAAAACACATTTAGTCGAGCGAATAGGTGTCTGGACCCTATTAAAGTGACAAGTAGGTGAGGAATTGCGGCGGTGGACCCCGGGCGGCGAGGCGGCCAGGTTTGTTTACAGGGGCTCCTACCTGGATCAGGTTGTCATCAAAGCCGCCCCATGGTTCCGTGTTAGTGTTTTTGTTTCCATCGGACGCAGATATCATCTCTCAAGGAAGGCGGCAGTTCAAGTACGGTAAACGATACAAATCCGGCACTTTAGGCCCAGTACTCGGGCAAGTCGTTAGCGATCTATCTGACTTACACGACTTGGTAAACCCGTTCGTACCGTGCCCAGATGACACCCTGGGTTCGAGTTAGTTAGCGTTAGCGACGGGGCTCCGCGACTGTGAGACGTGGAATCCGGCAAACTATCGCGAGATCGAGTCACGTCCGCGAACATGAAATCACCGGTTTTGTAGATTGCGTCACCAGTTCCCTTTTGCTACCCGGGCTGTCACTCTGTACAAAAATAGCCTATACTCAAAGAAAATCCCATCGACGATATTTTTAATATGAGCTGTTCTATTGAGGATTGTGTGAAGGATGCCCAATGTAGTATTATTTGGACAAAGATTCCCAAAGATTGCTATTCTTTCTGGGGGGGGGGGGCGGGTGTAATGTATTTTTAGGTTACATACTCTTGTGATGAGTATAATATGTAAAAAGAAAAAAAATTGTCTTAACAAGTAACAAATATTCAATGTGTTCTGGAAGCTTTACTATAAAAGGTCTGGACCATGGGCGTCGTTATGTCCGATCACTCAGGGCTAAAGCCCAGAGTATTTTAACCCCGATGCCAATCTTCCTTTTTTTAAAAAAAAAGTCAAGCCCCACGTAAACTTTACTTAGCCCCTGATCTTTTCAACAGCTGGAAATCCCCTGGTGTGTACAATTTTTCTGGGTAAATCAAATATATGGACAAATGTATTGGGACACCTGGCCATTACACCTACAGAAACTTTTATGACATCCCATTCTAAATCCAAAGGCATCAGTATGGAACTAGTCCAACCTTTGCAGATATACCAGTGGCCATTCTTGTGGGAAGAGTTTACATAAGATTTGAGTGTATCTGTGGGAATTTTTGCCCATTTGTGCAGAAAAGCATTTATGAGGTCAGGTACTGATGTTGGGCATGAAGGCCTGGCTCACAATTTCTGTTCTAGTTCATTCCAAAAGTATTTGATTGGGGTTGAGGTTAAAGCTCTGTGTGAGCCAGTCATGTTCTTCCAAACCAAACTCACACAGCCATGTCTTTATGGAACTTAGTATGTGCATTGGGGTACAGCCATGTCGAAACAGAAAAGGGCCTTCCCCAAAACTCTTCCCACAAAGTTGGAAGCGTAGAATTGTCCAATGCAAGCAGGCAGGTAATGTTCTCCTGCCATCTACCAACTCATTTCCTCTGTTCCAGAATCCAGTGGTGGCATGCTTTACACCACTCCGTCTGACACTGGGCACTGTGCTTGGTGATGTGAGGCTTGCATGCAGCTGCTCAGCCAAGTAAAGCCCATTCCATGAAGCTCCTGATGTACAGTTTTTGTGCTGGGGTTAATGCCAGAGGAAGTTGATTTTTCAGTACAGGGCAATGCTGTAATATACAGAACAGGTGGCAACTCTACCCCCAGCGCTCAGCGGCCCATTGGTATATAGGTGTCAGGAAATATCACGCATAGGAGACATGTCGTTAGAAAATCTACCTATCAACCTGTCGCTCATATACTAACTATATGGAATCTTAAAATGATTTTCTTTAACTTATGTGGGCTATCCACACATTATCAGGGCTGCCAGCTTTGTTCATCTGGTTGGAGTGAGATTTGCAACGCGAGACAAGTCTGCACACACATGCACATTATTTACATAATGTAACTTTTATTAACTTGTAAATCGTCTGTAGGGCTTACAAACTACCCCAACGATTTTGATTAAGCTAATTTTAGGTTTATGATGTAATAATATACATATGCCGCAAATTTCTTGCTTGAAGCCGAGAGTGTCACGCAAGATCCGTGAGTCGGCAGCCCTGTATCATCCACCCTCAAATCGTGTCAAGTTGTTCGGTCTGGACACACACGCACCGACACGTGGGCATTACGTCACACCGGCGATGCAGAAAGATGGCGGCGCCTATGAGCAACGTGGAGGAGCTACGAAATAGAGTCATTTTGAACGAATTTGGCGTTAGAAATGTAAGCCCTTGTGTTCTGGGGGATGTAGATTTTTTTTTTTTGTAAAAAAAGGTCAAGCTTAACTTTTATCTAAGTTCGGATTTATTTATTGCGAGTGCTTGGAAATAGCGATTCGAGAGTAATCGAGCTTCTTAAATTGTATTCACTTTTAAAGAGTTAGTGTCATTAGAGTGCTCTTCATCGTATCGTAGGAACGGGATGCTGTATTTGATACTCCCCGAACGTCGACCATTTGGGAGGATGGTCGCACCTGTGTAAAGTACACATCATATGTATACATTTAGCAGACGCTTTTGTCAAAAGCGACGTAGAAGGTAGACAGCACAGTTTGTTTGCGGGCGGGCCTTTATTCCTCTATTTTGTATATTACCGTCCGTTCAGCTTTGTTCATTTAGCCTATATGCGCTTATCTGCAGGACCGTGCTGACAATTGGAGGGGCAGGTGCTCGATCGGCAAAATTTGCCAACCTCGGTTAAATTCATGTTCGTCAGTGATCAAAAAGGGGCACCTGGGGCCTGTACTACGAAGCGGGGTTACTGGCTTATCGGGGTAACTTGTCGGATTTAAGGTAGTCTGGGCAAAATGTAAGCGAACGAGTGTGAAGTCCATGTAAACTGTGGTACCTTAAATCCGACAAGTTACCCCGATAAGCCAGTAAGCCCGCTTCGTAGTACAGGCCACTGGAACCTCAAAAGTGTATAGCTTTCTGTCTCGTGCAAAAAGGGGCAGGTGCTCACGCACTTCAGCAACCCCCAACTCGCTTATCTGTACCACGCTGGATAATGATGCCTGTCGTTTTTTCCAGGTCCACACCACGGACTTCCCTGGTAATTATCCAGGTTATGACGACTCCTGGAACCTGAAGAAGTTTCAAAAGGTAAGACAAGTCAGTGGTTGAAAGAGTTTCCATTAAAAAGGGTTTGAAAAGATCTCTAATGTTTGTCTGTGCTTCTATATCGTAGAAGTTCAGAATCGATATCATTCAGATGGAAGAAAACTCTATGGAATTTGATATGGTAGGGATAGACGCTGCCATCGCCAATGCTTTTAGACGCATATTACTGGCAGAGGTAAGAACGAAAGTTAATGGCTTATTGCAACTCTTTCAAAGCGATTGCATTTTCTTCTGTACTTTCATATAATAACCGCAAATGTACATTAAAGTGAAATGTTTGCTCCTTCTCTGCTCATCTTGTCGAGGTTCCCACAATGGCTGTGGAGAAGGTATTTGTCTACAACAACACTTCGATCATTCAGGATGAGATTCTGGCCCACAGACTAGGTCTGGTACCCATTAGAGCCGACCCGCGACTCTTCGAGTACCGAAATGCAGGTCAGCTTCTTTAGAGCCGTGTATTGTTTTGGGTCATTCCATGTCAAGTCATCACACTTTCAGACCTCATCGTTACGGATTTTAATGAAACTTGGCATGCTGATTTGGTCACATGAGTAACATGAAACTGAAATTGGGCGTGCCTGGGATCAATATTGAGGCAGATTTAAGCAGATTGAAGCAGATTTTTTTTTTGGGGGGTGGGGGTGTATGACTTTGAGTGGCTATATTTACCTTAATGCAAGCTGCACAGAAGTGGTCCATATATTATTTTAAAGCTATTGTCCAGCTCTATAGATTGAATAAACTAAAGCTAGATCATAATGTCCCTGTGACCCAGACCCTTTGCAAGCATCAAAGGTTATGTTGTGGTTGCATATGATGATAATTGGTGGTTAGGATGTGTGAACAAATATGCCATCTCCATTTGAATAATTGCTATGTAATAACTGATTAAAATATTAAAAATTAAATAACAAAAAAAACTATACAGTGGTACCTCAGTTCTCGAACTCATTAGAACTCGAATTTCTTAAAAGTCGATCCAACCAGTTTGGAAAAAAATTACTTAGTACTCGATCTGAATCTCAGAAGTCAAACCGTGAACGCCGACCTAAGATAACTTTTACGCGCGGGAAAATGAGTCACGCGGCATGTCTCTTAGCGGAAACAAAGGGTAACGCTTCAGTCTCGCATTTGCTGTGATAGCATCACGCATGTTTACACAAGCTGAATACATATATTTAGACGGTAAAAATACATTTAGACAATGATAGACAGTAACAGTAATTATATAATAAAATGCATTTTAAAATAGATTTCTTATTCATTATTTTAATATTAATAATAAACCATTAATACATTTAATTATAATAATATTGTCGTGCCCAGCGGGGACGGAATGGAGACAAAGGCGCAGACGTCAGGGTATCCGGGAATACCGGGTTTAATTACAGGTAAGGCAGGCAAAACGCAGACGGACAGTACAATGACCGGACTGGGGAAACAAACTGAAACGCGGACGAAATACAGAGGACTCATGACAACAATCAGAAACAGCTGATCACATGGGGGTTAATGAGGGGGTGTGGCACACGGAAGGAGGGGACAATCGGGGCAGGACACAGTTTTTTTGGATACATTTATTTTCTTTCTTTACAAATTACTGTTTTGATAAATGTCCTTAGATTGACTTAAAGGTAGCATCACATGGTTTCATATCACTAATGGGTCTTTTTAATGGCAGCCAAACTGACATGAAATAGTATAACAAGCACAGGTGTAAGTAATAACATTAAGGTTACAAATATGCTACAATGGAATTTAATGGAAGCTTCAATGATGTCATTGCAGACACCTGTACTTGCCATACTATTGAAAAGGCCCACATGGCTACTAAATATGGCTAATAAATGCCTTGCATTCATCAGAGGTGAGTGAGGTGTGCAAATCGGGCCAGTGTAAGTGCACACTTAGGGAATCATTTGACTTTGCAAGCATCATAGGTTATGTTGTGGCTGCATATGATGATAATTATTGGCTAGGGTGTGTTGAAGAAACTATGCCTAGCACTGGAGAGTTGAGACTGAGCTTCAGAAAATTTGGTTTTTGAGTTGTTGCTGAGATATCATTACTTGTGTGTATCAAAACCACAATTTGTTACGATGCTGTTAGCAGTAGCAAAATTGTAGTTAGTGATCAATGCATGGTATAGGGTTACCATTTTTCATGATGACTAGTATTGCCAGAACTAGCTGTGGATATATAATTTTAAATTACTATTAAAAATGAATAAAAAGATAGTACAGTAAAATCCCATTATAGTGGACTCACTTATAATGGAATATCGTCTGTAACGGATGAAGTCCACTGGTCCCGGCCATTTGCCTTTAAGAACATGCAGAAAAAACATCGGATATAGCGGACTTGTTATAACAGAATTTCGCTTATAACGGACAAACAATTTGGTCCCCAGGGCCACTTTTAGCTGTAGTTTTGTTCGGCTATAACAGACATGCAAGCTCCGCCTACAAGAGAATTAATGGTACAATCAGAATAGTTTATTTTCCTCTTTAGTTTACACCTTTGACTAGGCACTGGCCTACTAAAAAGGGTCTTCATTTCTCAAAAACCTGAAAAACTAACAAAAATAAACAAACTAGATAGGCTTTTAGGCTACTAGGGCAAAGAAAGAATTTCAACATTGTTCTAATAATGCATAATTTACGTACAAGCAGTACTGTTTAAAGGGAAGGTGGGAATGTAAGAACAATTGCTATATAGTGATCCCCCGCCTATCGCGGAAGATACGTTCCAGACCCATCAGCGATAGGTGAAAATCCGCGATATAGAAAGACCATATAAACAAACTTCTTTAAAGTTCAAGCCTTAAAATACCCCTCCCGCACACTTAAAACACATGTAAACTTATTAAAACAACACATATGATATGTGGATGTCGGGCTAAGGATATGAGTAACATAATAATAATAACAATATGTAATGCATTTGTATGTGATTCCATTTTAACGATGGCTTTATTCCGAGGACATGCCACCCTCCTTCCTGTTTGACTAAAGGAAAGTGATGCGGTGGGTCTTATATTCTTTTCATCCTTCTTGGTGTAGCATAGTAAGCATACCGTTGATTAATTCAAGCCTTAATGGCGAGCAACATCCGCGTAACGCTTTCCTTCCCAAAGCATATCCAGGAGTTTTACCTTCTCCTGAATGGAGCTGGCGCTTAGGCTCACTACTACCAGAAGGCTTAGAAGATGTAGGACGCTTGGGAGCCATCGTAGGGCTTAAAACAAAATGAAAACAATTGGACCACAAGCAAGGTACACGATACGCAGAGAACTGTGATGACACATCGTGGAATAATCCGCGTTATAGTGGGGGTGCGATAGCTGACCCGCGATATAGTGGGGGATCACTGTACTCTCAATTTATAGTCCAGCAGAGCCTTTGAAGCAGCTATTGTGTCTTTGCTTGAAATTGTGTATGTCCGCTCTGTTGATGTCACATGTTCAGCTACTAAAAACACATTCTGATGATCCATAACAAGTCTATCCGGATGGCATGGGAATGAATAGGATGGAGACGGTCCATGAGGATGTAAAAAGCTCAGTCTCAACTCTACAGTGCTGGGCATAGTTTTTTCAACACATCCTAGCCACCAATTATCATCATATGCAGCCACAACATAACCTTTGATGCTTGCAAAGGGTCTGTAGTACAGGGTTCTGGGTCGCGGGGGCATTATGATCTAGCTTTAGTTTGTTCAATCCATACAATAGCTTTTAAAATAATATATGGACCACTTCTGTGCACCTTACATTAAGGTAAATATAGCCCCCCCCCCAAAAAAAAAAAGTTAAAATTTTGTTTGCTTAAACCTCCCTCAAAATTGATCCCAGACACGCCCAATTTCAGTTTCATGAGTTACTCATGTGACCAAATCAGCATATCAAGTTTCGTTAAAATCCATGACGATGAGGTCCGAAAGTGCGATGATTTGACATGGAATGACCCTTTTGCTTTGTGGTCTTGTTTGCACTGCTCAGTTGCTAATTCAATCTCATTGTGCTGTTGTGTAAAATGACGATAAAGAATCAAATGTTGAATCTAGCCCTGATTGAATTAACCTCAAATTGTTTTCCATTTGTGTGTGTCTGTATGAAAGAATTGACATTGATTATTTTAATCAGATGATGAAGAAGGCACAGAGATCGACACAATTCAGCTTCAGCTGAAGGTGAAGTGTACCAGGAACCCACGGGCCCCCAGGGACTCCTCTGACCCCAGAGAGCTGTATATTAACCATATGGGTATGTTGCATGACTTGAGCTGCCTGAGGTGGGGAAGTTTGTTTATTTTTAATTTTCTGTGTCCCATTTTCATTCCTCCCCAGTGTACTCTAGAGACATTAAGTGGGTCCCTATAGGAAACCAGGCTGATGTTTTTGGGGAGGTCAGCATTGCCCCAGTGCACAACGACATTCTCCTAGCACAACTGCGGCCGGGACAGGAACTGGACATCGTCATGCACTGCGTGAAGGGCATCGGTGAGGCTGGTGCATGCAATTAGATGAAACTGAGCTTTTTAGGTGATCAAGATGTTAAAATTGGCCAAAATGCAGTTTGCATGATATTGTGAAGGTCATGAAATCTCTCAAACCCTTGTTCATTTGTTGCACACATGACCTGAGAAAAGCACATTGTAACATGAAGAGTCTCTCTGGCATGTTTTGAAGGTAAAGACCATGCCAAGTTCTCCCCGGTTGCCACGGCCAGTTATAGGCTTCTTCCAGAGATCACCCTTACAGAGCCAGTGGAAGGGGAGAAAGCGGAGAGACTGAAACGCTGCTTTTCCCCTGGAGTCATTGAGGTGGAGAATGTCGAAGGTAGGCCTGCCCTGATGAGCTCATTCTAGTGAATTGTTAAAGTCTGTTCTGTGACGTGTGGTAATCTGACAATGTAGTCCTCTTGTCTGCCTCCAGGTACACCAGTCGCCAGGGTGGTGAACAACCGTTTGGACACATGCAGCCGGGAGGTGCTCCGGCATGATGACTTGAAGAACGTGGTGAAGCTGGGAAGAGTCCGGGATCATTTTATCTGTACGTCCAGCCTCCCCATGCAAGTGCAGACAAATGCAGACATGCATTACCCCTCCGTGGTTCATGATCACATGGGATGATCATTACATTGTGCCGTAGCCTGTTGTAGCACCACCTTGGGGTAATGATGCAGGTTCATTTAGTGGTGATTGACCAAAGCTGTCTTCCAAATAATAAGTTCAAACAAAGATGCTCAACTTTAGATAAATGTCCTAAAATTACTTCATGCCACGGTTTGGAGAAGTTGGGGTGTATATGTGTGTGTGGGTGTGGGTGTAGGTGTAGTATTGTATAATGGCTGTATATGCAGGTGTGTATCAGTATCTCACATGTTAAACTGCTCTGACCTGGATCTAATCCGTCGCGCAGTTTCAGTGGAATCCACGGGTATCCTGGCTCCGGATGTTCTGGTCTGTGAAGCTATTAATGTCCTCATGGCAAAGTGTCGGAAGTTCCTTCATGAGCTGGATGCTGCAGAGGTGGAGTGATGGGCGGAAGGGATGACGGACAAGCCCCTCCCGTGAAATTCCGGGGAAGCTTCTGGATGTGAAGTTTAAGTTCCCATGGTGACAGGTAGTGTCCCTAGTCGCAGAGATGGATTTTCAGTTGCCTTTTTGCAAAAATTAGATTGCTTTTGCTATGGAAATACAGAATAACTGTAATTGAGAAAATGAGCTTATTTAATGGAAAAATGACATTGTACTACATTTCAAAAGTGTGTGTATATGTATATTGGTTTATTTTGTAATAAATCTTTATAGGATCATTTTGTTGACGGTCATTTTCTGAGAAAACAAAATGAAGTAGCTGTGTCATGCAGCACATGTGTCTATTTTTAAATTGATGTGCCGTATCTATAGTTGTATAGTGGTGCTAAGAGAAAGGCCAAGTATGCAGACTGAAAAGTAGTGCCAGGAGTGATAACTGACTGTAATGCTGAGTTTTGGCAAGCATGGAATGCTCACAACTTGGATGTCACAGGTATCTTAAAACTTCCATGTGCCTTTTTAAAGGCCATGGGTACAAACATGCATCTGGTACAAAAGACCCACACTGTATTCACAATGGTTTTGTCATTTACTCACTGTTCCCTGTATATGAAAATCTAATTCTCCATATAGTCAGTGACATGGTGAAACGGTTTCGGACAGTATGATGCAGGACTCACTGTACTGGTATCCCAGCAACCTTGGACCGTTGACATTTGTGAATAGTAAAACATTATTTAAAATGTCAACTTTTTTTTTTTGTAGAAATGTGCAAAACGTGCTTAAATTTGTATACAAAGTTATCTTCCTCTGCTGTTCACTTTTTTTTATTATTATTTACAAATATGAAACCACACCATAAAGTCCATGTATCCTAAACTTAACCTATAACAAGGGATGCTGTATATAAATGACATTTACATACAAATCATGTCAGTGGCTAATCATGACAAATTATTAGGTAAAATGACAAAGTGCAAGGTTTGGCTTGTATTTGGACCCTTTTTTCTTATTTTCCCATTATAAAAATAAATTATATAACTAACATATATTTCCTTCCCTAGTGCCTCATACTGAATATGAATGGGGCAGATGAAGGGCAGCGTGTGGATCAGTGGGCTAACTCTGTGTGCCTGTAATCGGAAGGTAGCCGGTTTAAACCCAGCCTCAGCACGTTTGCGGGTGCTTGGGCGTCGCTACGGGTGGCTGCCCTTCGCGGACATGGGGATCAATAACTTATTATGAAATGGTTTCATCCCAGTATACCAAAAGTTCTAGCAAATATCAAAATTCGAATGTGTTCTCTGTGTTCGCATTTATTAATTAAAAATGCTTTGCAGGTTAAAACCTTAGTATCATTTATTATCAGTACAGTTTTAGTGGTGCTTGTCTAAAGCTGTCTTCCAAATAATACGTCAAGACAAGGAAACTTCAGACAAACGTTCCAAAATTGTTATCTTTCAGTATAGTAACGTCCGGACAAAAAAAATAAACAATGAGGTTAAAAGCCATACTTGCATAATAATAGGAAAGACCAAAAGTGTTTGCTTGTGCTGCTTGATCGTTATTAAAACCGATCAGTTGACAGCAGACGTCACCTTCGCATTGCATTATGGTATGCAAAGAGCATCGTAGTTTATATCGTTTGTACACTACTTGCGGCACATCGTGTGCATTTCATAGTGCACTGTATAGTGAGCTAGATTTATCTTGGAACTCAAACGGCACTACAAAATGGCGGACGCACTATGTAGTGCACATTTTCGGTAATGGACCGATTTCGGAAACAGTCCCGGTATTTTGACAGAAAAGGGGCGGAACTCTCGAGCGTCGCGCTTCCTGGATAAACGAAAACCGGGTGGACGTCACTTCCGTATTTCCTTAGGAAGCGAAAATGGCGGCCGTGGAAGAGAGGGTCGAGGGAGGTGTTGGGGCGCTGGATTCCGACTCCCCATCGCCGAGGCTGTGCATCCCCCCGCCGGATCAACCTCACCAGAACAACCCACTCTTGGGCCTTCCCATAGTGGCGATCGAGACGATCCTCAATTTCTTATCCTACGACGAGATCAGTCTGCTGCGCCTGGTGAGACGGAACAAAAACAAACCCTTGGTCGACTGGCCGATGCGGGACCGAGAAAAGGGGGTGATGGGCCGGGAAGCCTTTGCGTTTCACCACGCGGTGCCGTCGTGCGGCCTTGAAAATAAACGGCGTCGGTACAAATTGGGAGCACCGAGGGTTGTCTTTTCCTCATTCTTTACTTCGATCTAACGCGTACGTTGTAGAATCGCCTACTTGTAGTGTGCGTAAATACCCGACGCTGACCGTTTTTATTTTTGCAGATGGCAGAACAAGGTAACCACTTTTTTCGTATGTACTAAGGTAGTTGGGCGCTACCCGAGAAGGTACCGGCAGAGGGGTATATGGTGACAGGAGGGTTTGCCGCTTATTAATGTTCTTAATTGGCTAGTGAGCATATACAAACGTGTTAGGGCAGTTTTTAAAATTCGGTATCGCGATCCTACTCGACGACACGACTGGTGTGGGGCTGTTGTCCGTCTGTCAAATTTATTTTCCTTAACGAACGGGAGAGTGCGACTTGCGCATGTTGGTTTTCTAATTGTATGTTTTCTTTAACATAGGATCCGGCCGATGCTTCGGTTCATGGGTTTGTTGCGGTACCCGCCGCTTGTTTAGCGGTCACGACCGCGATCGTAGCCGATCGGACACTTATTTTTGACACTGGTAGTTAATATCGGCTGCGTCAGTATTGCGGTACCAGTGCAAGAAAAGTAATCTGATCCGACGCAGCGCGATGAATAGTGTGATTTTCTCCGGCGGCGGATGGAGGTGGCCTAATGCGTGACTATTTTTAGTAGCCTGATTATAATCGCTGAGAAGCCCTCTGTGCCTTTTTCGGGAGAGAGGACTCAAGCCGTGATATCGGTAGCCTGAAGCATTACTCTGGCATGTCCCCAGGTGTGCAAACGCATGGATATGATCTGTCAGCGCATGCTGAACCAGGGCTTCCTCAAGGTGGAGCGTTACCACAGTCTCTGCCAGAAGCAGGTGAAAGCCCAACTGCCCAGGTAAATGGTTTATCTTACTGCATTGCACTGTATTACCTATAGTGATACGCCTCAGCGTATTAACTGTGTGAGCCGTCTTTGAATAAAGCAGAAATATCATATCGGGTACTTGAGTTCTCTTATAGGATTTCGTGGTGTGTTTATGAAACCAGGGGTCATATGCGGCTGCAAATTTACAAAAGTAGTACGTTTGTGTCTATTGTTGGCGCACGGTCCATTTTACAAGCCGGCTGCTGTCCCGTGTTTAAATACGGGCTTTGGCCTGGGCCGCAGACATGCCATAATAACAGCGTACCTTTCCCCTATACCAGGGCTATTCAAATCACGGTCCCCAAAGGCCAAGCACTGCTGATTTTCCAGCCTCCCTTTACCCGTGAATCAGGTGTGAAGTCTCTGTGGCCAATCAGAATGAGTTATTATTAACCTAACTACTTAGGAGAACAGAAAACAAGGCCTGGATTTGGAATTGAGGGCCAGATTTGAAGAGCCCAGCCCTGTACTCTCACCAGCATGGAGCCAGATAAAGGAATGTCAGAGTGCTGTAGTTTTTTTTTCCTCAACATCAGCTCAGTGTATTATTATTGAGTAATTATTACCGCATCAACAGTGGTGGTGGAGTGTTGGCTCTGAGGCAAGGGATCTGTTGCCAGCAATCGGAAGGTTGCCAGTTTGATTCCCGTGACTGCCAGGAGTGATTCTTCTTCATTATGCCCTTGGGCAAGGCCCTTATCTTCCAGTTGCTCCGTCTTGGGTGTGATGTTAATCCTGCAAGCAGGTCCTCAAACTTTCAGGGAAAATTTAGGGGTTGACATTCTAATCAACAGAAAAAACTTCATACTGTTCCAGTCCATTAGAACTAGTGTGATGCTGAGGTATCACTCACCACACGGCTGCACTCGGGTTCTCATCCCTGAGGTGATTCGTCATATGGCGGGTGCAGCAACACACTGTATCGGCACATGCTCCTTGCCTCTCTCTCTCATTAAAGGGTAGGGTTTGGTGTATCCCATGACACTTCACATCTGATTTCTTAATGATTTTATGAAGCATAAATTTAGTAGAAAGCAACGTATTAGTTAACCTTAATACAGTCACTGGAAATATTAATAAAAACAGGAAATCATTCTTATCCAGAATATGTATGTCCTTATCAAATTGGGGAGAATTATGTTCTGTTCATATATTTAGATGATGCACTTAAAACAGTTTAAGTTAAGCTTTACATTTGTAGTATTTGGTATATTGTTAAATATGGTGATAATGCTCATATAGTGTTCTCTTGTGCCTATAGCATGACCATGTATAACAGAAAGCTTACAGGGGACTAGTTGCTGCATGTTACAGCTGGGCCCAAGAATGCTAACTTTAGCTCTTTAATTTTTATCTTTTTATCATCGGGGTCTATGGATTATAGGGCTGCCGTGATTAGTTGACGTAGTCAATGATGTTGACGCTGGAAATTAGTCGACATCAGTATTTAAAATTAGTGCTTCGTTGTTTTTTTCTTTTTATGAAATTCCTGTTATGATTTCTAAAATGCTTCAATTCATTATAACAAAAGTTTTCCTTTAATATCACTGTGTAATTATGGAAGTAGTTATCCCAAATTATCACAAAACAAAAAGGTGGTTTTTGTAAAGTGCAATGGCATACCATCATGGCACTAGTGCTATGCAGGAAACACACAGGAGCTATTTGAGATGATGGACCACCATAGTAGGAAAAACCAGTGCTATCTATTCATGTTTATTAAATTAGCATTAAAATTGATGGTTTTTTTATATCTTGTCCTTGTAGTTGCTAAATATACTCATTATTAAAGCCATAAATTTGTCTGCCTGCTACATTAACATCTCCATTGAATAAGTGTTTGTAAAAATGTTTAGGCTAAAATCTGGGCTTATTCTATGTTGATTGACGGCACCAGTGTGTGCATTCCTGCTCGTTGGACTTGTTGGGACCAGTGTCTTTATCGTAAACTGAAACGAAAATGGACACTAAATAAAATTCGTGAATGGAAATTAAAATGAAAACCATATTTTAAGAAAAAAAAACCTTTGGACATTTACCTGCAAATATATATGTGAAAATAACGTCCATATTGTGCTGAAAAGCTGGCGTATGTTATCGAAGACCCAGCAATGGCATATAGTTTATCAAATTTAAGAAAGTCAAGTTGTTTTTATGGAGGGAAATGAGTTGTTTAAATTAATTGACCAATGCAACCAAAAAGTCATTAGTGGCAGCTAGAGCTGGGCGGTATGACCAAAAATTTATATTACGGTATTTTCCAAAGTTATATCGGTTTCACGGTATGACTGGGCGTTTACCACATTTTGCAGGATTTTACAGGACACATTTTTGTTTTACGTTTTTGCATTGTTCCCACATTATTTTATTTCATTATATGCGCCTATCCGCTACCTTAATAACATACAGCTAATGTGTTTGTTGGCTAGCTGCTTATAAATAATTGGCTAATGTTAAGGTGTGCGCCGGCCAAGTTAACTTTTAATAAGTTAATTTTTGATAAGAGGGAGTTTTCAGTGTTGCTGGAACGCGAGCTTTACGGACCTTGCAAAATTTCTCATAAAGACCGGGATGTCGGTCTTTAAGATGCTTCGCCAAGTTTGACGTGCTACTTGACTTTGGCACCACAGCTTTGTAGCACTGTTTGCTTATCGACATCCTTAGCCTTTCCATGCTCGTCTGAAAAATACTTCCAAATGGCACTTTTGCGTTTTTTTTTTTTTATTTACTAAAGCGGCTTGCGAAGTGCCTTCAACTGCAGCATGTGTCATGTTCGGCCAACTCGGTATGTGTGTGTTGACCAGCACGAATACGTTCAGCGGCTATTGAGAGGAGGGGAGGGGCT
>JAOYFF010000063.1:17114211-17137513 GCA_025773925.1 Cryptomyrus ogoouensis
GGCCGGCAAAGCGGGCGACAGCCCGGGGGCGGCCCCCCCCCACGAGCCGGGCCACCCGACGGGGGGCGGCGGGGGGACCGCCGGTCGAGACCGGGGGGGGGGGGGGGGGGGGGGGGGGGAGATAAATGGCAGCCAGCCACCCCATGCTCTGCTTGACCTCAAATGGGTCACCTTCAGTGTTTCTTACCTTCAGCGTTTCTTCATTGGCTCCAATGTCCTCAAATGTCACGGTGGGGTGCTGCAGCTCTGGGGTTCTTGACTGGACTGATTTAATTAATAAGTTTTATTTATGACACAAAGAACCACTCGCCGAACCCCAATACCGGTACCCACCCCAGCCACACCCCACTCGGTACCTTTCCCATCCTTTCCTCTGTCCAACGCCTCCCTTTCCGCTGCCTGCCGGCCCCTGTCTTTCTGCCTTTTCCCTTTTTTCATTTTACTTTTCTTTTCTTTCTGCTCAGGCTCCAGTGTCGACGTGTCAGTCAACTTCTATGGCAGCAAACAATTGTCGCATCAGGTGGGGGAGGGGGGGGGGGCTCCTTGCAAGTCATGTGACCTTAGCGTGCTTACAAGGTGTGGCTTACCAGGGGGCTGTCGTCATCCTCCTTGCAGAGGTCAATCAGGATGTTCTCTTCTTTATCGCCGGGGGCTGGCACCCCCTTCCTGTACAGTGTCGTCAGCGACCGGTTCATATGGTCCGAGAACTGCAAGGCAGAATCGGATACGCAACACGTCACTTGGCATGTGGGCTCACCCCCCTTCATGAATGCAAGCTCTCTTACTGGGGGCTCTGGAGGATCCATCTCACTGTCGGTGGAATCATCATCCTCATCTGTCTCGCCGTCCCTGAGTGGAGTCGGGAGTCAGAGTGTTACGTGACGGCAACAGCGCAAAGGAAAACCTAACATAAGAGTGTAACCTTACTTGGGGTCGTGACTCCTCCTGGCTCTTTTAGCCAAGTGCTTCTCCTCCCAAGCCTCCACAGCCGACTCGCCAAGGATAGCGCCATAAACTAAAATAAACAGACAAATGCATAAATGAGGGGCCGGAAGCAACCTCATTAGGAAAATTATCGGGTTTGCAGACTCACCTTTCTCTACCTGGATCCTGAAAGCTACTTTATTCCGCCGTCCATAATCCAGTCTAGCAAAGAACACAGTATAGATGGAAAAGTGGATAAACTGATAAACAGATATTTTTTAATCTGTTTGCATACAGCTGGAAATGTGTCCATGAACACAAAAGCTCAACACTAAGTGAAAAATAATCCACATGGACCAAATATGAATAAGTATGAAAATGTTAACAAAAATACTTCATAAAGTATACATTGCTACCGACGGTCATACCGCCAGCATCCACAACGCGAGGGTCTCACCTGTAGCGTTTCTGAAGGTCTCCCGCTACCTCTGCCAAGTCCACGTACTGCCTGCCCTGTGAGCTCAAGTACTGAAAGACACCCAAAGCAGGATATCAATGCGCCTTCGTCTTCATTAAGTTTCCACGGCATGACAACCACATCAAAAGAACTCACTCTCCTGCCCTGCATCTCGCAGGACACGACTATAATTTTATTCATATATTACGTATGCGCTACTCTACGTTCAGAGGAATTTCCTGTGAGGACGACTAATCAATTCAAGAACCCCGACATATTAATACGCTCAAATATGATATTTAGACTTGGCTTTCTACACTTGGCAGACGTCAAAGATGTGATCCTACGGGGCTCTATTGCGGGCTAATTCAACGCTATAAAGGCGACTCCCCACCTGCTCCAGCCTCTGCTTCAGCCTACCGTCTATTCCGCCGCCTCCTCCCTTATTCCTCATCTCCCGTTTGGGTGCAGCAGTCTTCCTCCTGCGAGTCGTGCGAGCGATTTATTTAGTTACCGGTACCGTAGACTTACCAAAACGATCGGCTTTCACATATTCTAAAAGATCATACTTTCAAACCTACTCCACAATCCCACCGCTTACGTTTAGCACGCCAGGCTCCACGTGACACTTGGGTCTTGCGATATAGCTGCCTCCTGCATAGCCCTATCGAAAATGTGTGGGTTTTTTGTATTTGTTGAATTATGGATCGGACAGCCTTCGATGATTTTGTACTCGAGTTGTCATTTTTATGTCATTCATTAAGTATTTATGCACTAATTTAAAAGCAAGAATTTAGGACTATTTTACAGCAATGGCGGATCTCGGCACGATTACCACTAACAAGACCCAAAACGTCATTCCCTACGGAATGCCGAAAGGGTAAAAATGTGTTGCTTTTTTGGCGTTAACATTCTGTTCGTGTTCACACGTACAAAATGTGCACGTTCACATGTCAATTTAGAGCACCTTGTTAACGCGGAAAAAAAGCAAAAATCCTTTTGATACAGGAAGCACCGTGTTTCTGTACAAAAGAGATACTGGACTTTCCAGAGGCTGCCCCAGACCCCGTGTGACACATTTACTAGTCAGTTAGTTTAGACTTAAGACTTATTTTTAGTCGGATACTTTACAAAAGTGTGGTCATATCAACTGTATGAAATAAATAAAAGGAGTATTCTGCAGATGGACAGAATTGTTTAATTTTAGATCTTTTTACGTGACCTATAACTACTTACACACATACTTTAAGGCAGGGGTGCCCAACTCCAGTCCTGGGGGGCCGGAGCCCTGTGTAGCTTAGTTTTTTCCCTGTTCCACCATATCCATTCCAAATTGCTTTTGAAACTTGAAATATCTAAATACTTAAGAAAATTTGGCAGGCACTTAGCCAGCAAAAAACAGGAGGAATTCAATTTAGTGACAAGAATAACTGGTATAACCCAAATACATCCAAATAACCTTTCAGAGGAGGACAAATTAGAATTATCTGAGCTACAAATTAAACTCGATGACTTATATAGGCAGAAGGCAGAAGGAACTATTATTCGCTCAAGAAGGAGATTGACCAAGGGGAAATGAATTCACATCACTTTTTAAATTTAGAATGCTGTCGCCTTAAAATAATTTTCTCAACAAATTAAAAATGAATGGCATTATAACAGATGATCTTAAGTTAATTTCTAGCCTCTGTTATGATTTCTAAAAGAATTTATATAGTGTACCTCTAACTACTCGAATGTAACTGCCGAAGCCTTTATAAGTTCACTTTATATCAAATGCATTGGAAAAGATGATTTGGAACTCTGTAATAAATGCATTACTTCTGAAGAAGATGTAAAGGCAATCAACCATCTTAAAAATAACAAATCTCCTGGGACAGATGGTTTACCTGGGGAATTTTATAGACAGTTCTCTAAAGAACTTCTCATTTTTTTAGTGGTGGTTTTCACAGAAAGCATTAACAAACAGTGTCTCCCGGCAACTCTAACACAAGGTCTGATTACACTGATTCCTAAACCAAACAAAGATAAACTTTATTTAGACAATTGGCATCCAATCACTTTATTAAATAATGACTATAAGATATTGGCATCGATATTAGCTGGAAGGCTTAAGTTAAAACTTGTAAGGAGTACCTCCTAAAGATTTGACATATCTAGAGGTATCAGACAGGGTTGTCCAGTTTCTCCATACCTTTTTTGTTAGTCAGTCAACTTCTTGCTTACCATATAAAGGCTAGTACTTTAAAAGGCCTCTCAGTATTAGGCAGAAAATTAATTATAACCCAATTAGCTGATGATACTACTATTTTTTTACAGGATGAGAAGCAGATTCCTCTAGCGATTGAAGTCATATGTGAATTTTTCAAAGCATCTGGAGTATCTTTGAATTTGACTAAATGTGAACTTATGGCTATCAAAGACTGTTCTGAATCTTATTATTGTAACATCCCAGTTAAAACAGATATTATTTATTTAGGAGTTACTATCACTAAAGATAAATATAGAAGAAGTTCCTTAAACTTTGATCCTGTTATTCAAAAAACTAAAAAAAAGACTGAATCAGTGGCTATTGAGGGACCTGACATTAAAGGGTAGGGTACTAGTTTCAAAGGTAGAAGGGATCTCACATTTAACCTATCTTGCATAGTCTTTACATCATGACAGGTATGTATGTAAAGAATTTGACAAACTGTCGCTTAATTTTGTATAGAAGAATAAGACTCATTATATTAAAAAGACTTATTATGAACACTTGTGAGAATGGTGGACTTAATTTGTTAGATTTCTCTTCTTTAAATAACATACTCAAAATTAAATGGTGTGGAAAGGAAATTGGACATTGGTAGGCCCAGGAGGGGAGGCATATTGGGTCTGTTATGTTTTAGGCCTTAGGCAAGAAGAGATTGTTTTGAATACTGTGTGTCCTCACTTCACGATAGCTGCATGTGGTTAGTTCTGCAGACCCTGAAGAATGATCAGACCTTGGAGAGACAAACAGTGGAGCAAGGGCAGGAGAAACCGCCTGCAGGAAGAGATTGAAAACCACCTCAATTGCACAAAAAGTTGTAGTTATAAAGTAGTTGCAGTAGGCCAAACGCAATACATTATGCGGTAGTACAAATGTATAAGTAATTCTTACGTTAATCATGTTAATCATATGTTAACCAAATATTTACAATGATTCAATGACAATACGTCAATACGTCAATCATTAATCAAAGGACAACCAAATATTTACAGTGATTCAATGTCAATATAATCAATATCTATATACATATCTCAAGTAGGACCCTAGCAGTCGAGACATGTTCTAGTAAATTGAGCAAAATGGGTGGATTTTACCTTGCTGCCAAGGTGAACCAATGGAGTGAGAGAATTGTGTTTGTTATACGTTTGAGCTTGGTTTGTTAGTGTTTTGTGACCAATCAGGACTTAGAAGTCCCTATCTGGAACTAAGAATTATGGTTTATCAACTGGGTTCTCCGGGTGCTCGTGGTACCTGGTGCCAGAGTGTGACAGGAGCGCTTTGCTGGATTGCTCGAATATAAGAGATAATTTTGCTCACTAACTGAGAGGTCCGGAGTTTTATTTTAACCAACTGTTGACAAATGCAAACTCTATTTGGAATATTATTCCATTTAATATTTTATCTAAATTCAGAGGTGTTCATTTTTTTTAAACTTGTAATTACATTGTCAATAAAATCCCTATTAAACTTTCAGACTTTCCCTGTCAGGCCTTTTTAGCATGGACTTTAATTCACAAGCACAATTTTTCACCCCATAAATACTTCATATGTAATAATCAGGATATTCTATACAAGTCTCTTTTTGTAGGACATTGATTTTCCAATGGTATTAATTAGTGGATCAGTTATTTAATGCTAACGGCTTTCCTTTTTCTTATGACAAGTTTTTATCTTGTTATGGTATCCCTGTAACACCCGGGGAATATGCAAAGGCTTTGGTGCTATTCCGTCAGGGGTATGTGCATTATATAAACAGCAGCCACGATCAAATAACACACAACTATCCCTTACTCCTATACACTCTCCTGTTGGTATAATTTGTTTCTCATCCTATCCTTTTAAAACTAACTAATCTGTTAGATCTTTATTTCAAAAAGATGTGGTCACAATGCCGTTTTTAATATCAGACTGGAACAGATTAGCAGATAATATTGAATGGAAAAAAGTTTGGCTTATTCCTGATCGTTATTTAATTACATATAAAGTGACATTAGAAGTGTCATTTAAGCTTATCCATAAAATTTACCCAAATATGATTTTTTTTTCTAGATTAAAAAAAAACATTAATATAGATTGTACATTTTGCAACGATTGTCAAGAGACTGTATTTTAGAAATGTCCTTATGTAATTTCTTTTTGGCAAGATGTTTATAATTTTATTTCTGTGTCTATTATGATTGATTTTGCTCTTTTGTGGGGACATGTATTATTTGGGATCATTGAGAATTGTCGCAGTCCACATGAGTATTTGATAAATCTCACTCTTTTATTAGCCAAGCTTCACATTCATAAAAGTAAATGTCTTCATAGGAAACACTCTTTTATTTCTTTTCAGTTAGAATTGCATTATATAAATTCAAATAGACCCTCTTTAAATAAAAAGCTGAAAAATCTGTCAAAATATGATTTATTCAAAGCATTTGTATAGATTTGTATATAGCACCCCCTAGCATGTTTGTTACCTTATTACTGTATGATATTTATTATTGTATATTGTTGTATTGCAAAAGCGCAAATAAAAAAATAAAAAGAAATGAAAAGGGTTAGGCGTTTGAAAAATGATCTGCACCTCAGTGAAATGAAAGCATTTTAACGGACTGACCCCCATTTCATTACTAGATTTAGGGAATGTTAAAAGATCACGCTAAAATACTTTACAAAGTTATCGACACGTAACATATTAAGCAGGAACAAGCCCCCTTCTGATGATCAAGCCCAAGACAGCTGCCTAGTTTGTCTTTGCCTGGTCCTCTCCTTTCTTTACATTACCTCTCTAGGTCAGATCATCCAATCACATGGTTTCTTCTACCACTACTACATCGATAACATCCAGATCTACTTGACTTTCTCTGCTGGCAATACCACGATCTCCACTTGTATTCACAAAGCATTTTACCTTACCGCGAAGAGTACTCCTAAATTGCGCTCAAAGTTGAGTTTTTTTTTCTAAAACCTATTCACAAAGTGGCTGAGAGCAAGTCTTAGTTAGCAAAAGAGCCAACACATACACACACACACTTTTTAAAAAAATCTTTTTACTGGTTCCATATTGGTGCTCACATCAAGTTCATGTCCTTATTACTGGCTTACTGATCCATCAATTGACAGCGACCCATCTCCATCAAAAGGCTCTATGATCTCGCCCTGTCAGATGGGCTATTTTATTTTTATTAAAATATAGTTTGTTGCACAGTCAGACAACACTACACCATCAATCATAAGAAAAATTGTCAAAGACTGAAATTGAGTAATTTCTGATAGGGAAGCCCAATTACCAATTTAAGGAGCTTGTAAGTCTGGTTTTTTATAAATACAATGTACCGCATGCACGTCATCCTGCAGGTAACCATGACAATGTTACAGCAAATGCATACTTTAACAGTAGTGGTACTGCGACTATCTTTGCAATCACCGCACCATTAATGCTGCCAGTCAGTCTTTCCTCTTTTTCTTCTTCTTCTCTTTCTTCTTCTTCTTCTCTTTTCTCTTCTTCTTCTTCTTCTTCTCGCACCCTCCGGGGCTGTCCACCGTACCTCCGCCTGCCACGCCCTTTCCCTCCGCCAGGTCCCTCCTGATACACTTTGTCACACCGGCAAACTCTGTGACCAGCAGTGACCTTTCTGTCTTTCTTTCTGGAACTGGCCTCTCTGAGGTTCTCCAAGAACCCAGATCTGCTTCCTCATGGCCTCGCTTTTGAGTGGAGCGCCCCCCCGTGGCAGGATCCTGCTTCTGCTCAAACAGAAAATGCAAAAGCCACCGACAACTCGGTCACCGTGAGGCAAAGGGATGTGTGTCCACCAGAGCCCTGCGGGGGGACCAAGTTGTTACCTTTGGCTGGTCGTCACGGGGATGGCGCACCATGTGCATCTTGGCAGAGGCCATGTCTCCCAGAAACTCTTCACACAGCTGGCAGTAGAAGCCAACCACGGGGACGATAAAGTCACAGCCTACGAATGCAGAGGCAAGCAGATGACACCAAAAACAGGGGTCGGCTGCTAGGGAGCGCAGTTTTTCTAGCAAACACTATGTGCATGCAAATACCTTGATGCTCCAGTAACCTCTTGAGCTCCATGACGTGGTACTCCTTCCTGCTCTCCACCTGGGCTGACGGCTCTGCTCCTTTGATGACCTACATGTTACAGGCCACAGATCAGTCATGGAGCTACGTGAGCAGCACCTGGCGCTCACTAAGAAATCACACAGAATGGAACCGCAGTGCAAGCAGCACCTCGCATCTTTCTCCTGATGGCTTCTCTTGTTGGCTCCAGCCGTGGTCACTCTGCATGCTCTCTGCCTTAGAGGGTGCTACAGGCAAAAAAAAAATTATTGGAATATCGTTATCTTGGCATTCTGGTTACAGTTTATTACTCTCCATATTTGACCACTGTTAAACCATAAGGATAGTAATTTAGCTGTCCAGATGGCAGATATTTTGCTGTACGAATGTCGCACAGCAGATATTTTTCAGTTACAAATGTCACATGACCGTCCGTTTCTTTCCGCAGTCTCACTTTACCTGGAACCGCCACTGATGCAGATGGCAGCTCCAGCATCACCGGCTGCCGTGAGGGAGCAAGGTAGGCAGGAAAGAGGGGCCGCATGACGCACTGCTGGTTCCCCATAGGAGGGGTCCGTGTCCATGGGAAAGGCGAGTTCGTAGTGGCAGTCTGCTGGTCCGCTGGGGGGTCCGAAGGTGCCCGACACACCGTCACAGCACGGCCTTGGACACCCTCTCCTCCTATTTTGCCTCTCCCAGCCTTTGTGTCACGTCCTGGCACTGTCACACAAATGGGGCCATCGCTGGGCCACACCCCCTGGACTGGGAGATGGGACGAGGGATGCTGGCGTGTCTCTGTGTGGCCAGGTGCCGCTGACTCTGTCCCCTTTCCCCGCAGCCCACTCGGGATCCTGGCTGCCTCAGCCACACCGAGGCCCAGCCCAGCGGCCTTCAGCAGAAGTTTCTTCACCTCCTCCACGCCCAGCTTCTCTGCAGCTCCCTGCCTGCCCAGGCACTCCTGCTCGCTTTTAGGCTTTGCGCCCTCCTGTGTTGCAGGCTGGTTCTGCGGCCGTGTGGATCCCACCAGGGATGAGGCACCAGCCAGCTCCTTCCCTGCCTCTTCTTCATCCCCATAGAGGAACCGCTCCTCGTCCTCTATGTCTGTGAAGTTTTTCTTTCCGTCCTGCTGGCCTCCTGAATCTCCCATCAGGCCCAAAATGCGGGAGAACCCGCCCACGTCCAGCCCAACCTTCTCGTGAGGGAGGAGAGAATCGCAGATATTCTCTGTACGTGTCTCCTGTTGCACGCCGGAGACTACTTTTTCACCCACCTCACGGGATTCCTCCCCCATCTCTTCCTTCCTCTCCCCCAGGATGGATGCCAGAAGGCCTGACTCCATCCCCTTGGCGATGGTGTTGAGGAAGTGTCTGGCCTCCATAGACATACCGCTGCCCTGCTGCTCCATGCTGCCCTCTCCTGGGGATTCCTGTACAAAAGTGCCACATCAGAGATGGGCATCAGGTCGACACTGCTCACATGAAACAACAAATTAAATACTCCTAAAAGCAGACATATACAAACAAGCGTGTTAATGACGCCCCAGCCACACCCCCTCCGTCCTGCCCGAGACAGAGAGAAACACAATACCCGTCTCTGCAGGATGAGCCTCTTGGCCTCCAGCAGCAGCTTCTCCAGCTCTTTGCGTCGATGCACCAGCCGCAGCTTCCAGAGAATATCGGGAGTCCCATCACCGAGACTCCTTTCCGCCCGCACATTCGGACTCTCACTCTGCCCTTGGCTTTTTCCACGGCTCCGACTCCTGCTGTGAGGACGGCTCTGGCTCCGCCCCCTGCTTTTCCCACGGCTCTGGCTCCGCCCCCTGCTTTTCCCACGGCTCTGGCTCCGCCCCCTGCTTTTCCCACGGCTCCTGCTTCTAGACTGGGTTCTGCTCCGCCCCCTGCTTCTCCTGGTGCCTTGTGGGCCTTGACTCCTCCCCCTGACTGGGCTCCGCCTCGAGAAACTGCAGCCGTCGAAAGCTGCGTCGTGGCGGGCAGTTGGGTACCGCACATCTCCTCTGTCATGAATTGCATGTATTCTTTCTTTAGCTGCAAGAAGTCGAAGAAATTCCTCACCAGCTTTGGCGCTGAAGGAGACGAGTGGGCAGTGAGCTAAGTTACTTGAACGTGACAGATTTCCCCAAACACCATGGAAAATATTATTCACAAATGACCAAATGCACTGTCAGATGTCACAAACAAGCATGGACCCGACACCCATCTCTATTGCGGCACTCTACTGCACAGGACTCCCCAGGAGAGGGCACCACGGAGCATGTCTTACATCCTTGACAGCTGTCACACCTACAACAATTTTACTGTCTATTCAGGTTAGGTGCAAGAGGAGTGGGGGTGGAGAGGCTAGAGCCCAGCTACGAGTAACTTAAGTTGGCTCCATTTTTAAAATGGCTATTACCAAACGCCATGCAAGACTAACTCATTCATAAGGTCATATTTACTGCATAGATGTATCCTCCCATTATACGACTCTGATGCCTCACCTGTTGTCCAGCTGTCTCTGGCCTCCCTGTCCTGGTGGTGATCCGGCCTCCCCAGGGCACATGGACGAGGCTGCGGACTCCACGGAGATGCCTCTGAGAATGGATGCTGAGGCCTGTGGCTGAAGGGCAGAGAAAAGGCAGAATAATGAGAGCAGTGAGTGGCTCAATGGACCGAGCCTCTGTGCCTGTAAATGAAAAGTCACCAGCTTGAGCCCAAGCCTCGGCAGAATAATATGTCCATGAGCCGTTGTGCAAGGCTCTTAACCCTCAGCTCCATGGGCGCTGTCTATCTTATATAACTGTAAATCTGTACAAATAAAAATGATCACGAAAGTCTTAGTCAAAATCCAAGAGAAATCACTTTTACTATCGGGTAAAAAGACGGGAGGTTGTGACAAACATCACTGAAATTATCCATTGCACCTACTTTTCCACTTGTCATCCAGCATATACCCGATCTCACAGGTAATATTAAAACCATATAAAAATATGATAGAAATATTCACTGCATCTTCATCGTTATAATGCGATTTACCTGTCCGAAGCCATCTTCGCGGAGCCCGTCGCCCTGCCCTCGGCTCCCCCCCGAGCCGGGGAACGGCAGCACCTTGCACTGCGGAGGACGCTGTTGGGGCGGCGGAGGGAAAGCGGCTAAGTGCCGCACGCCCGGAGCATACGGCCCCCGGGGACCCGGCCGATCGGGACGCAACACCGAACCATAGGCGGGGTCATACCGAGCCACATCGGGAGTGGGGAGCGTTAGGCCCCTTGGGCCGTACTGGCGCGCCTCTTCGCTGTGCTGCAGATCACCACGAAACATGTCGTCTGGCAAAAGCGCCTTCAGCTTTTGCTCGTTATCCTCCGCGATCCGACTAAATTTAAAATCATTAAGGGGGGGGGGGGAAGTGCACAACTGGACGTCGGCTACCAGGCCGGGCTACATTCTGAAATTCTGCACTACTTAACTGATCGGCAGATTTCACAGGGAATAGATATAATACCGCCACCTAGAGCATGGGAATGTGAACTGTAATTGATCAGTAACGTAACAAACACCAGCGTTTCTCAAACCAGTCTTCGGGGACCCCGAGGCGGCACGGTTTGTGAAGGAGCAAAAACGTTAGGCCCACCTCTAGGATCTATGGCGTACACATGGTCCTAAGCTACAGCTTTGTGACTTTATAGAAGATGCATGGATGTAGCTCCACCCCCCCCTCTTCTCACACACACACACACACACACACACACACACACACACACACACACAGAGTAAACATTTTATTTGAGGAGTTTTTAACCTCTGTCAAACCGGTACCTGCCAAAAGAAGACAGACCAGAGCATGGGACCTCCTACTGCCGATGCATGATCACATGAGTAACTTAACCAGCTGTTGATACGGACATTCATGAAATGATTCTTCAAAATCTCTACAATTCCTCTGCAGACCATTAGGCTGAAAACCCCCATCAGAAAAGTGGTCACCACTAATTTTTCTCTAAATCCTAATGGAGCTCATATTTCCTTTACATAAATATAAAGAATCCACCTCATACCTACTATAATAAGGTTAATGGGTTACTAGCTCATTAACATACATTTATGATTCCCTGCGCACTGGCTAATACAGTACTCAGTGTTTCCTGGATCTGTGTCCAAATTTCATTGTTGTATCTTTGCACATTTATTGTAGGCCTACATCTCAGTTAATCTGTCATGGCAAATACATGCCCTCATTAGGTTTAACATGACCAATGCTACATCTCTGTACTGTATTAATGCACGTCACTGACTTTCAAAGGTAGCTCTTTATTATTTATAATGGTTTTCTTTATTGATTCAAAATATATCTACTGTAGGTAGATTAAAACCTTTTGTAGTTAGTTGTCAGCAGCAGGTAACAGGCGATAAGATGCAGATCTTGAATGTCACAAATACACCATACAGACAGTCCTGCTGTGAGGCGAATGTAGTTTGGTTATTACCTGACTGGCTATAAAATTTAAGGCACGTCACATTGCGTTCATTAATATTCACAAATTTTTAAGAAACTTGTTTTTAAAAAAAAAAATCACTAGAAGCTACAACAGCCTTAGTGCCTGTATTAGTCATGGTGGTGCTTATGCCGTCTCTTAGTTTATAGTGGTTCCTGCTTGATTTCCTGCATCTCAGTGACACGAGGCAGGTTGAATGTGAGCTGAATCTGAGGGTTATCCAAAGAGGAGGGCATTTCTGCTCTGGGTGGAGCTTTCCTTGCAGATCATCTCCCTTTCTGGGGCGTGAATACAAATTCTGTCTAAATAGTCGGTTGTAGCACTAGGACAACAATGAAGAGCAGCAGGTTAGATAGCACAGATTTAGTGTCCATGAATATATGACCACACAGCTGGGACACAGGCTTCTCTGCGGCGCATGACCATCATTTGCCTGGGTGGCGTCATAACACGCCACCTGGAAACAACAGGGTCTCGTCCATTATTGGAAATGCTGGAAAATCTATAAAGAATGGATAACTTGAATGGAAACAGTTCAGAGGCAGCAGGAGGCTAGCGCCCATCAGATGAAGTGCGCTGGCTGTCCTTATAGGCCTGGACAATCTCTGCCACAACGCTAGGGTCCTCCAGGGTGGAGACGTCCCCGAGGTTGTCGGCCTGTCCCATGGCTATCTTCCTCAGGATCCGTCTCATGATTTTCCCCGATCGGGTCTTCGGGAGCCGCCTGACAACCTGTCCAGGATGGAGTTCTTTAGGACCAGGCTCTGTAGCATCCCTGGGTTTGTGCGAAGCATTGTGTTGCCAAGGAGCACTTACCAGGAAGTGGTCAGGGATGGCGTACTTGGCTATTCTAGATGCCACCAGGGCTCTCAGCTCCTGTATGACTTTGGTCTGGTCGAGGGAAGTGGCGTCTTTCAGGACCACAAATGCAAATGGGACTGTAGGAGCAGAAGAGGCCCATGAGAGCATTATGTGTCTGGCTCATTCCTAAGTGATGGCTTGGCTGTTACCGCTACTGTACAGGGGTTTGTATTTACCACATTGTGGGGACCTAATGTCTTTTACCTTTTAGCTTGTGGGGAGATTTTTCAGGTCTCCACAATATAGACCTTAATTTTATAAAAATTTGTGAATGCAATCAACAAACTAAAAAAGCCAAAAGTGTTATATTTTGTTTGGTTACTTATGTTTAAGGTTAGGGCAGGGTGGGAGTTAAGGTTGTCATGTTGGGATTAGTGTTATGGCTATACAAATAAATGTAGAGCCCCCATCAAGATATAGATACCTAATCTGTGTGTGTGTGTGTGTGTGTGTGTGTGTACAAGCTGACTGTCACATGTCCTTTTCGCTCTCTGAATAACACACCCTGAAGGGGAATTTCTTTAACATACCCACCACCTCAAACTTAATAACAACCCTGAAGACACAGGCGCCTCTCCATCAACAGCATCAGAATCGTGTTTTTCTGCTCCAGAAGACTCGCAAAATGACTGGTCTGCAATTTACCCATGCTAGGGAGAATGCCTTCCACATATTTCCTACTCCACTACCGCACTTTAAAATCAGCAGGGACACTGATTAACTCATTTGTACAAAGCACACTGACATGCTCCCTCATTGTCTGCAGAGAATCCACTTCAGCTACCCCTACTCCAAACTCTGCAGAGAAAGTGACTGGACGCCAGTTGCCTTTTGCCCTGCATCTGTACAACCTCTGGAGAAGATGAAGTTCATGGCCGTGCAGTGCTGACCTCTGTTATCTGGCATGTTAACTGTTTCATAGCCTTCAGGCAATCACTTCAGGTCACTCAGATCCAAAATTTCACATAATCAGAACAGCTTTCTCCCCTGAGCTGTAAACATATTCAGCCATGAATCGTCTGACTGAACTGTTTTTCACTTGTCAATCTATATTATTATAATGCTGGACTGTCTGGGCGGTTTGTCCCATTGCACCTTATCCAATGGTCTCGTTTTGCTTACTTGTATATATTCTGTGTTGCTGGCCGTTTATTACTCTGTTAATACCTGCTGTACTTTTTTTCTTCCAAGTGACCCATTACACCAAAAGAAATTCCTTGTACTTGGGCTGTACATGGCGAATAGAGTTGATTCCAAAATGTTACCCTTCCGCAAGATTCTGTTTTGTACATGACCTAAATGAGTCTTAATATAGCCAATCATTAACCAAAAAGATGTAGGTTACTGATATGCAATGTGCATGTTTTGAGACCTTTTATGACATTAGGAAGTGCACTTAGAGGCCTGTTGTTTTGAGGCAGGAGGAAGGACACCTTTAAGGCACTCTTTGCTAAGTTCCTGTCTTGACCGTTTGGCCGGAGGGGCTGAGTTGGAGTGATAAGACAGGTTGGGCCTACAAAGGATGTAAGATATGAGGTCGCCATGGCCACCCTGCTTTGCTCGGACCAATGACAGACCCTACACTCGCCGCCTCTCTGCAGAAGTGTGATAATCGTGGGTGTCTTAGGATGCAAGATTAGTGCTAGTCAGCACTTCTCTGTGGGCTTAAAAATATAGATGCTGGGTCTTAAAAATCACACACACTTTACATCTCATTTTGAAATGTGTAAATACAGCCAATGATTTCTCACAACTTATAACTATACAGGACTGGGGAAGTATATCCGGTCAGGGTGTGTGTGCGTGTCTCTGTCTGTCTGTGTATGTATTTGATCTCACCTTCTCCTTTGACATCGTGTGAAATGCCGATCACTGCCGTCTCAGGGACATTCGGGTGTTCGTCCTGCAGGCCGTAAACAGAAGCTGTTCAGTTGCTGACCTTCACAGCCCCTAGCATCACCCATCACAAGCTCATGTTGGCGCTTTGCAGCTCGCTACTCACCGTTAATGTCTGTGGTCCTTTAAATGATCTTCCTGTATATAATAACATCGAGACCCCGCGCTGACATGTGACTCACCAGGGCGTCCTCGATCTCCGCGGTGCCCAGCCTGTGCCCACTGACGTTGATGACATCATCCATGCGGCCTGTGATCTGGTAGTAGCCTTGCTGGGTGCGGTAAGCCCCGTCTCCGGTGAAATAATGACCTGCAATGCGAAATAATGACCTCCAATATGATACAATTACCTGCAACCGAAACTAAGTAAGAGAGCAGGCCAGCCCCCCTGTAAATATACAGACTAACAATAATAGCCGATATGACCCCAGCCAAGGCTGGACTTACCAGGGTAGGGTTTAAAGTAAGCCTCCACAAATCTTTGGTGGTCTCCGTAGATGGTTCGGGCCATTCCCGGCCAGGGTTGGCTGATACAGAGAGCACCGCTGACGTCATTTCCTGTTGTGGGTTTTCCCTGAGAACGACACCGGCACACAGATTCTGTTTACACTTCTGAACCAGTACGATCTACGTTCATGACAGATATTCCTACGTTTTACTTCCTCACAAAACTGGGGGGGGAGTGCTTTTCACTTTTCTATCATGGAACCCTCCCCAAAAGCAGTAAAGGAAAGCCAGGGAATCTGGGAAGGCAGCTGACCCAGTCTGGCGTGGTGCCCCAACCAAATGCCCATATCGGGCCCCGCCCTCAATATGGGCGGCCGCTTGCGGAGAGCCGCTTATCTCCGGGATTGCTGGAGAGGCACCCTGTCTGTCGCACCCCGCACACTCTGCCCTGTGTGTCCTGATAAGCGCCATCATCGCTAACCACACCTAGGACCAGCTTTGGGCCTCGCTGACCTGCCTGACAGGACAGCATGGTACCAAATGCCCAGCAGGGGGTACAACAGTGTTTGGCATAAATGAGGTGTATATGTGACACTGATGGTGACGTTGTTCCTGACCATATATGCGAATGTAGGCGGGCAGACACCTTCTCATCCATCAGCGCCAAATGGATGCCGAAGAAAGGCCTCATGGCCATGGCGGGGAGGATCTCGGCGCCATCCTGTGCAGGGTGCGGGGCGATGCAGATGCCTCCCGTCTCTGGAGAGCAGAGGAGAGTTTTCAGCCCTGTCCCCAGCCACTCCCCAAAGCACTCATCGCTAAACTACACATGTTCATAAAAGTTAGGGATGTAACAGGATGTACTGGCATCTGTACACTCGTTAGCGGGTAAGGACAGAGGCAGATGAGAAGCTGCCCGATGCTCCAGGCCATTTCCCCATATGCTCTTGTTTGCTATCATCTTTATGGAACAGACAGGACCGCCCTGAGCGAAAAAGCCCATCCCGTCACCGCGTTTCTGTGGCAGACGGGGGCCCATGTACAAAGCCTTTACTCCATATGAGAGACCGGTTACTCTGTGATGCTGTACTGTTACATTTATTCACCATTTTATCATTATGAAATTGAAGGAGAGTCATTGCCGCAAGAGTAGAAAGGGGAAAATTAACTGTGCCAAAATGTGTATCACCTGTCTGCCACCATGTGTCCACCAGAGGGCACTTTCCATCTCCCACCACATTATAGAACCAAGTCCAGGCTTCATGATTAATGGGCTCTCCCACTGAAAGAGACAGATCAGGCTCAGATCAGGATGCACATCGGGTTAGCTGGCATAGACAGAGAATAGGGCTGTAAAACCCGATGCTGCCTTAGAGGGGCAACAGTATCCTATTCGCTGTCAGGTTTGCACAGAGTATCTGTGATTCGCTTTCACCACACCAAAGTTTACCAAATAATTGAAATAATGAATAGTATTGGCTAAGAAAGCCACCTCTGACTTACACATGTTTTCACTAGTACCTCGTTACCTAATAGTATGCACTACTGAGGTGATATTTGCACTGAGCAAAAATCAATAACCAAACAAACCAGCTTGGTGAGAGTCTAGTAAACACGCAGTTTAGGCCAACTCTGTGACGTAACCTGAGGGAATTTCTCGTGTTGGGAAATTTGCCTGGACTTCTCAGTTTGCACACAGAACGCAGTTTTTGACGTATGCGACATCTAACCGAATTATTACAAAACACGCCGCCCTCTGTGGGGAAAAGACTTGCTTAATCTTGCCACAAAGTGAAAATATTTCCAGTCTGTTTTCATCAGCTGCACGGTGAACTTAAAAAACAAAAATGAGACAAGGAGTTTCCATCTCTTCTCATGCCCCAGAAGCTTAACTCTTAAACTACAATCCCAGTGAAAAGCCCCTCCTGCTTACAGCTGTGGCCATCTCACCTGAGCCCAGCGTCCTTAGGGAGGACCGGTCATACTTCTTCACCCAGCTCTCGTCGTACTTAAGCAGCAAGCGGATAGCGGTGGGGGCGCCATAGAACTGATTAATTCTGAGGCGTTGCACGGTCTCCCAGTACCGCCCTGGGGAACAGACACACACACAGACATGGACAGATACAGATACATACAGACAAACACAGAAACAAACACACTGTTGTTTAAGTGGTTTGTGAAGTACAGGCAGCACGTAGCAATTTCACTGATGCAAAAGCACATACTGGTGCAACATATTTTGGATTCTCACTTGGACACAGGTCATTAATCAGAGACACAACTTTGTGGCATATTTGAACACAAATGCTGACTGAGAGTAACATGACAGTATGACGACTCTCTGAAAATATATTTCTGCTGGGTTAATTACATAATAAATACTAGGTACCAGATAAAAGATCTTTTAAAAAGATCAGTCAAATGGGTAAACCAAACAGTGTTAAAGTGGAGGTGAGGTATAATGTGACATGTATGTGGGACAGGCTGAGAGCCGCTTACCCGGATCTGGGTACACGGGTGTGCTTTCAAAGAGTACCGTTGTAGCACCATTGCACAAAGGCCCATACACCACGTAGCTGTGGCCCGTCACCCAGCCGATGTCCGCCACACAGCCAAACACGTCCCCGGGGCGGAAGTCAAAGACATACTGAAACATACAGCTGGGAATCATTATAAAGTTATCTGTAACCTTTATTAATGTATTAACATTACTTGGGTCTATTTACTGAACTTCAACTGTAGAGGTGTTTAGCTAACGAAGCGGACTTCCTTAGCGATTAGCACTTATCGGACCGTACCTGCTGTGTGAGTGCGGCGTACAGCAGGTAGCCAGCCTGCGTGTGCACGATGCCCTTGGGTTTGCCTGTGCTGCCCGATGTGTACAGCATGAAGAGCATGTCCTCGCTGGCCATGGGCTCCACGGCGCATGTCCCAGACTCCTTTGCCATTTCCTGAGAAGTAGGGGACATAGTCACCCTTCAGCAGCAAGCAGCCCTCAGATACCATCAATGCTGATGTCTGTACGTCTGTTTAATTATATAAATACAAAAATCTTTGTGTATCACCGTTTATACACTACTGTGCAAACTTAGGCCGTCAAAAAAACCAAAGCTATTTATCTGGGTAGTAAGTGTGTATTTGCTCAGAACAAAAAAAACACAAACATTAGAACATATGTGAAGTAAGAGTAACAGAATAGAAACTTAAAGGAATTTCTTTCTCCAAAAAGTATAATAGTAACAGATGTGTGCAATTTGCATAGTGCAGAGGTAGTGGACTCTGACCCACAAGAACGACTACCTCTGCACTATGCAAATTGCACACATCTGTTACTATTACTATTACAGCTGCTATGACCAGCATTATTATTATTGAATGTTTCAGCACAGAAACACTATTATTACACTCATTTCTATTTTTGTACCAAAAGTATATGCCTTAAGCTACCTGCACTTTATATACTGTTACTCAATAGTTAGGATGTGTTTTTTGTTGTGCCTTTGCACTTTACTGTTTGTCCTGTCCGGTCATGTCTTGTCTGCGCATGGGACAGTGAGAAATGTAATTTCGATTCCTTTGTATGTCTAGTACATGTGAAGAAATTGACAATAAAGCTGACTCAATCAATTAAATTTAATTTGTTTTGAAAAGTCATTGAGAAATTGAGTAGCCAAACATGATGTGTTGTCGAGTCAAAGAACTGGGGTGACTTTAGGAGAGGTTCTGAAAGGGATAAGCTAACACACTTTGACAGCCATCTCATATCATAGTTTTACACCAAGATGAAGATCATTTAAACATAATTTTCTTTGACTACCTAAGACCTTTGCATGAGGGGTCTTCAAAAAGTTCACAGAAAATGTGCATTACGACAAAACATATATACATGACTGTCAATTTATTTGCATCAAAATAAACTCTTACTAACGTGTTATAACATGTCTGAACAAGAGCAGACTTTAGGCATTATGATGATGAAAATGTCAATGTGAAGAGAGCCTCCATCATATCAACATGAATTCTGCTAATATCGAAGCAAGAACAAACGTCAGATTCATGGTGAAGCTTGGGTGGAAGAATGGTGAAATCACTGATGTTTTAGGAAAAGTTTATGGGGACAATGTCCCAAGGAAATCAGCAGTGTACAAATGGATATGATTTTTAGAACAAGGACACAGTTATGTTGAAGATGACAGACCATCTACTTCATTGATGGTGCTCATGCCTCATGACTCTGAAGGACTGACGATTAAGAGCAGAAACAACAGCCAATACAATAGATATATCAGTTGGTTCAGCTTACATAATTGACTGAAAAATTGCAGTTGAGCAAACTTTCCACTTGATGGATCCTAAAATTATTGTTCCCAGATCAGCAGCAGATCTTTCAATGGAAATTTAAGCAAGTGGGATCAAGATCGTGAAGCATTTCTTCAAAGACATGTCAAAGGGGAGGAAACATGACTCAACCAGTATGATCCTAGAGAAAAGCACAATCAAAGCAATGGCTGCCAAGCAGTGGAAGTGCTCCAGTCAAAGCAAATGTGGATCACTCAAGAGCAAAGGTCACGACAACAGATTTTCTGGGATGCTCGGGGCATTTTGCTTGTTGACTTTCTGGATGGCCAAAGAACTATGACATCTGATTATTATGAAAGCATTTTAAGAAAGTTAGCCAAAGTTTTACCAAAAAACCTAACCGCCCGAGGGCAGTTTTCCAAGCGTTTCAATGGGAATTTGTCAGGTATCCATGACTCCATCTGACTAATTTTTTGTTTTGTAATCTTAAAAAAAAAAAAACTTTAAAATGCACAGAGTTTTCTTAAATTGATGATGTAAAAAAACTACATTGACATGGTTTAAGTCCCAGGACCCTCAGTTGGACTAAACGGCTGATATAATCACTTACAAAAGTGTTTTGACCTTGATGGAGCATATGTTAAAAAAATACAGTTTATATCTTTCGCTGTTCTTTTTTAATGCCCTTTTTCCATGAACTTTCTGAAGCCCCCTTGTATGTTCTGGAAAAATCTATGTTGGGATTTTCCCAGCACTATAACAGATCACCTTAATAATAACAACTAGATGTAAAAGTAAACGAAAAGTCGTCCATGATGACTGCGCAGTGGAGATTGAAAACCTATTGGCAAATTTGGCATAGTCGTGTATTTAAATCGCCTGTGTGCACTACCTCTTCCAGGAAGATGTCCAACTCGCCCATGGCTACCGGTTTGTCTGTCCGCCGAGACACGAACACACAGCGCACGGACGGACAGCTCTTCACAGCCTTGTCCACGGTGCCTTTGAGGTCGATTGTGCGGCCTCCTCGCACGCCTTGGTTACAGGTGATCACAGCCTTGCACTGGGCTGTGGGGACAAGGGAGCAGAGGGCATGACTCCCACGCTGGGAGGACATTAGGGCACAGGTGGGCCAGTCTGACGGTGCCTTTACAATGAAGTGAACCATCAAACATTCAGTTAAACTGCATTTACAAACAAGGAGACCATTAGCCACTGAGTGAAACTCCTGAAGATCACAGTTGGGAGATGTGGACCGAACCTGCGAGGACAGTGTAGTACACTGTAGTGATAAGAGAGGATAGCACAGGCGAGGCTCACAGTTGCGGAAATGTGGTTTTTTGCAGTAGTATGGGATTTTCAGAAATCAAAACAATAAAACTAAATAATCTGCACCAAGCATATTTTGCAGTGCAATGCGCTGACGACTCAGACTGTCACCCAGTTACAGGAAGGTGGGCTGTAACCATGAGCTAAAGGAAAATGTATTACTGCAGAGCAAAAATGCAGGGGGTAAACAAGCTCAAATGGTCCAGCTGGGCTTCCAGCCAACGGTGCCCCACCGCCAGCGGCTTGCTTCTCAGGTCACAAACAGCAGCTGCAGTGGGTGTTGTCGCTAGTCCACAACAGAGCTAAAGGGTCAGTGGAATCAGTATTGCACTTTTACAGTCTTCATCTTTCGAGGTTGCCATGTACATTTACTGGCTACCTGGGCAAAAAGGCTACTGACGCACGCCTGATTCCGATATGGGAGAAAGGTGGCCGGCCGGTCCCCAAGAACAGGACGACCCATTCGGACCTTGGGCAGCACTAGCAAGTTTGGACCGAGTCATCTGCCAAATTTATGAATGTGAAGCTAAAGTTCATTCACTATGGTGTGAGTCACCTCCCAACTAGAAGAGGGTGTTCAGCCAAGTGTATGTGGGAAAAAGCTCACTATTAAAAGTGCAGGAGCTGAGTGCTTGGCACGTCCTCACCAGTGGTGTCAGTTACTGGGCATGGGATAGATTGCCAGTTGGGTCACTGGGCTGCCTCAGACACTCGTATATAATATCATATATAACACTGGCATCCACGACACTCCTGACAGCGATGGGATGTACGTAGCAATTGTCTTGGAGGAATCGTGAAGGAACAGATTTTGCTCTGGGGATGCTTTTGCGGGTCGGCTCAGCAGCAGGGGAAAGCGAGGACATAACCCGATGTAGGATACAGAGGAGGATTAAGTGCCTATTAGTGAAAGGTTCAGTGCCTTGCTGATACTGAAGATACATCAATCACTGAAGTGTTCAAAAAAGCCAGTCTAAGCATCAGCTTAAATCACATAAAATAAAGCTCTACACCACAAGGCCAGGTGCCTCCACTCACCGTCCTGGATCCGGCCCGCCAGAGCCTCAGCGCTGAAGCCGGCGAACACCACGGTGTGCACGGCGCCAATCCGGGCGCACGCCAGCATGGCCGCCACAGCTGTGGGGGACACGGGCATATAGATGGCCACCCGGTCCCCTTTCTGGATCCCATGTCTCTTTAGTGTGTTGGCAAGGCGGCAGGTCGTCTCCAGGAGCTCCCTATGAGATAAGAGGTAACATCGTCATTCTTTGACTGGCATGAGCTATCACCAAAGGCCTGCAGGTGGCGGAGTGCTTAAGGATCTGAACATGCAAGCGCTTTAATTGATAGAAAGAGATTTCTACTACAATTATGTGAATAACCCCTGTTCCCTAATGCATTCTTTCAGCTTGCAGCTTTACTTTTCTGTACCAATAAACAAAGTGGTTATTAATTTACATGGTCCCTGTGGACTCAACGATTCTCTCAGACTTCCTTTCTGTAATACAAACAACCCACAAAAACACTTGACGGAATTGATGCAACAAATGTAATGTTTAACGATGGCTGTGAAAATGCTGACTCAGTTCATACCATAAAGAATAAAGATTACTGCTCAGGTGGAGTCACACGTGGTCACAGCACAGTATGTTTGTACATTAGCTTCATTAAGTTGGTATATATTTCGAAAGCACTCCTATGCATGCCTAGATCTTCCATAACCACTTATCCGGCATTGGGTGGCGGTGAGCCTGGTGCCTATCCCAGGTAGCACAGGGCACGAGGGAGGGGATGCTGCATTTAAAGACACTGATTCAACTTACTGCATATATTTGGACTTGAGGAGTAAATGCATGTGAAAACGGGGAGAAAATTCATACCTCACATGCAAAACCAGGCATCAAGCCAAGCCAACCCTTTTAACAGGAGGCTATAAGTACCCCCACCCCAAACCACTGTGAAAATGAGTAGTACTGTATGATCAACAGTACACTTGAAGCACACCAATACACTGTGAAAATGAGTAGTACTGTATGATCAACAGTACACTTGAAGCACACCAATACACTGTGAAAATGAGTAGTACTGTATGATCAACAGTACACTTGAAGCACACCAATACACTGTGAAAATGAGTAGTACTGTATGATCAACAGTACACTTGAAGCACACCAATACACTGTGAAAATGAGTAGTACTGTATGATCAACAGTATACTTGAAGCACACCAATACACTGTGAAAATGAGTAGTACTGTATGATCAACAGTACACTTGAAGCACACCAATACAC